>JAFFJZ010000085.1:0-431943 GCA_018340375.1 Gonatopus flavifemur | reverse complement strand
CTCGTCGAGCAGTTCTATATGCGTAATGCCAGATATGCATTGTATGAACAATAGTTATGGGATCAAATTGGACAGACATGTTTTCTTTTATATCAATTTGCTGACTCTTCCACCGATTGGATTATACTCGATTATGCGATCGTGTAGAATCAAACAATATGCTGGAGTTTCAGCTGGAAATGGGATATCTGATCCGAATTCAATTCGAACATCAACTGGTCCAGATTTGAGGGACTCATTTTGCTTAGGACAATCGATAACTATCAGTGGGGCGATGTTTGAAAAATTCGTCTCCGTCAATAGAGGTTCCGCTCCTTTTCCGTAATATGAAGTTTGGAAATTCGAATACATGTCGTGAAGTATGGAGAATTGATTGCGCGCAATATCAAGATTCAAATTCCCATCAGGATAACTCTGAGAATTCAAAAAAACGTTGACGTCCCGTATTTTGCGATGATCGAAGTGACTTGCGTTTCTTCCTGCGATATTTTTCCTCCCAGTTTGAAATGCCAATATAATATGCCGAGGTTTTTCAAGTTGAGCTGACGTCTTGACTGCCCAAACGTGTTCCGTGGTTGTTGGAAGCAATGGATACTCGTATAACTCCCAAGCACGGGAACTCATAGGTATTGGAATATCTTTGGCGATATAATTTAATAAATCAATTTTCGATTCGTCTAAAGGTCTTATATAAGGCAACATCCATTCTTTTTTTTGCAGAGAAATCTTGAGTTGTTCATCTTGAGTTTGGAAGATAGCATTAATATCGGTATTTCCTTTTGTCAGAATCAATTCATGTTTAGCATTGACAATAATTCGACGATAATCTTCAGCAAATCCTAATAATAAATTCAATGGTATGGATACATCAAAATATCCTTCATTATGAGTCAATGTTGCATCCTCAGTCTGCAGCCAACCAGCATTTTCCAAGAGAGGATTTTGATTTGGAATTTGAGATATACAGGGTGGGGCATTTAAAGTGTCGCGGGCGTTTTTCCAAAAATAAAATGAGATACGAGAAAATTTTTCGGACAAAAATTGTAGGGTATCGAGGGGGACATCCGATGGTGGCCTTGGCTTTGACCACAAATCTCATCTTCAAGGGCATTCTGAGGTCAACTCTTGTTTTTTAAATAGCATCTCATATTTTTTACTGCAGATTTGGATTCTAGGTCAAAAACCAAGAAACTTTTGTCTGAACCATTTTCCTGAAATCCGCAGAGATGGCGCTCTAATCGATATTGTTCCATACTGAATCTGACATTAGAATAACTCGAAAACGAAGGGTCTTGGAGGAGAATGTTTCGGACAAAAGTTTTCTGATTCCAAGGGGGACCCCTTGAACTGAAACGGAGGTGATGGGGTATAACAGACAAAACACAACACATTTCAATCGTCTACATCACTTGGATAATTTTAATGCAGTAGATGCTCAAAATGATGGCCTTCGACTTCAATACACATTTCAAAACGTTTTACAAAAGATTGCTGAACTCGTGCTAAAATATCTTCATTGATGCTCGCGCATGCATTGATGATTCGTTGACGCATATTCTCAGGTGTAGTCGGTGCTTGTTGATAAACTGTATCTTTTATGTATCCCCATAAAAAAAAATCTGGAGAAGTAAGATCCGGTGAACGGGCAGGCCAATGAACTGGTCCACGACGTCCTATCCATCGTCCAGGATAATCTCTGTCCAATATTTCTCGAGCTGTGACTGCATAATGGGATGGACAACCATCGTGTTGATACCACATATTCAATCGTTCCTGAATAGGTACGTCTTCAAGTAATGTTGGAAGTACTTGATCTAAGAAATGTCTGTACTTCTCTCCATTTAGCGTATCTGCAATGAAGTACGGTCCAATTACTCGAGATCGAAAAATACCACACCAAACATTCACAGCCCATTGCCTTTGATGCTCTACTTGACGTAACCATCTTGGATTTTCTGTCGCCCAGTAATGCATATTATGTCGATTTACTTGACCATGATTGGTGAACGTCGACTCATCAGAAAATAATATGTTGATGAAGTTGTTATTGTGCATTTGCGCTAGACCCCATCGACAAAACTGTACACGATTTTCGAAATCATCACCGTGAAGGTCTTGATGCAAACAAATGTGATACGGATGGAATTTGTGACGTTTCAGTATTCAAAGAACACTTCTTCGAAAAATTCCCGAATGGAGTTCAATTTCACGAGAGCTCACGTGTGGATTATTGGCTACTGCAGCTAGTACATTAACTTCCGCATTTTCTCCGCTAACAGTTCTCATTCGATGTCGTTTTTCCCTTGTAAAACTTCCCGTTTCTGAGAAGAATTTTGTAATGCGTTGAAAATACCTAATGGATGGCGTTGTTCTTTCAGGAAATCGTTCTGCATACAAGTCATATGCTTGTCTGGGGTTCTTATGCACTTCACCGTAAATGTAGATCATATCGATCGTTTCAGAAACCGTGTATCGGATATCCATGATTTTCAATTTGTCATAAACCAAGTAATAATCAAATGTAACTGACAAACTGACTTTCAAAATCGTGAATTTTCACTGAACCCCGTCGTTTGTTCACATCGCGTGAGCTCCGAATGGCGGTAATGTAGACCATTGAGATGTGTTATGTATTGACAACTTTTGTACGAAACATTCTTTTGCAAGACCCTCCGTTTTCGAGTTATTCGAATGTCAGATTCAAAATGGAACAATATCGATTAGAGCGCCATTTTTGCGGATTCCAGGAAAATGGTTCAGACAAAAGTTTCTTGGTTTTTGACCTAGAATCCAAATCTGCAGTAAAAAATATGAGATGCTATTTAAAAAACAAGAGTTGATCTTAGAATGCCCTTGAAGATGAGATTTGAGGTCAAAGCCAAGGCCACCATCGGATGTCCCCCTCGGTACCCTACAACTTTTGTCCGAAAAATTTTCTCGTACCTCACTTTATTTTTGGAAAAAACGCCCGCGACACTTTAAATGCCCCACCCTGTATATCCTCTCATTATACTTGTGAGGCCAACATTTTTATTACGATCGATTTAAATGCCATTCAGTTCATAACGTATTTCTTCGAATAAATGGCAAATAGCCATATTGGTTGAGGACGTGATAGCAGTTATGGTTATCCCATCAGATCCGGTCAATCTGCCTTGAATGTGCAAAGAACTTTCACTTGGTAATAAGCACAAATCTTGATGTTGAACGGCAATTCGAATTTCATCTCTATTATTGAATGTAGAAGATGCGTATGGTTGATGTGCATGAGTTTCACAATGAGCAATGATATCGTCAGATACGACAGGTCGTTGTATGATTATAATCTCATCCATATCGAGATGTAGCTGATGAGTGAATGAATCTTTATTCACGTACCCGGAGGCCTAAAGTTTTGAGAAATTTCACGTTCCTATATGTTAACTTCTTAAGATGCGTTTGACGACTGATTTTTTCTCTGCACACTGGTCCACTTTTATAGTTTTCACTCATGTTCTTATGAGAAACAATACCCACTATGTCATTGATCCCACATGTAATCTTATGGTTACAATTTCCCCACGAAAGTTTATTGGATTCCCATCTTGATCGACTATTCTCAACTGGAAATGATGGATTGCCTGCACCGTGATTGGTGAGTACCAGGTGTGTGAGTATGAAACCGGAATTCGCCCATAGGTGGCGCTAGATGTCGATGCAGTTACCGACACATCACGTCAGCGGTGTCTTGTTATTGTATCGATATCCGACAAAGATTTCCAACTCACAATAACGCGAGTTTCATTCAGTAGCATCAGTTTATCTGAGGAAACATGTTGAGTTTTGTGCCAACAAATTACGATTTGCGGACAGCACCACTTTTCTGTTTTCATCTGAAGGGAACCGCAGCCGAATCGCATCGAATGCTTGTTGAGGCGTTTGGTGAGCATGCTCTCGGTAAAACACAGTGTTTCGAGTGGTTCAAACGGTTCAAAAGTGGCGATTCTGACGTCAGGAACGAAGAACGAGGAAGACCAACGAAGAAGTTCGAAGACGCTGACCTGCAAGTCTTGTCGGACGAAGACGACGCTCAAACACAACAACAAGTGGCGGATCAGTTAAAGGGGACCCGAGAAGCCTGCTCCCTCCGGTTGAGAGCCATGGGAGAGATACGAAAGGTGGGGAAATGGGTTGCACATTAACTCAACGGAATACAGCAGGAAAACCGCGAAACATCATGCGAAATGCTGCTCGCCAGGTTCCAAAGAAAGTCATTTCTCCATCAAATTGTGACTGGCGATGAAAAGTGGATATATTTCGAGAATCCTAAGCGCCAAAAGTCATGGGTTACTCCGGATGAACCATCAACATCGACGGCAAGACCAAACCGCTACGGACGGAAGACAATGCTATGTGTTTGGTGGGATCAGAAGGGCGTAATCCACTACGAGCTGCTGAAACCTGGGGAAACTGTCGACACTCAACGCTACCGACAACAAATGATCGATTTGGATCGAGTTTCGCGTGGAAAACGACCAGAATACCAACAAAGACAACACAAGGTGGTTTTGCTGCATGACAATGCACCAGCACACTAAGCAAAACAGGTCCAGGAAACGATAGAGTCGTTCCGTTGGGAGATTCTTCAGCACGCGCCTCAGGATGAGGGTCAAATCAACGAAAAGAAAAATCAACGAGATCAGTGTTTGGAAAGAGAGAGTGTGACGTATCTCTCTTTTCAACCAACTTTCCGTTGATCTGGTTTTTCGTTAATTTGGCCCCCATCCGCGCCTTACTCACCAGACCTTGCCCCATCCAATAACTACTTGTTTGCATCGATGGGACACGCACTTGCTGAGCAGCGGTTTACTTCTTACGAAGATGTGCGAAAATGGCTCAATGACTGGTTTGCCCCAAAAGAGGAACAGTTCTTTTGGTGCGAAATCCACAAATTGCCAGAAAGATGGGAAAAGTGTATAGATAGCGACAGACAATACTTTGAATGAGTTACTTTGTATCATATCATTACAATAAACGTGTTCCTGCTGTTCAAAAATTCCGGTTTTATCCTTACACACCTGGTAAATGACTTGTGATGGTCATTCTATAATCTTATATCCTGGTGGAACCGCTGGGAAAAATTCATGTTCTGTGTGAACTCGACGTTCATTCATATACGTACCCGTAGTGATATTACATTCGACTCGTAGGGCATCAATTTTCAAGATGGATGCTGGTAAATCCGACTTGTGTATGATATCAGGTTCTAAAATACGTGAAGAGTCATTCCATATCAGTTCATCCAGCCATGACACCCACCATCCCGGATTTCCGTGGAATTCTTCTCATCCAATGTTATCACAATTCTATCGACAAATTCAAGACCATGTATTTTCAGATCTCATACTTTTCGAGTTATAAAATAATGAAGTTTCACAAAATTGCGTATCGAAGTTCCCTGACAGACCACGCACCGCGTGACAAGAATCCCAATAACTCCTGATCCAAATGGTATGTTATGCTCAAAATTATATGAGAGTCTCGTGGGGATCTGTGGATTCTGAAAATACACGTTTCATCACGTTGGGTTCATTGTGAGGGGGTTCTCAACGCAGACTCCATCAACTTTTGACCATCTCGACGGGTAATTTTCAAATTCATATTCCGGGGTGAGGGAAAACAGCTACAGGGCTGTTGTTTTTCCAAATCAAAGCTGAAGATGCCCGCTTTGAGAATATGGAGAGAAAAATCTGGCTTTTTGATCGCCTCCATGGTTTTTCTAATTTTCTATCATTTTGCGTCATGGTTTACGTTTCGATACGGTGCGATCACCTGTTCCTTATCCACGCACCTAAAAAATGATCGGATATTTCGAATATTAGCGCATACAAGTGTTATCAGAGAATTGAAACACGATTTCAAAATGGCGAATCCAAAAATGACGAAGCAAACATAACAAAAAAAACTGATAAGGTGAGTAAAAAATTCGCACAATGTAGGGGATCGAAATTCGATAATCCGTTCACGAGTTCTAAAGATTTAAATTCGGCTAACACAACTGGATGAATTTGAAGGAGTGACATGAATAATTTCTTATAGTGAAGCATCAGTTACTGGCTCGGTCACAATCATATGCCCGGAGGCTGAGTGACTATTTTATACTATCGAATAATTTTTTCTATCAAATTTTATTTGAATTGATTCAAAGGAGAAGAACATCACCAGTGTCTTGACTGGAAATGTGTAATGTAATATGGAAAATCAGATTCTGATTCGCATTCGACGAAGTAACGTGTTGGATATTTATTAGACGAAAAACAATGACACAAATTTCAGATATTTTCACTTCATTCATTGAAATATATCAACATCCGCGAATAGGCTCTACTTCTATGAGGCTGCCTTCATCAAACAATGAGACCAAAACTGACATTAGGCTGTAATGCATATTCCAAAACCTTCAGTATTCTGAACTCACTCATTATAGCAATATCAAGTCAACAGAATAACAATAGGTCAAGAAGTAGGATTTCCGATAATGGGATGCAGGACTAGTGTCTCTAAGAAACTGTCGATAACTGATGCACGATGTCGTGTTTCTTTTAGCATCTGATCGCTCTCAATATTAGTCCAATTATTCGTCTCCTTAGAAAAATGATACATTCTCCCGGATCCCTTTGTAATTGGTGGGTTAACACATGAAAAAATGTTGCTCATAGGGATCCAACGAATGGCTTTTTTTGATGGCCAGTGGAAAGATGGAAAAGGGCCGTATGGATATAGAAATTTCACTTGAACATCACCTTCCTCTTCATTTTTAGATAAAACCAAACCAAAAAACCGATGTTCATCATAAGTGCAAGCGATATAATTGTCACGTGGACATGAAATCTGGTTTTTTGATCGCCTCCATGGTTTTTTTAATTTTTCATCATTTTGCGTCATGATTCACGTTTTGATACGGTGCGATCACCTGTTTCTTATCCACGCACCTCAAAAATGATCGGATATTTCGAATATTAGCGTATACATGTGAACATGAGAATTATATTGCTTGCACTGATGATGATCATTGGTTTTTTGGTTTGGTTTTATCTAAAAATGGAGAAGAAGGTGATGTTCAAGTGGAATTTCTACATCCATACGGCCCTTCTCCATCTTCCCAATGGCCATCAAAAAGAGACATTTGTTGGATCCCTATATGCAACATTTTTTCATGTGTTAACCCACCAATTACAAGGGATCCGGGAGAATGTATTATTTTTCTAAGGAGACGATCAATTGGACTAATATTGAGCGCAATCAAATGCTGAGAAAAACACGACATCGTCAATCAGTTATCGACAGTTTCTTAGAGACACTGGTCTTGCATCCCATTACTGGAAATCCTACTTCTTGACCTATTGTTATTCTGTTGACTTGATATTGCTATAATAAGTGAGCTCAGAACACTGAAGGTTCTGAAATATGCATTACAGCCTAATGTCAGTTTTGGTCTTATTGTTTGATGAAGGCAGCCTCATAGAAGTAGAGCCTATTCGCGTATGTTGATATATTTCAATGAATGAAGTAAAAATATCCGAAATTTGTGTCTGTTTTTCGTCCAATAAATATCCAACACGTTACTTCGTCGAATGTGAATCAGAATCTGATTTTCCATATCACATTACACATTTCCAGTCAAGACACTGGTGATGTTCTTCTCCTTTGAATCAATTCAAATAAAATTTGATAGAAAAAATTATTCATGTCACTCCTTCAAATTCATCCAGTTGTGTTAGCCGAATTCAAATCTTTAGAACTCGTGAACGGATTATCCAATTTCGATCCCCTACATTGTGCGAATTTTTAACTCACTTTATCAGTTTTTTTTGTTATGTTTGTTCCGTCATTTTTGGATTCGCCATTTTGGAATTGTGTCCCAATTCTCTGATAACACTTGTATACGCTGATATTCGAAATATCCGATCATTTTTTAGGTGCGTGGATAAGGAACAGGTGATCGCACCGTATCGAAACGTAAACCATGACGCAAAATGATAGAAAATTAAAAAAACCATGGAGGCGATCAAAGAACCAGATTTTTCCCTTCATATTCTCAAAGCGGACATCTTCAGCTTTGATTTGAAAAAACAACAGCCCTGTAGCTGTTTTCCCTCACCCCGAAATATGAATTTGATAATTACCCGTCGAGATGGTCAAAAGTTGATGGAGTCTGCGTTGAGAACCCCCTCACAATGAACCCAACGTGATGAAACGTGTATTTTCAGAATCCACATATCCCCACGAGACTCTCATATAATTTTGAGCATGAAATACCATTTGGATCAGAAGTTATTGGGATTCTTGTCACGCGGCGCGTGGTCTATCAGGGAACTTCGATACGCAATTTTGTGAAACTTTATCATTTTATAACTCGAAAAGTATGGGATCTGAAAATACATGGTCTTGGATTTGTCGATAGAATTGTAATAACATCCGATGAAAACAATTTCACGGAAATCCGGGATGGTGGGTGTCACCGCTGGATGAACTGACATGGAATGACTCTTAAGTGTGTAGAAAACCAAGCAAGTGCCACTTGTTTCAATGGCAAGGCAATTCGCGCAAAATAAAATACAACGATTCACATTTCACTCTGCTACATTTATATTATTCTCGAATCGTACACAAGCAGGTCCTCTCTCGTACAAAGCTAAGACGCCAACTGACTCTAACTCAAACGAGGCGATCACACGACTAACGAAGTAAAACGAAGTGTCCCGAAGACAACCGACAAGCTACGAACAGGCGTTCACAATGCATCGTCAAACATATCATGTAGAAGAATAAAAAAATATTATACATCGCCCCCCTTGAAAGGGCTTGCTTTCAACATCAAGGAACACACACATCAGAAATTTCTGTAAATTAGAGTACATCATAAAACCCGAATGATTCATAGCTCTACTGTACATTGAGACTTTCACTCATTCCATACTTAAACTACGTATAAATTGAAATATCACCTAACTAGTTCGTAACAAAAGCACATTTTCGTGAACGCATTATACGATACAGGCATACAACTTGACAATCACTCAATTTTTAAAGGCAGGATACGCAACTTTGATAACGATCTGACTAGCACACCGTTCTTTGTACGTACGGCGGCAGAGCGTGCAACCGTGTCGGCACCAGGGTGAATTCCTTGCACTCGGCCTAGTAACCATTGTAATGGAGCGAGATTGGGCTGTTTAATCGACACTAGTTGTCCGACCTTCAATTGAGTACCCTTGCTTTCTTTCCATTTCTGGCGCTCCTGTAACTGGTTGAGGTATTCTGAACTCCATCGGGACCAGAAATGTTGCCGGAACAGTTCCACCCTCTGCCACTGAGATAAAGTGTTCTCGTTTAAATCTAATAAATTCGGATACGGCAAGCTGTTCAAAGGCTCATCAAGAAGAAAATGGCCAGGAGTGAGTACAAGTAAATCGTTCGCATCTTCCGTTAACGGAGTCAACGGCTGTGAGTTTAGTATTGATTCGATCTCACACAAAACGGTATTCATTTCCTCAATCGTGAGAGACGCGCTTCCAACAATGCGACGCAAATGAGTCTCGGCCGATTCAACGGCAGACCCCCATAAGCCCCCGAAATGTGAAGCATTGGGAGGGATAATGTTCCACTCGGTCCCAGACTCCAAAAAAAATTGATTTATTTTGTTTTGAACCTGATTTTGATTGAAAAATGTGAAGAACTCCCTCATGTCATTGACCGCACCAACAAAAGCTGTGCTGTTGTCAGACCAGATAGCGGTAACCTCCTTCCTACGAGCTATGAAACGCTTCAAAGCACCGATGAATGAAGCAGGGGTCAGGTCTCCCACTAACTCGATATGTATCGCCTTTGTAGCGGAACACACAAAAACGCACACGTAGGTCTTTATTCTATGTGCGTTGCACCGCTTCCCCTCTTTGACCAGCAACGGGCCGGTGCAATCCACACCGAAGGTAGCAAACGGTTTGGAAGGTTTCATCTGAGACGCCGACAATTGACCCATCAAAGCCTCAGAGGATACAGGATTGCACTTAAAGCGAGTAATGCATTCACGAATAATTTTGCGAGTCGTATTCCTCGCACTTACGGGCCAAATGCGTTGTCTAACAAATGCTATCGTGAGTTGCAATCCAGAGTGCGAATTACTCAAGTGCTCGGATCTTATCACCAACTCGGTGAACGAATGATCCCTAGGAAGTAAGATATGGTGACGAACGGGAAATGAAAGACCGGAATTCTTCAGCCTACTCTCCACGCGAATCAAACCATCCTCGTGGAGGAATGGAGACAGAGATCATAACCTGCTGGTAGAATGGAGTGGCTTGTCCTCCTCCAACAACTTTAGTTCTGCATGACAAGTCGTGTATTACACGGAACTACAAAGAGCATAGAGCGCTTCATTCAGCTCCGTAATTGGCATATTAATTTCATTCATCAAATGTACTTCTTCGTAATAGTATTGATGAAATGTTTCACCGTTTTTCCATCTTCTTCTTATAATAGTTTGAACCCAGGATGATTTGGGTATATTTTTTTCGAAGAAAGAAGTGAAGTCTAATCGGAGTTTATTATGATCTATGCATTGAGAATTAGCGTACAATCTCATGTACCACTCCTGTGCCTTATCTTGCAGATGATAGAATATTAACCTCGTCGTATCTGGTATAGGTGAATTAGCTCGATTGGCAGCATCTTTTACTACGAACAACCAATGTCGTGGATTTCCTTGCGGAGTGTCGTGGAAAGTTGGTAAATATTTCAAGATTCATCCGATAAATGGATCGGTTTTTGGAGGCACAAGTTGATTCAATTTTAACCTGTCTAATTCTCCCCCCAATGCACGAATTTCATCCCTTAGATCTTGATCCTGCCGTGGTCCAGACATACTTTCCTCCAACGGAATGTTTGAGTTATTCTCGTATCCAAAAGGTGTGGGAGTACAAAATCTCTGATATTGATATGGTCATTGTCGATCAAAGGAAAAAGCACCATTCATTTTCACGAAACTTTGATAATAAATTTTCTTTGAAAGGATAGCACCTGGTTTTGAATAACTTTTCACTAAACTTCACTGTACACGAACAGAAACTTTGTTTCATATATTTGTCCACGATAAAGTCACCGAAAACGTGTTTCAATGTTACCGGGTGAAAAAAAATTCGCGATTTTTTATATCTTTGCCTGACCGCATCACACTCCTGATGTTATAAGACAATCACATATGGTTTTGGACAATGAAGTTATCAAGCGGTGGATGCGGGAATCAGGCATGAGAGTATAATTTAAATAATGAATTCTTATAATTTCATGTATTACTTTTATAATCTCGTAGTACGTACTGTTCTTCATACATGAATATCACATATACCCGGTCAATTAGTAAAACACATACTAAGTATATTGATTACTCCCAATTAATATCATTTATCAATGTTTATACACTCTTGTATAGATTCCTCCGGTCTTCCACCCCATCTTTTTCTTCATATCCTTCATTAATTTGATATACAAGAACGTAAATAGCTATAATACGGTTAATGTTATTTTCAGAATAATTTATTTTATATTGATTTCGTTAGATGAATTTACATATTTTCGCAACATTGAAACATCTTCTTCGCTTTCCTCAGGTCCGTCAATAATGTTACATCATCGATCATTCAACGAGTGTGTTGAATGCTCACTCACATGTGATCGTTGCAATGTTTCCGATTACATTTGAGTAGTCAGTAAAAATCCCGATTACATCTGATCATAATCAGGATTTCATCATATTACAATATGGATATCATTTTGAATTCGACCCAATTTCATTTCGGACCTAATCCTTACCGAAGGTCGAACGTCGGTAGTATGCAAGAAGCTCGACTGGTAACCCAAGCAGCACCAGAAAGAGGACATGCATACAGGATGACAATCCAAAACAGACTCATTTGGAGGGTCTAAGCATGTTCATATCACATCTGAATCGTTCGTGTGCCGTTTCAGAATAAGCCCGGCTGCTCGTCATTAACTAAAAACTGGTGATTTCCAGTGAAATCACTGAATATCCCTGGCGATCAACCAATAATAATGAAGTCGGACTTATTATCAGTTGAGCTTCTTGCATACGACCTCGAGCGTCGAGCGTCAACATTAGAAGGAAAGAGGAGGATTGTAGGATCTTTCTTTCATCACAACATTGTTGCTGAATGCCCAATGGCCCATGAAATAGTAGTTACTTCGTGGTAATTATGCTCACAGCATTTTTTTATACCACCGCATTTGTAAATGGTTATCAAGTATTGTGCACTCGTTCCAATATGTTCATACTTTTAAATCCTCCCTGCAATTGGCTGGGATCTAAAAATTCAGAACTGAGAGTGCAACGGTGGAGGGATATTCGCTGCAAATTCTGAATTTGTGAATGATCACTTGTATCCAGTATTTTAGGGTTCTAGTGACGATTACTTTCGAGACTACTCAAGTATCGATTACAAAATACTCGTTACAGAAATACCAACCCATCTCTAGATCATTTAAGTAGTTGAAATGAAAATATTGAGAATCGGTTCATAAGTGCATGAGTTAAAACAAATAAGGAAGTCTTTGCTGTGTTTGGTAATTGGTATAACATTATAAGAAGTCCACCTAAATGTGGCAATCCAGTCTTCCCCATGGTATCGGCCATTTGTTTTCAGTGCTCAGTTCCAGCTAAAACAGCCCTGGTTAGACAAATCCATTGATTATCGCCAAATCCCATTGAATCTTGTACAATGTTCTGAACAAATCCCATGAAATTTTCCCCACAATTTCAGGAAGGGCTGCCCAGTAAACATTTTTTCCCTCAACATTTCAAACATTCATTATGTTCTCTGAATGCTAACAGCAAGTTTTCTAATGCGTCGATTTCGGAAATCTTTTCGATGTATTTGTTATGAGATCTGGAAGTTATCAAAATGTGATCCAAGTCAACTTTCAAAGAAAAATGTTCACTGGGTAGTTTTGACTGCATCTTAAAATGAGCCGATGTTCAGGTTCAAAGTGAGTTCTACTTTTTACTGTGAATCGTGATATTGATGAACCGAATGTACTCCAAAAGTTGACTTCGTAAAATTTTCAAACTCAATACTCACATACACATTGAACATAAAGTCCCATCTAGGTTCTAATGGTGAATTCAAATACGAAAAGTATTCATACAGTGCATAATTCCATGATAATTCAAAGTTCGAAATATCTAGTTTTCTATTCTCAATTCCCTGGTTATGGACCGCTCCTTTTTATTGAGTGACATATGAATTTCTGTCTCAACCTCTGGTCATGCAATTTAGAATGACGGACGAAACAAGGTAGCCATGAGGGGTCTAAAAGGAGTGAAGAGAGAATTGGGAAGGGGGGTGATGAATTGGCTTCTACCAAGGCGCGATACATCCGCTTATTGATTGTACCGAATACCATGCGCGTGCGTTCATACATTTCTCGTTGTATTTACAGTTTTTGTATACTTGTAGGTATGAACACTTACTGTCGATTCTTCAAATTCATACTTTCACGTTGAGTGGCAATAATTGTTCGTTTCTATTTCAAGAAGTGAATTGTGACCAACTCGATGGTCAAATGGGGATGAATCGTAATAAATTTCAATCGATTGACCCATAAAACTCGAATAACACATTGTTGTTGAAGAGATTTGTATCATAATAAATCCGTGGATGCCCGTTATTCAGGAGGAGTATGTATTCAGCATATTTCTTGGAAAGAGACCCACAAAAATATGTATATAGATTATATATCATTATACACAATCATGAATCATAAATTATTCAAAGGGAACATAGCAATCAGAAGAGTAGGATTTCATAAAGGTTCTTTAAGGTAGGAATAATCCCTTATAACACACGAAGAATCCTCCTCCAGAAACTTACTCAGAAAAACTTGGAAAATGAGTTCGAAAAGAGTTTTTGAAGAATTTCATTCTTAAGAGCCCTGGAGGTGTTCAACGTTTGGGTCATTAACGAGTTCTTTGAGAGTACTGGAACAATGCTCCCTTCTATTTCTAATGCCATTCTTGTTTTTGAATAAGCATTCTTTGTGTGTGATCTGAGATGTGAAGATTTTTTGAAAATTTTTCAAAAGTATTATTGAAACATTCGAGTTTAGAAAAAAGTTTGTTTCATCAATTTCTTCCCAAAATGGCAGATCTACAAGGCAATCTTTGAAAATATTTCCGAAGTTCACGTAGAAAATAACGGCTGTCATTTTTACCTGAAGCAAAAAACAAAGTAGTTTCTGGAAATTAACACTACTTACCTCAACATGAACCTCAATCTAGTTGTAATTATGCATGTTTTCAGAATATATGATAAAAAGTTGAAACGGTAAAAAAAGGGTCACTATACTTTTCATTATTCATCTCCAAACAGTGCATAATTCCAACGAGATGGAGGTTCATGTTGAAGGGAATAATGTAAATTTTTGAAAACCATTAGGTACTTCCATCTTATGTGATCTACCGAGGATAGGAAATACCAACTATTGTTCCTTTAGTTCCAGATAAAAATTGCAGCCGATATCCCGAAGGAAAAAATGAAGCTTCAACAAACGTATAGATTAGATCTGTATAGATCGCACCGAAGGTCCATGAGAGTTGATTTTTAGATTCACAAACGTTTGACGAAGGTTCTACAAACGTTGAAATCCCGAAAAACTTTCAGGAAATACAGATGGAATGTTCGTTAAAGGTTCATCGAAAGTGTGATGAAGCTTCATAAGAATATCTATACTCACATTAATTCATATTGATTTATGGTTATCAATCAATTGACTATTCACATTAATTCATAAAAGTTGATATGAGTATAGATATTTTTATCAAACTTTATCAAACCTTCGATGAACCTTCAACGAACGTTACATCAATGTTCCCCAGAAATATTTCAGGGCGGACATTTCAACGTCCATATAACCTGCGTCAAACGTTTGTGAATTTGGAAGTTAGCTCTCATGAACCTTTGGCCTGATCTATACAGATCTAATCCGACCGTTCGCTGAGGCTTCATATTTTCTTCGGGATTTTTTACGAAGACTTCGAAAATGGTCCAAAAAATCGCCCTGTAGGACAGCCATTACAAAAACAAATGACCTCTGAGGGATTTTTTAAGGTCAGCATCATACTTCCCCCTTAGAACCCGGAACTCTTTATCTGGAACATTTTTTTCCATCTCCACTAGTTTCCGAGATATTTGACTATATCACTTCAAATGGACCACCCTGTATATATATATATATGTATACAGCGGAGACAATTTTCCGAGATCCCCTATTTTTCCAGAGAAAAATTTAAAAGAAGTAGAAGAACTTGTCCAATTGCAATAAAAAACCACGGTATCTCGGAAAGGGTTTCAGGAAAGTCCCCTATGAATTTCAATCCATTTCGTCCACTCCCTCCAGAGCCATCCCATATACAGACAGACAGACACCCAGACAGACAGACAGATAGACACAATAACAACCCCACGGATTATCAATCAGTATTGCATGGGATGAAAAACTGTGCAACTCCCAATTGGATTGTTCAATTATTCCAAAATATACTGTCACACGGCACGATGGCGGGTGCAATAGGCACTCTGTGCTTGGTATACCATGTATATCGATGAGTGCCTAAAAATAGAGATGAAATAAATCATTCTCAAAGGATAAATTTTTCAACTTCATTGCGCACTTTATTCTCATATGGAAGCGACTAAAATGTATCAAAAGTGATGAACAACAATTGAAAATAATCGCGACAGCAATTAACACGGTGTTCGTCACAGACTGGCTTGCCGCATTCAGCACAATATTGGTTTGTTTTTTATCTCTTTATGAGGGCATAAAGAGCATCTTTTTCTTTTCCATAGCTCTGTGTTCAGCTGAATTCTTTCGTCAATTCTGCTTAAAATTTGCATTACGCTCATTTTGATCGATTTTGAGAGAGATATGAAATTCATCTTTACTTACGTGATGGCTGAACAGGAGTCGAAAACGTCCTTTCCAAATTCCCTGACGCTGCTGTACGCAGCTGCAGCAATACACTGAACCGGCCTCGGGCACTGAATATCTATCTCATCTACAATCTTTTCTAGTACAACTTTGATGGCTTTACTGTCGCGAGTATTACAGTGACTGATAAAAGTAATATTCGGTCGGTCAAAAAGGAGACTTGTTCAGCCATTCAGGGTTGAATTTCCAAGAGGTGCCTGCGGATTTGTGTACACGAACCCCGAACATCCCTGAGTGACAATTGACAAAGGAAATGAATGAATTTTCGAATTTTGGTCCGTCATATTGGAACTGCCATTTCGAATTTTGGAATTCTATCTTCAAATACGTATTCAGCGGCGCAATAAACCTTCAGAGTAACGAATTGCAAAGAAACCCAATGGATTTCTTGAGTTTTGATCCACCATTTTGAATTTCGGAATTTTAACAACGGTGTTACGTCAAAAGTCCGTGAACTTCTCAATAACGCACGATTATTTTAAGGAATTGCCAAATCAAGTTTGACAACCCCTTTGATCACCCCGCTTTAGATAGGATTGACCTATACAAGGACCAGGGTAGGATGTTTCTCAATGAAAATCGTTTCATATATGTTGAAATTAATATCTGTTTATTCCAGAAAAGAAAAAAGAATGAAAAGTTTGTTCATTTATAATATTTAGGGTGCTAGGAAATATAATCATATGATATTTTATAAAACATTTAATTAAATCGTTTAACTAGTATTCATGTAATGAGAAGAAAATATTCTAGGACATCGAGAATTGGTTGTGATTTGTTGATCGACCAATATATTTCTTTGGGGGTTGCCCAATGAAAATTAACGATCTAGGGAAAAGAATATCTCATTTCACAAAGAAAACCGTGGTTTTCTTCTGGAAACGCAATCAGCTTGTACTCCGAGGGTTACTCGGTAGTTATAAGTGATTATTCTTCCTATCGTGTTCATGACCTTATATTAGATTCAAACTCTTCAATTCCTGCTCTTTCAGGTGTTAAAACATATTTATATACCCTTTAAACACGGGAGTAAAAGAGAAAGATTGAAGAATAGGAAGTATCGTAGAGAAAGAGAGATATATACGAATAGAAAGAGAGAGAGATATACGAATAGAAAGAGAGGTATATATGAATAGAAAGAGAGAGATATACGAATAGAAAGAGAGAGATATCCGTCCTCCTGAAATACATGAAAATTCACGCATGTAGTCGAGTATGGGGAAAGAAGGAGGGGAAAGAGGATCGCTCAGTTAGCTTCATTGCGATCGACGGGAAATAAGGAAAAAGAAATTGGATAGGAAATCTCTACTCAGAGAATCCTTGTACGACGAGCACTAATGCTGACAGAAGTACAAGGTTGGGATAGTAATTAGTATTTGGAATGAGTTGTGGGAGAATTCATGGAGATGTGATTGTAGAATACTGGGTTGTTAATCCCAATTTTCTTTAGGAGCGAAAAGTTCACCTCTAATATCAAGAGATGCTAGGAATAAGTTTAAGTTTTCTAGCTCTCTTGTATAACGAACGAGATTTTTGTCATCTCGCGCCCCGTTTCTCAGAAAAATTCTTAGTTTGGCTCCCGGAGGGGGAAGATCACCGCGGTCTGCCTTTTCATCCCGTTCCGCGATGCACTGATTGATGCTACGAATTACTCTTTTAATTTGAGTTATCCTTTTGTTCACCCGGTCCCTCACTATAAAAAACCAAAAAAAACGTTGAAGTTGACTCGAGTTGAATTGCGATGATTTTGAAAGAAAATTCTAATAAAAGAGAAAAAGGAAGGTGGTTTTCATTGAATTCTTTCCGTTACAAAAAAAATCACATTTCACAAGGAAGGATAAAAGCACGCACAAAAAAAACACAAAAACACTGGTGAGAAGCAAAAAGAAGAAAATAGAAAAAAGGAAACAAGGTTCCTTTCCCCCCCGAATTGTGGAGAAAATCCACTTACTGTTGTTTTCCCAGAGTTTCTCAAAGAAACTAATCTCGTTCTGGGCGAATTGCGCTTTCTGCTTGTGGACCTGGTTTTCGTAACTCAGGACCGCAGAATTGAATTTTTTGGAAATATTTATAATCTCGAAAAGTCCTGAAAAGGACTGTGTTCTTTTTTCTTCAAAAAAATATGATGTTAGGTGATACACGGGTTGAACGTGTGTTCCTGGTTTAGTGGGTTGAAGAAAGAAGAAGTTTGAAAAATCAGCGGTAGTAACTGTGAATATTATATGCGTTGTCGCGAGGCGAAGAAATATTGTATGCGTTGTCGCGAGGCGAAGAAATATTGTTAATTGATTAGCAGAAACTCGCCGTATTTAAAGGGTTCGAGCTTCCTTCTAAGACAATGATTGGCCAAGGGTCTCTTGGTGGGAAAAGTTCTTGTCCGCACCAATGAGGAATTGAAATCACTGCTCCTAGAAGCTGTCGAGGTGTTGAATCATGAACTTAATCATCTTCGAAATCATCTGATTTTTTTTATCTTGCACCCAACTCTCGATGTCTCGCGTTGCTCTGCGTCGAGCGTTCGTGCACTTGACTTATATACATTACTTGAAAATTTTTCTCTTACAGGTATTTATGAGGAATGAACGAAGTTTACAAACTAAAATTTGATCAAAACGAGAGTTTTGATTTCCATCAATACCTTGTTAATTCATTGATAAAAATGTTTCTTACAACTATTAGGCTATCTAGGGGAGAGAAATAAAATCATTTCACGATAATTTCATCCCTCACCGAAATCTTTTTATTCTATCGAATGGTGTAGTGGTCATTTCACGTGCTCTGAATTTTGAAAATGTTGAGTCCATTATGTGCAACATGAATGCACTTACACGAACGGTCTTCCATACATGGAAGAAATAATCGATTGTATCGAATAACAAATGGTACTTCCTATTATTTTCCATGGGGAATTCGTGAAGGACAGGTTTTCATTCAGTATTTAATTTTCGGAATTCTATGGCATGATGTGAATACATTATGAATTCTTTTGGAATACCTTGGGATTAGTTGTGCGGTATGAGAAGATAAGAGGGTGTTTCTTATAATTACTATGATGTCCACCTGAAAGTTGGAATAAATATAAAAGGAATCATTCATTTTATTCAGTTTTCGATGAAAACTGCTATTGAGGCTTGTATTTGAAATATAAAAATAATTTGACTTGGTGACAAGAGTAGAGTTACTCGTCTACGGAATGCGGGGTTGTTTATGATTCGGCCATTGCTTACAATGATAACTGATCGAGGATTCGTATTACAGAATATCTCTCACGTAGCAATTTCACTTCGTTTCTTCTTGATTGCATTGAGAGGTTGGTAAGGCGGAGAACTATATTTCTTAACAGGTTTGGGTCGGAAGAGAAGAATACTATTGTATCGATGTTGAGGGCGTCGAGAAGGTGAGGGTTACTCACAGGTTTCTCGCTCATTAGTCATATGCGTACGGATCTCTGTAAGTAGTAGGTCCTGTCTGACTATCTTATTGATTGCAAGGGAGTAATGGAGAAAAAATGTTTTGAGGGGCAAGAAATTTGGGAAATTTCAGTGCACGTTACAACGGATTCTGATTGAGCGATCCCTAAAACCTTCGGGTAACAAATTTCAAAGAAATCCGATGAATTCCCGAGTTCGGATCTGCCATATTGGATCCATCATTCCGAATTCCAGAATTTTGATAACGGATTCGTATTCAGCGACCCCGAAAACTCCCGAATGGTGAGTTTCAAGTGAACTCAAGGACTCCTTATATTTTTGGCTATGTGTTTCGACTTTTGAAGCACTGTGCATTCGGTCATACATCATATTCAACGCAAGAACTGCTGTACAGAAACGTATATTTGAAGATCATGCCGGAACTAGGCTAAGCAATGGCTGGGTTTGGTGTTTTAATGGACACTCCTTCCTCCTCAACCCCAATTCAGGGATGTTCGATACAGCATCGATATTTTCCATAGAGATACTTTTGAATTCGATACATCGATATTTTTTTCGATGTTTCCTGTACCAATGTATCGAATTATCGACCTTTTTGTTCCTTCAATCGACCATCAAAGTATCGGTTGGAATTGTTCATAACTCACATTCGTTAGCTCCCTAATATGCTGAATGTCTAGGAGAATGTCCGAAACAGCTGACCAAAACGCTGTACCGTGAATAGAATGAAATCACTTTTCGGATACGTCAATGTATTCGGATATTGATTTGAGATAAAATTACATTTGTGTTATTATTGCGTATCATGCCATCAGATGGAGAAGAGGTTATGGGGAAAACAACTTCACTCTACTTTTATTCGATAATGTTGTATGCACTAAACGTACGCATGTAATAGGAGCCTGATGGTATGTCCGAGAATGCACACCCTATTGATGGAGCCTCAATTCCCCGAAGCCCAATGTCCTGAATGTTCGATATCTCGAATTCGATAATTAGCTGGGTTGCAGTAACTTAAGAGATTCTTTGGAAACGGACTCATCATCGAATTCGGGATATTGAACCTCCGGGATATCAAAGCTTTATCATCCTGTTGATAGACACCAACCAGGTAGCACACGCACATTCTGAGAATGTTCTGAGAATATATGTTGAGGATATTCGAATATTCTATGGAGATTCTCATTACGTGCAAATATATTCTATGCACATCCTCAGAATGTTCGGATGAGACT
The DNA here is from genome assembly GCA_018340375.1 of Gonatopus flavifemur. NCBI lineage: Eukaryota > Metazoa > Arthropoda > Insecta > Hymenoptera > Dryinidae > Gonatopus > Gonatopus flavifemur. The sequence goes on along the minus strand of JAFFJZ010000085.1, from coordinate 411,233 downwards.
GTTTCAAATATGCTCGAAATATGATGCCACGAATATTGTGGGAATATTAAAAGAAAGTGCTGTGAGAATAGAAATTCCCGTCAATATAACTTCTGCATGCAACCGAAAACTAATTCATAATCAATTTTTTCACTCATTACACATCTGTAATCATGAATTCTTAGCAATATTATGGATTCACATGGACGGGTGAGATACTGATGATCGCAACGAGCAATCATAATATACAGGGTGCCCCAGAATTCGCGGACCGGATTTCACAGGTATATTCTGCAGCCAAAATGCAATAATTTCCCGTTTGAACAAAATTTTTTCGACGCTTAGTTTTGGAGAGATGAGGATTTTCAGGTTTTTTTCAAATCCAAATCATTCAAAAACACTATATGCGACATACTTGAGCTTAACACCATTCGCTAAGTTGGAAAATGGCGGATCTGTGGGAAAAAGATTAAACTATTTCATCATTGGTAATTCCGGAGCTATAGCGATTTGAAATATTTTAGCTTCCAGCCAAACAGAATTCAGCAACTTCAAATCGCTCTAGCTCCGGAACTACCAATGATAAAATAGTTGAATCTTTTTTCCACTCCTTTCCACACAGGTGTTGAGCTCAAGTATGTCGCATACAGTGTTTTTGAATGATTTGGATTCGCAAGAAAATCTAAAAATGCGTATATCTCCAAAACTAAGCGTCGAAGAATTTTTTTCAAACGGGAAATTATTGCATTTTGGCTGCAGAATATACCTGTGAAATCCGGTCCACGAATTCTGGGACACTCTGAATACGATATTTCTTCATATTTCATTACAGTTTTGATGATTATTCCTCACACATGGCACTCTTAGAACATTCGGAATATTAAAATGCACATTTATGAATTCATTATTCCCGAAATACAGATTGAAATAATATATTATCCAACAGAGCCTGTCAACAACATTATCCGCTATTACTGAATTCATGTCATTACGATGCTGGCGCATGCGTTGCTCATCAATCTCCCTACAAACTTCGTACGCATATTGCACAAACGTTCCTAGGATATTCGAAACAGTCCCATTCAAATGGGACACACGCATGCATTATTACATATCGGTGTCGCATCTATTTAACTGCCATTTTAGATGAAGTATAACCTGCATAAATAAGGGTAAGACGTGCTTCATGATTGAATTCGGTTTTCGTTTTATTTAATCTAACTGATATTGTTTGTGTCGTTAATTCCTCAGTTTCTTATTGTTAAATCTGTTTGTTTTTGGTTGCTGTGGTAATAGTTTTATTGAATGTTATTTGATATTGTTTGGATAGATATTGCTTGTTATTTCGTCAAACCTACGACAACACATTCTAATTCTTATCAGTCTCTACAAATATCATAATTCGATAGATATTGCCACTTATTATAACAATCACAAATGTTTGTTGAATTTATAATAGGATACTTAATGAAATTGTTGTTCTTCTTATTATTGATTTGAAATCATGCATATTCATTCATCAAACTCATACATATGTCACAACTGATTATCAAGGATAATAAAAAACTTGCAAGTTTCAGGTATGGGCGACCAGGATTGCGTGGTGCCAGGGTGTGATGCTGGAGGGAGAGAATTGAACCATCGTTTTCCCAAAGATGAAAGTAGGGGACGAAATTGGCTGCGAGTGATAAAAAATCCTGCTCTGAAGACTACACCATATGTCGACATTGTGAAAAAAACATGCGTGTCTGTCAAAAGCATTTTGCTCACACAGATTATAGATATATGTGTGGACACAAAAAGAGAACCTCGGAGCAGGAAATAATCCCAACATTACTTCTACCTCCAGAGGATGCTTTCACCGATGAAGATCAACCCATGAAATATTTGGTAATGACAAATATATTATTATACGTTAATGATTTTGCAATGATGTATGGAATCGTACCTTATTGTACTATGAATAATTGTTTTTGTTCAATTTTATATTCATCATACATTCGGATTTCCAGAATGAAAACAGAGAGTCAATTCAGCAGCCAATAATTTCAGTTTCGAAGGCACCCCTGAACGCTGCAGAATTTAATAACTCTGGTTGACCTAATGTCAATGATCAAGACTGAACCGTTCAAGTATTTCCAGTTTGCAGCAGGGAGAACAGTTCTCTGCTACAATGAAAGTTGAGTGCAGTGAAATGAATATTGACAGGAGTTCTTTGGTACGAATTGAATGTATCTTTGTGATCTTCATTTATAGAGATGAATTATTATGAATGAAGATGAAAATAAAAATGAATGATTATGATTCATAGCAGCCAATAATTCCAGTCTCGAACGCACCCTTGGATGCTACAGAACTTGATGAATTTGATCAACCTGACCGTAATGATGATCACGTGGATCTCGTGCAGTGGAATGGACATTGATAGCAGTTCTTTGGTAGGATTTAAATGTATCTTCATGATTATCATTGATTGCATTGTTTTATTATTTGAATACAGATGGATGTTTTTTTGTGTTTACAGAAAACTATAAATATCGAGCAGGAAAAAAATATATGTAGGTGCAATATCAACAGACAGTTGAAATATAAAACTCGTACACTTTTAGCAGAAGAGACAAGAGCTAAAAATTTAACTCCGAAGACTAGGAAAATTTATGAGAGAGCTAAGTATTTGAGGGAACAACAGCATAACAATTTGAACACAATCAATAGGTTTGAATCTCATTTACAAATTTCATAATACCAAAAAATATTAAAAATATATTTCTACATGTTCATATTGAATGATTTCAATATTTGTGCACAATTTGCAAACTGGCCCTAGTGGAAATGAATCATATATGACCATATATGCCCCATATATGCCCCATATATGACACATATATGACACATATATGACCCATATATGACCCATATATGTGGCCGAAGCTTCATCAGTGATACATATAAAGCATATATGGCACCGCGCGCAACATATATGCTTGCAGGAAACGGTCAAAAACATACAGGGTGGGGCATTTAAAGTGTCGCGAGCGTTTTTTCCAAAAATAAAGTGAGATACGAGAAAATTTTTCGGACAAAAGTTGTAGGGTACCGAGGGGGACATCCAATAGTGGCCTTGGCTTTGACCTCAAATCTCATCTTCAAGGGCATTCTGAGATCAACTCTTGTTTTTTAAATAGCATCTCATATTTTTTACTGCAGATTTGGATTCTAGGTCAAAAACCAAGAAACTTTTGTCTGAACCATTTTCCTGAAATCCGCAAAAATGGCGCTCTAATCGATATTGTTCCATTTTGAATCTGACATTCGAATAACTCGAAAACGAAGGGTCTTGCAAAAGAATGTTCCGTACAAAAGTTGTCAATACACAACATATTTCAATCGTCTACATTACCACCATTCAGAGCTCACGCGATGTAAACAAACGACGGGGTTCAGTGAAAATTCACGATTTTGAAAGTCAGTTTGTCAGTTACATTTGATTATTACTTGGTTTATGACAAATTGAAAATCATGGGAATCCGATACACGGTTTCTGAAAAGATCGATATGATCTACATTTACGGTGAAGTGCATAAGAACCCCAGACAAGCATATGACTTGTATGCAGAACGATTTCCTGAAAGAACAACGCCATCCATTAGGTATTTTCAACGCATTACAAAATTATTCTCAGAAACGGGAAGTGTTACAAGGGAAAAACGACATCGAATGAGAACTGTTAGCGGAGAAAATGCGGAAGTTAATGTACTAGCTGCAGTAGCCAATAATCCACACGTGAGCTCTCGTGAAATTGAACTCCATTCGGGAATTTCTCGAAGAAGTGTTCTTCGAATACTGAAACGTCACAAATTCCATCCGTATCACATTTGTTTGCATCAAGACCTTCACGGTGATGATTACGAAAATCGTGTACAGTTTTGTCGATGGGGTCTAGCGCAAATGCACAATAACAACTTCATCAACATATTATTTTCTGATGAGTCGACGTTCACCAATCATGGTCAAGTAAATCGACATAATATGCATTACTGGGCGACAGGAAATCCAAGATGGTTACGTCAAGTAGAGCATCAAAGACAATGGGCTGTGAATGTTTGGTGTGGTATTTTTCGATCTCGAGTAATTGGACCGTACTTCATTGCAGATACGCTAAATGGAGAGAAGTACAGACATTTCTTAGATCAAGTACTTCCAACATTACTTGAAGACATACCTATTCAGGAACGATTGAATATGTGGTATCAACACGATGGTTGTCCATCCCATTATGCAGTCACAGCTCGAGAAATATTGGACAGAGATTATCCTGGACGATGAATAGGACGTCGTGGACCAGTCCATTGGCCTGCGCGTTCTCCGGATCTTACTTCTCCAGATTTTTTTTTATGGGGATACATAAAAGATACAGTTTATCAACAAGCACCGACTACACCTGAGAATATGCGTCAACGAATCATCAATGCATGCGCGAGCATCAATGAAGATATTTTAGCACGAGTTCAGCAATCTTTTGTAAAACGTTTTGAAATGTGTATTGAAGTCGAAGGCCATCATTTTGAGCATCTACTGCATCAAAATTATCCAAGTGATGTAGACGATTGAAATGTGTTGTGTTTTGTCTGTTATACCCCATCACCTCCGTTTCAGTTCAAGGGGTCCCCCTTGGAATCAGACAACTTTTGTCCGAAACATTCTCCTCCAAGACCCTTCGTTTTCGAGTTATTCTAATGTCAGATTCAGTATGGAACAATATCGATTAGAGCGCCATCTTTGCGGATTTCAGGGAAATGGTTCAGACAAAAGTTTCTTGGGTTTGACCTAGAATCCAAATCTGCAGTAAAAAATATGAGATGCTATTCAAAAAACAAGAGTTGACCTCAGAATGCCCTTGAAGATGAGATTTGAGGTCAAAGCCAAGGCCACCATCGGATGTTCCCCTCGATACCCTACAATTTTTGTCCGAAAAATTTTCTCGTATCTCATTTTATTTTTGGAAAAAACGCCCGCGACACTTTAAATGCCCCACCCTGTATATGATTCATATTTGGTATAATTATTTGCTATGTATGAATCATTTCATATCGGATTTTCCAAGAGTTCATAAATATTTTTGATATGGTTATCCCGAATTCTCTGTTGAAAGATGTGAGATACGTATTATTTGTTTCTTTCCTCTTATTCTATGATGATTTCAGGTTTACAAGATTGAAGTTCCTGGTCTCTAAAACCCACTTTTTTCCAAATGCCTGTATCTTGGAAAGCTTTCAATACAAACAGTTATTACCAAGGCATGGAACTTGGGATTTTGCCTCAACTTTTCACAAAGTCAAGAGAAAATTTCTTTCCAATGACGTATTTTGCCGTAATTCGACGATGGAAGTGGAAAGAGTATTTCATTCAAATTCGAATACGTTTGATTTTCAAATTCCACAAGCGAAACTAATTTCTGGAACATTACGATAATTTTCGTTCCGTTTTCGAAAATGTTACTCCACGGCATTCGAGAGATGTAGACAAAATAAGGGCGGCCTGAGAACTCCACGTGCTCGATTATTCATGATTTGTAATGCAGCATAGATACGAGACATTTCATGGACGGATTGATGTGTAATTTCAAGTTATTGAGTTATCTTTTTTGTCTTGTTTTATTTATATTTCTTGAATATCGTAGAAAATTACCATTTTCAGAACTGAACTACAAGTATTGCTATGCACCATAGATCGATCGTGTTTGTTAAATAAAGAAATTAACCCGTTGAGGTCACACTTCGAAGTACTTACGTAAAGGTTACACAGGGTCTTTCGGAACCCAAACCAAAGCAACAGATGTCATTCACGCAGTCTTTCAAATATCGTCGCAGATTTATCGGTAAAATTCACATTTCGGTGTCTTTGACAATAACAGAAGGCAGCACAAATTAAAATTCACGACAAGCACTGTAAGCTACCCTGACGAAAATTTTTGTCATAATATCTCCTAATTCCTCCATGAATTGGGACAATGAGAAATTATGAGAAATTATGACAAAAATTTTCGTCAGGGTATGGAACCACAGACTCCCCCTAGAGCGTTTTGGACTCATGGTGATCTCAAAGGGCTGAAAATGTCCGAATTCGAATAAACTATCATTTTTACTTCCACCGTAGGAATTCTACTAGACACAAATTGGAAAAAAAATTCCACTCTAATTTTTGAAAAGTTCAGAAAAAATCCCAACTTTTATGCCTTATGAGTAATTCTGTGTGTTGAGACCTTTTCGAGATACACGCATTTAAAAAGAACTAGATTTTTCAAAACTAAAAACTCTGACACATTGTAAACCGGTGAACACAATAAAATGAAAAAGAACGAACAAACAAATTCGATCCACAATTGTTGATCTACCAATTCGGAGTTCATATATGAGCCATATATGGTTTTCAAGGATAAGCGAGAGTTCATATACGTGAAAGAAGTCGCTTCTTTCAAGCAACCGGCGGTGGCTCCAGTGAAAGGGGGATAGAGTCCAGTCCCAGCGAACCGCGTTCAATTCTCGTAGGAGAGACTTTTTTTATACCCCTCAATAAATGGAAATAAATCATATATGGGTCATATATGGGCCATATAGGGATCATATATGGGTCATATATGGATCATATATGGTTCATATATGTTTGGATTGCTCATAACATATATGATCCATATATGGTTTATATATGGGACATATATGATCCATATATGGTTTATATATGGGACATATATGGGTCATATACGGGTCATGTATGGTGCATTTCCACTAGGGTGGATAAGAGGAGAAAGAACACAAGTCTGAGAACAAGTAAGAAAGGAAGTGTAGCAAAGGGAAAAGTATTGAAAATTTTGTAAAATTTGCACAATTCATCACAATTGTATGGATATCTTTGAAGGAAACTTTTCTCAACAGTTTGCAAAAAAGTCATACATTTTCCATAGGATCGTACTCAAAGTTTATGACTTCTGAACAAACTGTACAAAAATTTTCACTGTGAGAAGTACACTCCTATTACCATGTGTAGTTATAGTACTATAAATTATGCGTGTTTCTTATATTTACGCAAATTTTACAAACTGTTCAAACTTCAATATTTGTCTCCTTTTTCTACTCATTGAGTTTGCAGAAAGTTGCATAAATCTCAGAAGCATCCTATCATACTATTGTTTACATATTACAAATTTGATGCAGGCCTTTTCACTGTAACAAAATTGATCAATTCATTTTGAGTGAGGCTCATTTTACATGCATCGGAATTGTTTACGGAACGGAACGGTTCCCAGAAATCTCATTGATCGATCCCCGTTCCGTTTCCTAGGAAATCCGATGCATGTAAAATGGGCCAGATCTAATTTAATCTTTTTACATCTAATGCGTCGAATCTAATTTTTTTCCCCAGGTTTGGGTCTAACAAAGCAAGAAATAATGAACTGTCTTACATAATTCATGGATGATTCCTGGTAAATGTAATTTACTATATTTTTTTTCAATTTTTTTTATTTTTGAAATAAAACTCGGAAGAAACAACCATGCTCTTCATCCATACACATAGATATATGAAAAATATGTCTATTCTATCCAATACCATCCCATATTCAAGTACCTTATATTCAAACTTTTGAAGTGTATTTTCAATTATCGTGAAACAATGAAGGAGGTGTTTTTAAATAATTTGATCTTGATTTTTTGTGCTTCGATGGTACTTTGAAGCGTAATGTGGTTTTACTGTGAATACTTGGAAGTGTTGATTGATTTTGAAGCTTTCATGCTTCAATTACCATGTTATTGTACGTAAGCGTTGAAGAGTAGACTGCTTATATATACCCTGGTGAAAATTTTCCTTGAATGTGATTAATACTCCTTGATCATATTATGCCCCTATTGAGAAAATCCAGGTGGGAATCCATACAGGAATCCAGATGGATTCCCATGTTTTCCTGTAGGGAGTTCGGATGGTTTCCTATGGATTTGCTTGAATCTCATGGTTTCCTACGTGGATTCCCACCTGGTTTCTCACATGGGAAATTTTTATCATGGATTCCTAGGAGTTCCAACTGGATTTTGAGGCTTCCTATGGGGATTCCGGATGGGTACCTGGATTCCCACCTGGATTTTTGCAGTAGGGTGGGGCCTCCCAAAGTAGCTGATCAAGACCAAATGGTCCAGACCAGATCACTTTATTTATTTTTGTCTCAGAAATCTTCCCTTGAACGAGTCGGAGTGTTTTCTGGGACCACTGATCTATAGTATACACTGGATAGTGCATAGTTCGCTGAACGTATTCCATTTAGGAAGCTATATATACCGGTGGGAGTGTCCCTATCTAACGGAATGTAATGCAATTAACCAATCCCGCGTTGCTGTTGATTAGAAAAACGGTGGAATTGCCCCTTCATGGCGGCGCTCTAATGAGAACCAAGCTCGCATACGGGAAGGCTATGCTATGCACTATCCAGTGTATGTTATAGATCAGTGTCTGGGACACCCTAAATACTGGGTGTCCCAGAATTCGCGGGCCGGATTTTACGGATGTATTCTTCAGACGAAAACAAACAACTCTTCCATTTATCATTTTTTGACCTGAAACTTAGTTTCAAAGTTGACATTGACCAATCAAGTAGAAGCTACATCAGCTCATAGTCCAGTTATTGATCATTGGAATAGCCGATGTAGTTGACACCCGAATGGTCAACTTATTTTATTTATAACTCTGAAATTAGGCTTTAGATAAAAAAATGATAAATGGAAAAGTTGTTTGTTTTCGTCTGAAGAATACACCCGTAAAATCCGGCCCGCGAATTCTGGGACGTCCAGTATTTAGGGTGTCCCAGGAAACACTCCGACTCTCTCCAGGAAAGATTTCTGAGACAAAAATAAATCCTTTTCTCATTCACTATTTTTTGATCCGAAGTTGTTTCAGAGTATGTATTCAATCAATCAAGTGGATCCTACATAAGTATATTCTTCGATCATTGGAGTAGCCGATGTACTTACCACCTGAATGGTCAACTTATTTTGTTTATAACTCAAAAACGGATCGAAAAATTTCTAATGGAAAAGTTGTTTAGGTTTGTCTCAGGACTTTCACCCTCATAACCTAGATAACATCCCATACAGGACAGTCCCCGATCAGGTTATGTCGCCTCTCCGTGGAACCGAGGGAGAAGAAAGGGAGCGGTGGATACAACGTGGTACGACGGAGGAGCAGCGTAAAGACAACGGAGAAATGTCTGGGCCGTTTTTTGTGCGGACATTTCTCCGTCGTCTCCTTGAAATCCACGGAGATGCGACGTAGGTGTCCTGTGTGGGATGCGCTCAGGAGACGACGCACTTGAATAAGGATTTGAGCGCGATTTGCGTGTACACTCACAAAACGACGCACCTGGATAGGCTTCTGCGCGTGGATTGCACGCAAACCTAGGGGGAGCTTCAAAATGTTATCTGGGAAGGGTTGAAGTGTTTTCTGGAACACCCTGTATATTTGTAGTATATATACAACGTTCGATTGCTACTCAGAATAATTCAGACGGTTGTTAAGTATTATTTTGACCCATCAAAATTAAATATAGTGCAAAAGGCTGCTCTCCCATGGATCGTAATGTAGGGAACAAAAAATTGAAATACCTTATTGGCAAGTCTACAGTAATTTACGAAGTCTCCCAAAAATTTTCGGTCCATGAGAAAGCTCTCTGACATAAAAGGCTATACACAATTCACGTGAACGTGGAACAAAATCCGCAACCTCCCGTTCCATACGTTCACGTTTGCGTAGCTTGTAAGGTCTATTCAGACAAAGTCATTGAACTTCATGATATACTGGAATGAGCACCATCCGAAAATTCTTCGTCAGAGAGAGATAGTGGAGTGCATTGTACGAGAAAAAAAAGCAGACACCACTTAATATCATCGTCTTTTTTCAAGGTGCATGTATCAGAAAGAAAAAGTATCATCCCGTCTTGCATTCCACACTGACGAAAGATCTTTTTTTTGTGCTATAGGGAATTTAGCCAGTGCTTATTCCAGTAAATTATACAGTTCAATGGACAAAGCAAATGAAGATGTTGTTTTCATAAGTAGCCACAGGACAACACTTGCGATATAAAATTTTTCTTCCTGTTGGTAATTATACAGTTTTTCCAATTCTCCATACAGTGAAAAATTTGTGATTGAGAAGAATAGAAAAGAAGAGAATTAAGATCTAAAAAGGTGGATTCGAATTTTTCAGTCACAAAATTAATTTCAAAGAAATTCTATTATTCTGTATTCTACCCTATTCCACAGTGGAATCTTATTCCAAATCTGTGATTCCATTTCAATTTTTTCAATATCAAATTCAGAACACAACTTCTATATTGTGAATGGATGTCGTTAACAGTTTTGATTAAACAATTTTCAATTCCACTGCAAGAATAGTGTAGAATAGCGCCTGAATTTTATACATGGGATTAAAATCAAAATTGTTATATTTGGTATTCTCTCAATATAAAAATCGAGTGGAAGAGAATTGGAAAATAGGATTTCTAATTGTTTCCAAGTCATTTATGTTTCAGATTTTTTAGTAGGGGAGAAAGGCTGAAACAACCCTAAAGAAAGTGTAACGAAACGATAATAAATATTGATACAAAAACAGTGATCTGAATAAATTGCTGTTTACTCTTGTTGGTGCCTGAGGAAGGGCTAATTTTCCTGCACCTGTCTACAGGCGGGGAGTTGCTGGCTCCCTCCCTTCGTCTAATTTTCTCGCCTTCTTGTTTCTCACGTTATTCGTGACAGGTCAGTGTGCACCCGACCGCTATCAATGTTCCTTACCTTTGTATCATATCATATGTAGAGTATCCAAGTATAGATTCTTTGTTCAGAATCCGTCGCTTCGAATAACGTGCTCGCGGGCAATAGTTTAGTAATTAAGTGGTCAAGTTCACCGGTCTCTAAGTTTTCTCTTATGACGTATCGATTGGAATGATATTCATTCCCTGCAGGGAAATTTGGAGAAGTGTGTGAGTGAGAGAGTGGATGTGTGCGAACTCTTTGGCCAAAGTTATCTTATAAGATTTCGCTTTGTTTTTGATTCTCGCATAAGCGAGATATAATCATCGAATGTATGTGAGTATTTCTAATGATTCACACTGAAATCTAAAATTGGGTTCATTGAATTTCCCTTTACTCTCAAGAAACCGAATATTAATTCAATTTATATTTGATAATTTAATAGAAATATAGTTTCTAACTTTAAATTCACTTGGGTTTTCCGTCATTTCATACAATTATTTTCCATTAATTTCCATTATTTTCAATATCCTCATATTTTCGTTATTCTACATTTCACATGTTCTTGTCGGCGAAGGCCGTATCATTTGGTCCTTCGAGCCGAATCTGCCGGCTCGAGGTCATTCTTTCCATAGCTGTTAGTTTGTAAATTCAAAGTTAGAATTTCACGGTTATGGATTTTGATGTTGTCTTTGTTTGATGGTTTCATTTGACGGAATCGATCAAGGTTACGCTTTCTCAACGTTTCTTGACGTGAAAATTCACATAGAATCTATACGGCTTAGAATATCGATCTTGAGCATATTTTCACAACTATATATTGTCTGAATTTATTGATTTTAGTATATTATTGAATTATTATCGGCTTGGTCGACTGGAAGTTGTAGAAAGTATTCGAATTATATCGATATCGACTCAATCAGATAATATTATATTGTCTCAAGTTCAATGAGAATAAAGCCTATTGTTATTATATCAACCGAAGTTGAGATCAGACTAAGTTAATTTTTTGTTCATTCAATTCGTTTATTTCGATCATCAGTGTATTTGCTCATCGAATATGTATGTGAATTTTTCCCATCATCATTGATGCTTGTTTGTCACGATTTTAATAAGAATTAAACGATGTACTTGCAGTTCGCGGAAATTTATGCGTTCAACGAAGTCTTTGCAAAAATTGTATTAACACCGAAATCTATGATTTGCAATTCAAGCGTTGTGCTTTTTAATCCTCGTTTCATATTATTCTCAAGCAACGAGCTTTCATATCATTATTATGATTGTTTCATTTTTTCGTATTACAGTACCCATCTGATTTTCTTCCGCTCGATTTTCTTCCACTTCCCCGCCTGCCAAGCTCGAACGCTCCCCCCACCACATCCACTAGATCACGGGTCGAACAATACGCTTACTAGACGTTCGATTTTCTTCCGCAGATCAATCGTTAATTTTGAGCTAAGAAATTTTTGTGCAGGTAAAAGAACAAAAAGTGACATGTATTTAGTGAAATGTTTTCAGAGGAACATAATATGAGTTAAGATTGATATGAATGAGCTTGATCTGCGTTTGATAACAAATTTTTTTCAGACATCAATTAAACTTCAATGAAATTAAATAAACTAAAACAATCGACTGAAGTCTATGCATATAATTTTTCAAATTGAAAACATGTTTTCAGATGATCAACAAAATTCATATCCACTATTCCATACATGTATTTGTATTTGTGAATATCACTTACCAGTTTCCGTTATTTACATCCATTGAATATGAGAAAATATAATCTTCCACCAAACGCGTATATTGGAAATGTCAAAATTCGTTGGATGGAAAGCGGAAGAAAATCGAGCCACCGTGCAGGATTCATAGATACACGATTACGAACAATGTGGTGACCATCGCAAGACAATTGGGTGAGGGAAGCATGATTCCTAGAAAAATATTTCCCTTAAGACCCGTGAGCGGAAGGAAATCGAATGGGTACTGTATTGAAATACTTCACTTTGTATATTGTTTAAGATTTGGTAAACTTACATGTGTGATCTTGCAATCTACAGAGAGGCAAACTTAAGTCAGGGGATAAAATGGATACTGACGAGAATTTGCCACTCTCTAAAAGGGAAATCGAGCTCCGAACTTACGTTAGTCAGAGAGAGCGTATGTTCCGTAGATTGCAGGTCACATACGACCTTATGGGAGACCTTCCAGCCGATCAAGAAGCCTTCCTGGCAAGAGCGAAGAAGATAGATGAGCACTATGAGACTTTTGAGCAGCTCCAAGATCACATTGCCAGATTGAATGCCATTGTGCCTCCTAGATCTCAGGTCACGGGGGAGGCTGTTTCACACTCGTATGAGGAACTGCACTATCGAATTCGCGGTAAGGCTCGCACGTTATTGAAGGGTCAGAGTGCGTTGAATGAGGATACGCGGGTTAGTCATGAGTCAAGGACTGTTCGGCCGAAACTCCCTCCTATCAATATTCCTGAATTCAGAGGAGATTTTGAGGAGTTCCCTATCTTCAAGGGGTTGTTCGGTACCTTAGTTCACGACACTGACTTGCCGGACATACAAAAGTTTTTGTTTTTGTTGTCTTATTTGGAACAGCCCGCGTTAGGGGTTGTCGATCACCTTAAGTTGACCGGTGGAAATTACATGTTAGCTCATAACAATTCGGTGGATCGCTACACCGATCGGCGTCTGGTTGGTAATCATTTCTCGGATAAAATCCTCCAATTCAGGCCTAGTGCGAGGGAGTCCGCCCAGCGTGTGCGTCAGTTTCTGAACGAATTTTGCGGGTATTATGATTCCTTGAAGTCCTTGGAGATTAGGGATTAATCTGAGTTCATTGTAGTGCAGATCGTGCTCCGAGTTATTGACACCGATATTAAGCGTTTTTTTGAGGCGAAATTCTCAGACAAAGAATTTCCATCTCTCGATGATTTGGTTTCGTTCATGAGGGACCAGCATGAGGTGATTGCTCTCATTCATGCTCCTCTTGTCAAAGCTGGTAACCCTGACCATTCCAATCGATCGATCAATCAATTCTATACGTCGGAAAGGTCGAATAGGGCTGAGTCTACAGCGACCAGCTCGTTCGTGAGCAGATCTCAGGATCATGAGCCTGCATCTTCTAGTACACGTGCCTTGGGTACCAATCAGTCATCTGTTCTTCCATGTGCGGTTTGTAAAAAGGAGCATAAGATTTATGGTTGCGCAGATTTTTAGCTATGAACACGGATAGGCGTTTCGATGTTGTCAAATCACTCAAATTATGTTTTGCTTGTCTGGGTCATCACGCACGATCCCAATGTAGTAGTAAGTTTTCATGTCATACGTGTCACATGGAAAGCCACCATACGTTACTCCATCGCGGGGGCGTTGCGGGCTCATCCAATTCTGGCGTACCTGCTGTAGTTCCGGATGGGGATTCTGGTAATCCCGATAATCTTGTCGTTCCAATTAAAAGTACCCTGAATAGTCACACGTCCAATTTGTTCTCTAATCCTGTCGTACACCGTAGTTTAATAGGCACTGCTAAGGCCCATGTGTTGTCTACCAACGGCGACTGGATGCCATGTCGAGTTCTGATTGATTCCGCTAGTGAGTAATCATTTATAAGTGAGTCGTTAGCCCAATCTCTGCAATTACGCCGAATTGAGTTCCCAGTGCAAATTCTCGGTATCGGTTCTTCATCTTTTCCGAATAATCGGGGCAAGGTACAATGTAAGATACGGCTCATGGTTCAAACTTCTCCTACGGCTGATGTTGAGGCTATCGTCCTGAAATCGATATCTACTGATACTCTGAGGGTTGCCATTTCACCTGAAGTTCGCAGCAAATTCGAGAACTTGGATTTGGCTGATTCGGATTCCGATAATCCGGGTCCCGTTGACCTTCTTCTCGGAGTACAGCATTACTCAGACATACTACCTGATGAGATGACGCTGGTGAGAGGAGAGCCTTCTGCCCTCAAAACGACTCTCGGGTTCGTTTCATTTGGGAAAATTCCCGATGTCGATGTAGCTCATGTGAGCCATTCTCACTGTAGCCGGTCGCCCTCTCTGGATGAATCTTTGCGCAAATTCTGGGAAACTGAAGAGGTTTAAGTTCGGGCTGTTGTCGATAGCGAGGTAGAGTCTCAGTGCGAACGCTACTGCAAGAAAACCACTACGCGGGATCATCAGGGACGATATCAGGTTTCCATTCCGTTTCGGGATCTAAATTATGTCAAAAATTTGGGTTCCACTCGCGACATTGCACTCAAACGACTGTTGGGATTGGAACGTAGATTGCTACGTAGGCCTGTGTTATATGAGCAGTACGTAGGAAATCTCGGAGATTATGTTGAGCAGGACCATATGAGGGTTTCTAAAACAGCGGTGGATTACGTTCTCACTCATCACGTTGTCGTCAAGGATAGTTCTAGCACTCAAGTGCGAGTGGTTTCCAACGGAAGTGAGAAGAGTACCACGTCTGAATACATAGTCTGAATGAATTTCTCCTCGCGGGTCCTAAGTTACAATCTGACATTCCGGATATCTTGCTACGTTTCAGGTTATATTCGGTCGCTCTCACAGCGGATATCCGGCAGATGTTTAGATGCATCCGATTACATGAATACGATCGGCAAGTTACCCATCTGTTGCGGCGCGCGGATACTTTGAGCCTCATAACTGAGTGGGAATTGACTACACTCCCTTTCGGGTTGACGTGTCGTTCTTTTCCTCGCGCAACGGGTTGTACAGTAGCTCGGACAGGACGAAGGTCATGACTTCCCGCGATCCGCGCAGTTGGTCAGGTCAAGGGTTTATGTTGACGACTTTTTGTCTTCGGTCCGTAGAGATGACGTGGCTATTAGTCTTCTTCACCAATTGAAATCGATGTTTGCTCGAGGGGGGTTTGAACTACGAAAGTTCGCGAGCAATAGCACCAGAGTCTTGGCTGAAATCCCAATCGGGTTACAGGTTTCTGCTGTCTCATTTGATCAGTCTGAAGGTTTGAAACTTCTGTGTCTCATGTGGGATCCTGTTTCCGATACGTTCGGTTATCCGAGCAGTTGAGGTGTACCAAACGGGGAATCTTGTCTCAAGTTGCGAGAATCTACGATATACAGGGATTCTTGAGTCCTGTTACGTTTTGGATAAAAGCTTTCATCCAAGGTCTGTGGTTGTCCCGTGTTGGTTGGGATGAAGAAATCCCACTTCCTCTCCAGCAGGAGTGGATAAAGTTTCATGCAGAGCTGCTGGAAATTCAGCCCATTCAAATCCCACGTCATGTCTTCATCGATGTCTTCCTCAGTTGTGCGCTCGTAGGGTTTTGTGATGCTAGTGGAAAGGGTTTCGCTGCGTGCGTTTATATGCGGGTGGAACTCCAGGATCAGACTGTTCATACTCACTTGTTGAAGGCTGAGAGTCGAGTTGCACCGCTCAAGGATTGGGAGGTGCTTTGCTCTTGGCTCAGCTCATCGATTCTATGGAAGAATTCTGACCGAATCTTCCAGACCATCAATTGTTCGGTTTCGCCGACAGTACGGTGGTTTTATCGTGGATTCAGACGCCTGTCACATGCTGAGGACTCACGTGGCGCATCGTGTGGGCCAGATTACGGAAATAATGGCGCCAAAAGGTTGATTAAATGACGCTGGTGTGGGTAATGCTGCCGACATCGCTTCTCGAGGTTCGTATCCATCGCAGTTGTGCGACAATGAGTTATGGTGGGCCGGTTCGACCTATTTACGTACTCCTATTGCTGAGTGGGTTCTGTCCCGGCCGCCTATCAAAGATCCGGTTCCAGAGCTTCGGACTGTTGTCACTTCTTTGGTTAGTACAGTGTCTTATGATTCAGATCATTTTGTGACTGGTCTATCCGTTAGAGTGTCTTCGTTGTCCCGGCTGACGAATATCGTAGGGTATGTACTTCGTTTCGTCACAAATCTTCGAGCTCCCGAATCCAATTGCCGGGTTGGGATTCTCAGTGTTCAAGAATCATCCGATTCGCTCCACCAGATTGTTGAGTGGACGCAGGAGAAATATTTCCCGGATATCATAGATAACCTGCGTCAAGATCGTGCTATCAGCGGTTATGTTAAGTACGTTGCTCCCTTTCTGTCGTCCAATGGGTTGCTCAAGGTGGGGGGTAGACTCTTATTATCTCCCCTGTCGGATAAGTCAAAACATCCATTGTCAATCCCACGGAAGAGTCCTCTCGCCTTGCTCCTTCGCTCCCATTATCACCGGATCACTCTCCATGGAGGTCCTCAGCTCGTGCAGTCCTTGGTTCAGCGTGAATATTGGATGATCGGGATCCGTTCTTCATTACGTAGCGTCATTTTGCGATGTGTGACCTGTTATAAATTCGAAGCCAAGCCGTTGAAACCTTTAATGTCCCAGGTACCTGGCTCTTGATTCCAACGTTCGCGAGCCTCTGTAGACACCGGTGTTGATCTGGCCGGTCCCTATCCAGTCAAGGAGAGTCGACGTCGCAATGCTCGTTGCCAAAAAGGCTGGTTGGTTTTATTTACATGTCTCACCACCAGAGCTGTTCATCTAGACATTGTGTCCGACATATCGACGCTTACGTTCTTGGCTGCTCTTGACTGGTTTGTTGGGCGACGAGGACTTCATTCACGCATCTATAGCGACTTGGGGACGAACTTCGTTGAGGCTGCCCGGCATCTCAAGGGAGTCTATGCCGTTTTAAAGAGGAATGATAAGGGAATTCAAGCTTTTTGTGTTCCACGAGAAATCGAGTGGAAGTTTAATCCACCTGCGTCACCGAATTTTGGGGAATGTTGGGAAGCGGTGATCAAATTGATGAAGCACAATCCCCGCCATGTCAAATCAGATCGTCTGTTGACGTACGAAGAGTACACTACACTGCTGGTGAGGGTCGAGGCTATTTTGAATTCTCGGCCCCTATGTCCGTTGTCTTCAAGCCCAGAGGACGGTTTTGAATACCTGGCGCTGGGACATTTTTCGCTCGGGACCCCACTAATTATAAGTCGTCCCGAACGTGATCTTTCTGGGGGAGTTATCAACTTCGATTCCCGTTGGGAGCTGATTTCACGTAATGTTCAAGATATCTGGAAGCGCTGGACTCGAGAGTATCCACATACACTTATGCAGCGGTCGAAATGGTGTTCCAAATGAACCATTCTGAAGCCAGGGCAACTGGTGCTACTCACCGACAAGACAGCTTTACCGACCACCTGGACCTTGGCTACAGTGCTGCGGGTTTTCCCTGGACGTGATGGAGTTACCCGGGTCGTACGACTCCGAACCCCGAATGGGGAGTTAACCAGGCCTGTCAGCAAGTTGTGCCATCTGCCCTTCGATTCGTGAATTCGGCATCTGGGTAATGCCAACCTGGATGGAAAAGATCATCGTTGCATCTCATCTCAAAATGGTATTTTGGGTGGGGGGAATGTTGGCGCCTGAGGAAGGGCTAATTCTCCTGCACCTGTCTACAGGCGGGGAGTTGCTGGCTCCCTTCCTTCGTCCAACTTTCTCGCCTCCTCGTTTCTCACGTCATTCGTGACAGGTCAGTGTGCACACGACCGCTATCAATGTGCCTCACCTTTGTATCATACCATATGTAGAGTATCCAAGTATAGATTCTTTGTTCAGAATCCGTCGCTTCGAATAACGTGCTCGCGGGCAATAGTTGAGTAATCAAGTGGTCAAATTCACCGATCGCTAAGTTTTCTCTTATGACGTATCGATTGGAATGATATTCATTCCCTGCAGGGGAGTTTGGACAAGTGTCCGAGTGAGAGAGTGGATGTGTGCGAACTCTTTGGCCAAATTTATCTTATGAGATTTCGCTTTGTTTTTGATTCTCGCATAAGCGAGATATAATCATGAAATGTATGTGAGTATTTCCAATCATTCACACTGAAATCTGAAATTGGGTTTATTGAATTTACGTTTACTCTTAAGCAGGGTTGGCATCTGTGGGTCCAACCCAATTGGACCCAGTGGGTTTTTTCGGGTGGGTACGGATTGAAAAAACCCTCAAAAACCCAATCAAGAACCGTTATTTTATACAATGTATTTTTCCATGTTGTTCTTCTCTCTAAATTTGAATCAGTAGAATTTCATTGATTCTACAGTTATAAGTATCCCACTGGATAGAATTGGATGAATTTTACTACGTTATCAATTGATACTCACTATCTAGTGAGTGAAAGCTTACCTAAAGCTCGAAATGAGTCATATTCCATTGGGAAACTCAACACCGAAAAAAATTATTTATTTGATCGAATGAACTGAAGTTAGTTGTGAAAATGAGTTCCGAGTAATAAAAGAATAGAAGCCGGTAATAAAAGCTGTAGTAAAGGCAACTTCAAATTAGTAACAGCAACTAAAGTCAGAGAAATTAAATTTGAATTTAGTTGAGCCAACGCCCGTTTTAGTTATCCAAATATCAACAACTGTATCTAGTTGCTGGAACTAATTTGGAGTGAGGGTAACTAATAATTTTTTTCGGTGGATGGATATTCACCAATGCAGTGCATTGGGGTGAAATACTAATAATCGCGGTCCAGTGGAATTCCACTGATCTGAATACAGGAAGTTATTTAATTGAGATTTATTCAAATGTTGCTCGAATACCGTTGAAAGACTTATTCATTAAAGTGTAATTTTTTCTATGAAAACGAATCCGTGAAAATTGCCCAAAACTTCTCATGCATATGTGGTATGACTAGCCATTGTTTTGGATCGTCGTTTTGTATTCTCGAAACCTTCCGAAGCATTGCCTAGCCAGATTATAAACGCTTGAGGAATGTTGAAAAATTTCAAAAAACACGTTTCCACTAAAAACCACACCTTCACTTATTAGTCAATAGAATGTGATAACTTCCTTCAAGTATAGAAAAATATGGGAGATGAACATTAATAATTCAAAATGACTTCAATGGAAAACAATTTGTACAATGTAGATTTTAATTAT
Source organism: Gonatopus flavifemur (assembly GCA_018340375.1). Taxonomy (NCBI): domain Eukaryota; kingdom Metazoa; phylum Arthropoda; class Insecta; order Hymenoptera; family Dryinidae; genus Gonatopus; species Gonatopus flavifemur. Next base: position 391,513 of record JAFFJZ010000085.1, on the reverse strand, counting down.
GACGAGACAGCATTTAATATGATTCAATAAAATAGCATAAAATTATAATTTGAATATGAATGCTCATATTTCGGTACAAATACAACGGTACATATTCATTCTTAATTTCTACATAATAAATGAGTTTCATAACTCTATTTGTTTATTTTTTATACACTGAGGGAAGAAATTCATTGGGACAAAAAAATATTACATCCAATGGTATTTATAAAATATTTCTTGAGATCAATGAAATTTTACTCCAGTGGATGGAATGGTTTTTCAGTTGATGAAATACTTCATGCGGTCAAAAACCATTTCATTCATTCGAATAGTATTCAATTGGTTCAAAGAAATATTTTATAGATACCATTGGATGAAATATTTTCTTGCCTCAATGACTTTTTCCCCTCAGTGTACTTATATGGGGTTTTTGTATTTTTTTCATTCAAGAAAAATATCACAATAAAAATTAGGGTGAACTACCTAGTAAATGAACGATGGCCTCATGGAATAAAGATTCATAAAAGAAGTAACTATTAGAAATTTCTACTACGTTAAAATAATTCGGTTGTTTTCAAAATAGTAACAACTTCTTATGGAAACAATCAAATTACTTCAATGTAGCAGAAATTTTTAATAATTACTTCTTTCATAAATCGTTCATCTACTGGGTAGTTCACCCTATTTGACACTGAGAAAAAAATAAAAGTGCCATCAACCACCTAGTGTAGTTGAAAAATTTTGAAGTGAATCAATGAATTTTTCGTTGAAACGACTTGGAATTTGTAGAATCAACTACAACGCGTTTCATTGTTTCAAACCTATCACTTGATTGTATGAACCAACGCAAATGAAATTCAAGGAATCACAAAAAATTCTATTCAAAATCGCAAGTAGTTGAGTCAACCTCCCAAGCAAGAAGTGAATCAACTCACGTGAACAGTTGCATGAACCAAAAATGTTTCCGTTTACAAACTTCAGATCATTAATTGAATGAAAATAATTGATTATTCCAATTGATTCAATTGTTTGATTTAATGATACACCGGGAACTAATCAACATTATTCTCGAGTTCAGGGTATTCAGATGTCCAGTTGATTGTTTTTTTTTTAATATATCCACAAAACATGACTACACCATTTGCTTGAAAAGAGTTTTACTTCCGTATTCATTCTACATATTTTTCAATCTCAGGAGATATTCAATAGAAATAAATTTCAGAAGACACACTGAAGTATTTTATAACAATGTCTTTGAAATTGGTTTTTATTTATGATGATGAGGTACAAGATACTAACAGGGTTTGGGAATGACTTGCATTCTGTGTCACGAGAATCGTATATTGTTGCATAGCTAAGTCAGTTGAATCGTGAATTTGATGAGGTTAGGTGGGCACGTAGGTAGGTAGGTTCGATTCTCGATTAGGGCTTCAAACTCTCTGTTCTGACTGACAACACGCTGTACTTCTTTATCCGCCGTTGGTGGAGGAGAGAGAGTCTTCATCATCGGTAAAAGAACTCCCCTTCCATTAAATGGTTTGTGTAATCGAAATTTTTTATTTGTTTTTTCTCGTTATTTGTACATTGGACATCAAATACTATGGGATTCAATGAACTTTTTTGGAAATTCATTGCAACCGAGTGTAGAATTGATTCAACGACTCTTGAAAAACGATTGAAAAGAAAATCTGAGTTGATTCAGAAATTTAAAAACTTGGGATCAATTGTTACGTGCATTTGATACAAAAATGTAAGATAGTATGTCAAGCACATAATGAGCCTAAACAATTCTGTATCGTTTTATGTCAAATGTATTAAGATACTTGACGGAACCAATTTTTTATTGCTTCAACCATCCACGTAGTTGACTCAACGGAGTCGGCCAACTTGGTGAATGATTTAATTCAACTTCCAGAGTTAGTTGAACGTATCTAACCTTCTGGCGTAGTTGAGTCAACTACATTTTCGTTGAGCTCACAAATTTTTTTTCTCAGTGTAGAAAGTCTTAGTTGTAGTTGATCATCGTGTTGTTCATTTTGGTAAAATTTATATAGTTTAACTAATTTAGTGGCCCTTTCTGGAACTAGTCTATTCCTCAGACTATTCTAGATGTGCCCGAATGAAGAAGAAATTCTTTCAATCCCAGCACTGCTAGGTGGACACCTTAACAATTTGGCAAAAAACATGCAAAACCGCTTGGTAGATTGTTTTTATATGCACTGTGGTCTTGCATCAAAATTAGAATGGACACAAAATACAAGGATTTGTAACGTCCAATTTGAATTGTGGCGATGCTAATCGAATTGCAGTAAAGTGCGTTAACGGTTGGAGTAAATTTCACTTGGAAATTTCACTAGTTTCAAACTTGATTTCAGCTCATGTAAACACAAATCTTGGTCCAATTTCAATCTGATCGAGGCCCAACTTTGAAAGCTCAGGCCAAAGTCGAACAAAAATTGATTCCAGATTGGTGCTCACATGAGAGCTTATATAAAAAGTAACTTTTTACTTTATTCGGTATTTCTTGGTGACAATATGAAGTAAAATGGAATATGGTAGGGTCTTTTGGCAGAATCGACATGATTTGACAATCACTAGTCGCTTTCAGAGAACACTGGGGAATGACTAGCGGTGGTCAAATCATGTTCATTCGGCCAAAAGACCGCTTACCATGAAATATACATATATAAATATATTATTCTATATCATCATATACGAAAAATGGTAACATAGTGCGATAAAAATGAAGATTAGTAGGTCATACTAAGAATCATCAGAGAAAACCAACGCCAATCAGCATTGCCAGTATTCTCTAAAAAAATCTTCAACATCTGATGATTGGTCATTTCTTGTACAACTGGCCAATCATATTTTCAATTTGGAAAGAAATGACCAATGACAAAAAATCTGAAGATTTTTCTAGGAAATACTGGCATCACTGATGCCAATTTGATAAAACCCGAAAAAACCCGAAAAAGCCCGAAAAAACCCGAAAAAACCTGATTGTACCCAGTGGGGCGGGTTTTAAAGAAAAAACCCGGGTTTTTTCCAACCCTGCTCTTAAGGAACCAGATAAGAATTTGATTTATATTTTATAATTTAATAGAAATATAGTTTCTGAATTTAAATTTACTCGGGTTTTCCGTCATTTCATACAGTCCATTATTTTCCACTAATTTCCATTATTTTCAATATCCTCATATTTCCGTCGTTTCAATTCTTACATGGTCTTTTCGGCGAAGGCCGTTACAACTCTGACAGCATAACATGCCACCAAAACTTTTATGGAACCTTTATAAAATGGAGGGCAGGTTTTGTGAACGTTCAGAAAACATCCCAGAAACACATTTTGCTATCAAAGTATTCGGCTTGTTACATACAGATGTGTTGAATGCAATAAATCGTCGGTCACATGACGAAACTTCATAACTCACGTTGTTGAATAATTGTTATTTCTATAATAACGAATGTTTCTGATCGTGATTTCTCACAAATCTGATATCAAATTGTTTGACTGAACCATAGCTATGCCAATGAATTCATTTCTAACAATTATTCACCTCCCACAATGATGAAAATTGAGGAAAAACGAAGAAATTTATATCGTGACTTGTTACGTTTTGTCATGTGACCGACAAAATATAGATATATGAACATGTTCCTACTGTTTACGTTACTGCAGTAATTGTATATACATTGAATGCCGGAATCATTTTGAACTGAAACTATTTCGTTCAATGTAATTGTAAGAACACAATTTCAACTGTATCCAGTAAGGATAATGTAATATCAACGAAATTTTATATTTGTTTTCAGGTATGAAACTCGTTTACAAGCAGCGAACAAATTCATTGCATCAAATGCTTCTGAATATCTCACACAGGAATTCAACACAACGCAAACAGTATTTTCCCAAATGCAATGGCAGAATGCAGCCAAAGCCTCGAATGGACGGATATTTTCCATAGAACAGAAAATTATGGCCCTCGCTATATACAGGGTTTCCCATTTCATTCTTTGAATGCAAATATCTCGGAAACATGCATCGTAAATCAAAAGTGCTTCATACCAAAGTTGTTGTACAAAGAGGGGGCCACAGAACTGTGATATCAGTTTCATCATAGATGGCGTTATGATCGATTAAAATGGGGTCAACATCATTTTTTTGAACGGGAAACCCCACTTCTTATTGCATATCTTGATTCTACGCAAAAAACTGAGTAACTTTTGCGTGAAACGTTTTTCTAAATTTTTGAAGATGGCACTACAATCGATGAAAAATGAAGTCTGTGGAACAATATGCGGATATCTTGAGGAATGCATCCAAGAGCCGAAATATCTCATTCAAATGTTCTTGTCAAGAGAGGGGAAGACACAATGGCGATATCAGTTTCATAGTAGATGGTGCTGTGGTCGGTAAAAATTAGGTCAACTTCAATTTTTCAAATGGAAACTCCTACTTTTCATCGCATATCATGATTCTACGCGGAAAAATGAGGAATTTGTGTTTGAAACATTGTTCCTAAATTCTTGGAGATGGAAATGGTGGAAAATGAGGTTGATAGGAAAGTTCTACCGCATTATGTGTGAAGTAACGCTCAACAAACAAATCAAAACAATAATAATTTCAGAGAAGAAATCGAACACAGAACACAACAAATGTCATGTCCAAAACGTTGTAAATTACTTCAATTCAATGTAACTCTCCTAATGCAGTAGAACTATTTCATCAACCTCATTTTCCACTGTTTGAACTTCAAGAATTTAGGAAAAATGTTTCAAACACAAATTCCTCATTTTTCCGCGTAGAATCATGATATGCGATGAGAAGTAAGAGTTTCCATTCGAAAAATTCAAGTTGACCTCATTTTTACCGACCACAGCACCATCTACTATGGAACTGATATCGCCATTGTGTCGTCCCCTCTCTTAACCACAACATTCGGATGAGATATTTCGGCTCTTGAATGCATTCCTCAAGATATCCGCATATTGTTTCATAGACTTCATTTTTCATCGATCGTGGCGCCACCTTCAAGGATTCATAAACACGTTTCAACCAAAAGTTACTCAGTTTTTTGCGTAGAATCAAGATATGCAATGAAAAGTGGGGGTTCCCGTTTAAAAGAATGATGTTGACCCCATTTCAATCGATCATAACGCCATCTATGATGAAACTGATATAGTAGTTTTGTGGCCCCCTCTTTGTATAACAACTTCGGTGCAGAGTACTTTTGGTTTAAGATGCATGTTTTTGAGATATTTACATTTAAAGATCAAAATGGGACACCCTGTATAAAAGATCTCCTGAAGCGTACTGTTTTTCACAGGATATTTTTATCTTGCCATCGGATGTGACATTGAGAAATTTGTTGAAGAAAATCCCTTTGCAAGCAGGAATCCATGCGCCTGTTTCGGACAGATTGAAACAGATATGTTCCAGCATGGAAACCGAAAAACAGAAACAATGCGTGCTGATGTGGGATGAACTCTCTATACAGCCGTATTCACATTACGATGTATCAAAACGAAAAATAATCGGTTTTGAGGATTGGGGAACCGAAATTCGTCCAGACTTTGCCGACCATGCCCTGGAATTATTCCAGAAAGTTGTTCGTGGAACATCAAAGATACACACGGTATTAAGCATTGTTATAAGTAATTTTATAAACAAATTTTCAACTTAAAGATGCTTTGAGAAGCGGAAAGGATTTTGCTTCCGTTTTTCACATAGACTTTCCATCAGTCCCAATCTGTAATCCAATTGTAGCGGAATTCAACGTTAACAATTCTTAATAACGATTTTATGAACAAATTTTCAATCAGGAGGTTTTTGAATGAGAGAGAATTTTTTTCCGGGGTATTCACTGAGCATCATCGTGTGTAATCATGTACGATTATGACTGTTTCTCAGTTCAAAATTTGTTGGAAGAATTGTTTATAACAATCAATTCCGTCTGAAATTTACTCAATATTCATGACTATTCATGATGATCTTCAGTAGATATCACCAACAAAATTTCTCCCTCATTCAGAAACCTCCCAGATGCAAACTTGATAAAAACATTGTTATGAACAATTGTTAATTCTGAATGTTGCAGAAATTCAATTACAGATTATTAATAATGGAACGTCTATGCAAAAAACGGAAACAAAATCCTTTTCCCCCTTCAGATCACCTCCAAGTCGAGGATTTGTTCATGAAATCAGTTATAACAATGATGGATATCAGCGGTTATGTTCGATGTTTCACGAACAATTTTTTTGAGATGATCCTCAGAAATAAAAAGTAAGAACGGCATCATTACATCGGAGATTTTTTCAATTACCGAATTTTAAAGGAAAATTGTTTTGAAATTATTTATGACAATCATGAATATCAATTCCATCTTAAACCTATTCATTATCCGTGACTATAATCCTCAGTAAACACTATGAAAAAAATCCTCTCCCTCATTCGAGAACCTTCCGAATTTGTTTATAAGATTGTTAATAACAATTGCTGACATTAAATTTTATTGAAATTCAATTACCGACTGATGGAAGCTCTATTTAAAAAACGGAAAAAAATCCTTCTCCCCACCATAAATACCTCCGATTCGATGGAAGCGTATTTTACAACATATTAAATATTTGCTCGATTGAATGAATGTTCAGTTGAATCAATAAAAGTTCATCCAAATCAGTCAAGTATTTTATCATCACTTTCCAATTAAATATTCCATTGTTCCCGGAAATTTTTCTTCTCAATATACCAGGAAAATTGAAACATCGCGATTTCAATCATATAAATAAATTCTTCATAAAAATTAGTTAAGAACCGCGATAATCGGACAATTCAGTCTGAAATGTGCGTAGGGTTATTTTTTTCCCTGAAAAAGCGTTTCGAAGAATTCTGAACAATCCCTGATCATTTCCCATGAAATTTTGTGGAGAGGACCTTGGAACATCGCAATCTCCACCCTCTAACCCTCAACCACGCACCTTCGTAAAAATCTCTCATCCACGCACCCGGGTCTTTTGGACCCGGCGCATCTTATTTTGGCTGTATTTCCTTCGAACATTATCATCCTTTTGAGATGATTGTTTTCCCAATCGATTCGTTGTGATGTCAAGAATAGTGATCAGCATTGTGAAAGGAGATTTTCTTGGGGTTTCTGTGAGTTATGTAGGAAAGAAGGAACATAAATCTGAAAAAAACAGTGAGAAGAACGATTTTTTTCGAAAAATCATATCTATCTCGCACAAAGACGTAAAGACAAAAATAACCACCGTTTTGTAATCAGGAAAAGTTCAACTTCCAGGAAAAAAATAGTTTCCCATGATAGCTAGGGAGAAACATAATTATTTCGTGATGGGTATGACCAGAACCCATGCACAAAGGCGCATGCGTTGTTGAGCGCCTCCACGACTCCTGTCGTGGATATTTGTTTACCACAGCGGGACCTGTAATATATTGAACAGGTACAAGTAACGTGTTCACGACAATTTTGAGGGGTCAAAGGAAAAGGAAAAGCTCAGGGAGGGGGGGTGGGTTGATTCTAATCAACCAAGTGAGGAAATATGAAAATGAAGTTGAACACGTGTTGCCACGTGTATATGTATTTCAAATTCAATGGCTTTACAATGTACACGACCACGTTGTGATAAGAAAATATATGTATATATACAATCAACGTTCATAAAATTGACTAGGGGAACACAAGGGAATGAGAAAAAAGACGGAGGACACGATCGCGAGGGAAAACTCTACACGGATGGAGCCGTTTACATTAACCAAGAAAAAGGGGAATATAGGGAAACCGCGACCATAAAATGTAACCGGGGAAGGGAAAATACGGGCGAAGGGGGTGATTCTATATGAGAACAAAGATGGAAAAGAGAAATCAAAGGAAAGGGCACGTGGAGGAGGCCACGTGAACGACACCGTTTTACCACTTTTACTCTTCACCAGAACACCGCACAGGCACTCCACACCGTCAAAATCCTTGCGACACGTGTTACCCTCTAATATGTGTCACCCTCCGATGGCATCGGGCACTCACCGTATCTTATCTCGTAATTCTCGCTTTTTCTTCACAACAAAGCTTCCCGTGGATGGGAGCCAAATCAACGAGAAACCAAATCAACGAAACCGTTAGTTCATCATACATCATCATACATCTCTTCCTTTTCAACCAATGGTTTCGTTGATTTGTCCTTTCGTTGAGTCGGCCCTCACCCCTTTTTGTGACTTGCCGATCGCTCGGTTATACAAGGAGTGACATGTGGGATGACCACTCCCTTCTTCTTGCCCGACGGGTGAGTTCGCAAAATCATGTACAGACCCCGTCGGTGACTTTCCGTTGGAGCTTACTTCAGGAGCTCGTTTCACGGGTTCGGGCGGTGGTGGCCTCTAGCTACTCGTTGGGTGAGTGTGCGCATGCGCGTTTTGGAGGTTTCCTGGGTGCGGGTGTTTATGTCCTTTTCCATCTTTTGGTGGGGCTGGAAGAAGGGGTACAGCGTGGTCGGGTTGGTCTCTGCCGTTGTTCCGCCGGTCCAGGGACGGGGTGGCATCCTCGGAGACGGCTGATCCTAGCTCTCTCTCTCTCTCTCTTTTCATGTGGTTCGGGGTTGGAGAGAGATGGTGTTACCCACGATTCTCGTATGAGCGAGCGACAGCTATGTTCTTTCGGGTGAACTAACGGGTTCTGAAAATTTACGATCACGATCGAAAGGGATCGTGCGCGGTGCCACCTCGCGACTCTTTTTGTGATCATTTATTACATCACAATTTACAAGAGTGAAGTTGGGGTATTTTAAAGAATCCACGATTAGTGAATCAGAGATATTTATCGGAATATTACAGGGGAAAAATATAGAAACCGATGAAAATAATATTCGAAACACTTTTATCCTCCAAGACTATCCTTTGTTGGTTATAAATACCCTCAGTGCATATAAGTACATATACACTCAAGAAAAGATCATTTAAACTGAATATCGATTTGTTCTTTATCCAAAAAATATTCATTGCCATCAAAACTACAGTGAATGGAATGGAACAAAAACGATCACACTGGCGAAAATTTACCGTAAAAAATGCCATAGAGTGTGGGTGAAGTTAGAAGCGAATGTACCCTAAGAGTCATTTTGCGCTTTTGGAATGTAACATGTTACAGTTCCTTACGAGAATGTACATTATATTTTCCCCAAAGGATTTGTAGGAATAGAATTCAATTACTTCAATCACTTCAGAAATAAACAAGACGCCATGCGAGTTTGACGTGCATTTGCTGCTCCGTTAATTTTCTCATCCGTTGCTTTTAATAGTGTCTATTTAACTGCTATTCAGTTCGCTCGGTATAGTGTTTTTTACTGTGCATCTCGTGTAGTATTTCACTTTCCGGTTTGTGCCTTATCTACCACGTTTTCACTGATTTGAAATCATCATTTGTCGGAAAGTTTCGTCTCACGGATACAGTAGCCTAACATACATACTGTCACTTACATTGCCGCTTCGTTGTGTGATACGAAAACAGTAAACAGACCATTACTCGCGTGTGTGTGTTGTGTGTTACTGATACCAGTGATTATCATCTGCTCTACGTTTTGATCTTTTCATATATTTAAAATGTCACAACATGATAAGAAAATCTGTAAAGGTTGTACTAAACCTGTCTCTCATCCTGTGAGCTGTCATACGTGTAATATTCATTCGCATCCAGGATGTGTGCACAGATGTAATCATCCGTGGAGTGTGAACAAACTCATCGATTGTTCAGATGCTTCTTCACATCAAATTGATTCATCTTTGCCAGAAGACTTGTCTCTACTGGTAAATATAAAGGAGCTCATCCATGAAGAATTCTCGAAATTTCGTGATGAAATGGCTCGGGTTTACGAGGACAAAATAGTTTCTCTTAGTCAAACTATTCTTTCCCTCACTGCGAGATTGACTGAAGTTGAGAACAAACTCGACGTTTCAAAACAAGACCATGATTCTCGTGATCTTGAAACGATTATTCATGAAGTCAACGAGCGACAGAAGCGATCTCGCAATATTATTATTGTTGGTATTGATGAGACGCCGGACAATCAACAACAAAATGATGCAGCGAAGGTGAAAACACTACTCCGAAATATTAATCCTTCCGTTCATGATGATATTAGGTTGCATAGAATCGGTAAAAAGGTTGCGAACAAACACAGACCTATTTGTGTTTCTTTTCCATCATCTCAGGATGTTATCAATATCTTGAAACGTAAATCTAATCACAATGGACTGTTTAAAATTTATCAAGATCGAACTGTTCAAGAGAGAAATTATTTAACCACGTTACGTGCGGAATTGAAGAACCTGATCGATGGTGGTGATACCAACAAAACAATCAAGTATATAAATGGATTGCCAACGATTGTTGACACGCGTACTGTGCCCCAGAAAAAAAACCTATAACTCACCCTTTGATATACTATCAGAATGTTCGTGGTCTTCGTACTAAACTTCAAGATTTGCAAATTTCACTTTCATCTCTTACTTCTACGTATGTCATTATCTTCTCTGAAACCTAGTTAACGGATAACATATCTGATGAAGAATTGTCCTTTAATGATTATGTCTTGTATCGGTTGGACAGGAGCAGGCACACCAGTGTTTTTTCTCGAGGAGGTGGTGTGCTGATTGCGGTCAAAAAGTATTTGAATAGTGCATTGATTGATTTGCCGCCTACTAGCGTGGAACATATTCTTGTCAAGTTGCAGTTTAATTCGAAGTCTGTTTTTATTGGAGCAAGTTACTTCCCCCCTGCCTCATCATCATCTCTTTACCTTGAACATTGTGTTTCTCTGGCCGAGGTACTGTGTCAGGATTATGATTCCTCAATTTTCCTCTTCGGTGACTACAATCTTCCGCATGTGGTTTGGCGCAATGACGACTCTTCTCTAACGGCATCGTTTCGTCCTGGTGTGACACTGAATGAAAGGTCTGCGGTGGAGATTTTGACTCAATATTTCAACTATTTTGGTTTATATCAAAAAAACAATATTTACAATGATTTCAATGGTATGCTGGACTTGATTTTTACCACTGATGAGTATGTTGAAACTATTAGTCCGGTTGATTACCTCCTACATTGTGATGCTTATCATCCCCCTATCGAAATTAGATTGTATTCTCTTTCATTGAGATCTTTGTCTTGTACCGACACGTACCGGTACAATTATAAATTGGCTGATTTTTTTTCTATTCGGCAGCATTTGAATCAAATTGATTGGGATTTGGAGTTAAAATGCATGGATGTAAATACTGCTATTAGTTTTTTGTATGATCAACTTTCTGTGGCTATTGAGTTGTACGTTCCGAAAACATTGATCAAAAGATCTATTTATCCTCTTTGGTTTACTCCTGAGCTCAAAAAATTAATTAGAAGAAAGAAAGTTGCCCATATGATTTACAAATCGTCTTATAGTCGCGGCGATTATTTAGCGTTCTCTTTTTTGCGTGCTCAATGTAAATCACGAGCTCGGGCTTGTTATTCGAATTACATTCGCCAAGTTGAGACTAATATTCAAAAGGATGTTAAATCTTTTTGGAATTTTGTTAACAGTAAGCGTTCATTTAATGACTTACCTAGTACTATCATGTTAAATAATGTAGTTGCTGACTCTGCAGCTGGAATGGCTAACCTTTTTGCTGATCACTTTTCATCGGTTTTTGCTCCACATAACTCGGTTAATGTTAACCATTCTAGACATGATATGTCATTCAACATGCTTTCTGATTTGGATATTACCATAGGAGAGATCTACTCTGTTCTTGATTCGTTAGATACGAGCAAGGGCCCAGGATTTGATGGCCTTCCGCCGTTGCTGTTCAAGTCTTGCAAATTTATTCTTTCTCGACCGCTTTGGCTTATCTTTAATAAATCTCTTTCTTCCGGATGTTTCCCTGCTGAATTGAAAACGAGCCTGATCTCTCCTATTTTCAAGAATGGTAATAAACTGGATGCTGAGAATTATAGACCTATAAGTATTTTAAATGTTATGTCTAAGATTTTTGAGCGCGTGGTTGTTGACAAGATTACTCCTTTGTTGTCTCCTCTTATCATCCCGGAACAACATGGTTTCATGTCAATGAGGTCTATTACTACGAATTTGGCTGCTTTCTGTAATTACACCGCCATTGCGCTGGAGGATAACTCACAAGTTGATGTTATTTACACTGATTTCAGTAAAGCGTTTGATACGGCATCTCACAGCGTTCTTCTATCTAAGTTGAGTAGCTTTGGAATATCTGGTAATCTGAAACTTTGGTTCCAGAGTTACTTAACTGATCGGGTGCAGATGGTAAAAGTTCGGAACTGTTTTTCTGAACCGATTATACCTTCTTCGGGAGTGCCCCAGGGATCCCACCTTGGTCCACTCTTATTTTTGCTATTCATAAATGACATTGGGCAGGTTCTCAATGATTGTGATTTCCTGTTATTTGCTGATGATCTAAAAATCTTCGAGAACATAAAATGTCTTGCGGATGTTCATCACTTACAGTCAGTATTATCGAGATTAGATTCTTGGTGCACCCGTAATTCTCTGCATCTGAACTCAGAAAAATGCTGTGTAATGAGAATCTCGCGGTCAAGAAATCCTCTCATATTCTCCTACAAGATTGCGAATATTACATTGAATACTGGTAAATCTTATGTTGATCTTGGTGTAACTATAAATGATGAATTGGATTTTTCTGAGCATTCTGTGAAAGCTTGTGGTACTGCGATGAGAAATCTCGGCTTCGTCAAAAGATTTTCCAGTGATTTCAAAGATGTTAGGTCATTAAAAGTACTATATTCCTCTTTAATTAGACCTCATCTTGAATATGCGTCCCCTATCTGGTCTCCGTACTTGAAGAAGGATATTAGAATGATTGAGAGTGTGCAACACAAGTTTTTACGCTTTGCCGCTTTTAGAATAGGCTGCCCTATGAGATATTCTGACCATGATTACTCCAGAATTCTTCACAGAATGAATTTAACTACCCTCGAAGAGCGGAGACAAATGAATGATCTCCTATTTCTTTTTAAATTGATTAATGGTTTTCTTGATTGCGAGTCATTGCTGAGTAAAGTTAATTTTAACATCCCCGGTAGACCAGTTAGGAGAGCGCTTTTATTCAGACCTGTACAATTTAAATCAAGATTTGGAAATTATGATCCGATTTCTCGCATTTGTGAATTAGCAAATAATTTCGATCGGTCGATGGAATTGTTTGGTGTTTCCTTGAAGCGGTTTAAACTGTCGGTTAATGCATGACTATATTGTAATTGTATTTTATGCGTCTGCGGACGCTGTCTTGTATTGACTCTGTATTTACTTTTTATATCAAAGGGTGCTAACCCGTGTATTGAAATAAAAAAAAAATAAAAATAAAAATAAAATAAAAAATTCAATGCTTGCCCAAACTACACAACGATTCTGAAAGAACTCCAATGTACTCATTCTGAACTTCCATAGTTCCTAATGAATTCATTATGAACTCTTCCTGAACTCATGTGCAGCGTAGGTAATCAATACCACTAAATACTTGCCAGACAAAGAATAAATGTATTTGATGCGAATATATATTTTTTAGTGTAGTTGAATGGGTTATGATTCAATCCCCTCGGGGGGGGGGGGGGGCCCTGCACACATATGTATACTTTTATCATATCGAAATGATACATCCTTCCTCAAAAGGATACATGAACATCTTCTATGCAGTCTTGAAACATTCTCCAGTTTTCCGCCAAAAAAAGTTCCACAACCTCGCACATCGGGTCCAGAGGATCCAAGCTGAATTCCAGGGATACCAGCAGTCCACGGGTGAGACAAAGACACAAGAGAAACGATTTCTGACAAATTATCCGAAAATGAAGCAATAAAATTGAAATATCGCTCTGTAAAGACCATCTATATTCATTGAAAAAGGTCTGTACGAAGCGATATTTTCGTTTCGTTCCTTCGTTTTCAAATAATTTGTCAAAAATCGTTTTGTTTGCGTCTCTGTTCAACCTATTGGGTCGCTGGGACCACCTTAATCATCGCGATGATTGATTAAGTGAGATGATAACAACTGTGATCTTCAATTCTGCAATCCCAAATATGTACTTGCAAAAATTTACTCATTCCAAAATAACTGTACGGTGTGACATCTCTATGCCAAAAATTCTTTGTCTTGAGATATTTCTTTCGTTATACATTTTAGTACATATACATTTTGATCCCAAAATAATTCAATTTTAAATCATTATCAATCAAAATTTTGCTCATTCAGACCCATCGTTCTTCCACATTTTGATTTTCAAAACTTTTTCGTTTCTGACATTTCTTTTTTGTAATTTTTTCATTCTGAATTGACTCAAAAAAAATATCTATATCACCAAACGTACCCCTCCTAAAATACGGTCATTAGGTAACGACTGAACTCTTAAAATGTATTGATTCAAATTACCTTTATTCCATGACATCTGCATGCTTAAATAACCTGTCAAATTCAAGATTCGCTTTCCTGCAAGTCATTCAAGCATACAGATGTCATGGAATACAGACAATCCTGAATCAACATGTTTGAGAATTCAGTTCTTATTGAATAGGAATATTTTAGGAGAGATATGCTTGATGATACAGATGTTTAAATTAATTTGAAACAATGAAATTGTGAAATACAGATGTCAAAGATGGAAGAGTTTAGGGGATTAACATGTCCAGGGAAAGAGATATTCATGAATGAACAAAGTTTTAATTGATAATGATTCACAATTGAATCATTGAGGAACTGAAATATAAATGTACAAAGATGCATAACGAAAGAAATATTTCAAAACGAAGAATTCTTGGAATAGAGATACCACACCAAACATCTATTTTGAGATGGATAAATTTGTGTATGCGAATATTTGGAATTGGAGACATATCGATTACAGTTGTTGTCATTCCATTCGTCCAAACTAAAGAAAAGATGTATACAGGCAACGGATTGAGGAATTCATTCTGTTTGCAATTCATTAAAAATTCGAAACATCGACGAAATCGTAATGAACCATAGAATTCAGTACACATGGCAATGAATTCTGAGAAGGGGTATTCACCAGGAAGGAATGAAAAACACATAGGGCAAAAATTTAATGTTCAAGGAATATGTTTCGGTGAAAAAATTCCTCCGGCTCAAAGAATCACGAATACAATTCCTTATAAACGTGATTTTTCACGTACAAATTCAGCGGTTGAACATTCAAATACAACTCCAAACAATCCTAAGATCGTACACGCGAAAAAACCACATATAATTCCCCATGACTGAAAACATCTTTCCGTAAGTCAACTCCAATTCGTTCGAAGGTTTGTCCTTGGGATTTGTTGATCGTCATAGCGAATGCCACTTTGATTGGAAACTGTCTCCTTTTGAAAGTGAATGGATAAACAGTTTCACAGTGAAGAGTAATCCGATTCAAAGAAACAAATCTCTCCTGATTTATCACCACTCAGGATTTCGCATTTCAATAAATTGTCACCACATTCTGAAACCAAAAGCCTGGTACCATTGCATTACCCTTCATTGATACTTGAATTCCTTATCAACATAATAACGGTATGAACTCTCAAACGCGATTAATGAGGAGGAAGGGAAGCAGGCGACAGAGTATTTTAATTTTCCCGCAAGAGAAACTCCACCATATTACCGTTGTCGTCACAATTTTCTGCGCTGTCAACGCTTGTATATATCTTCTATCCTGCGTTTTCCAATAAATTCACGACTTCCTGATTTATTTCGTCAACATCGCTATTACCTGCTGATGAAATCGCACATTTTGCAGCTGATTTGAATTTCTATTCTGCTATAAGGTCTCTATAAATTACGTCAATAACATTCAAATCATTTCCTGAAATCACGCAATTCTCAGGAATGCGTACCTTATCAGCGTGATCATTCTTGGTTCCATCTCCTACATCTAAGAGAAATTGCGCAGATTCTATTTGTGCTGGCAAAACCCGCATATCCAAAGTCAGGCTGGAATGCTCAAAATCCTTCCACAACGAACTGAATTTAAGAGATAGATTCACCGTTTCTGACCGAGTTCCATGTAATTCAATCGGGAGCAATTGTCTGAAATCCCCTCCCGAAAGTACAATTTTCCCACCAAACGGTGAGTCATTATTCATTATGTCACGCAACGTACGATCTATAATCTCTAACGCGTAACGAGGAGCCATCGGGGCTTCATCCCAAATAAACAGATCTGATTTTTTCAATTCTTCCGCCTCTTTGAAATTCAATTGTATGTTAGAAACAGAATCAACATAAAGAGGAACTGGTCAACCAAAAACTTTGTGAACGGTTCTGCCATTCGGAAGTAACTTAGCCGCGATTCCAGTGAAGGCCATAGCACATACTTTTTCACCTCTTGCTCCAGCTAAATATGGAACAGTTGTGTGAATAAAGGTTTGGTCGGATCCACCAGGGCCATCAATATAGAAACAGGGATATTGAAACGGATCGAGGTGATTGGCTTACGCGTTTAGTATGTCGTCAACGATACTTCGCTGCCGATCATTTAATTCCCGATCATTTTCTCCGCCAAGTTCACAGGAATTGAATCCATCAAAGATTGAATCCTCTTCGCCAGGGAGATTTTCCATTTGCTCCATACTCGGGAATTCAGAGATGCTCGATCCTTCCTCATTCAACAATCTATATATCTCCACGTAAGCAACGCTTCGCGCTTCCAACGAACCACATTGCCGCGCGTAATCTTGTCCCATTTCGTCCTGGAATGTTGCCTATAATTTTTCTGGATACAACGGTCTGCAAAAAATCAAAATTCTCACAAATAATTTGCGTAGCATTGGTGGCATCATCCGAAGCGCGGCTTCTCGCATTGCGCGCTCACATTCCGCGTCATCTTCTATCAAGCCGAATGCTAAACAAGCCGCACTGAACGTGGAATGAATCGTTCCCTTAACAATCCGAAAGTTTTCAGAACTCGTCGCTTCTTTCACTGAAAGTAGTAACAATCTTGAATGAAACAATTCGATTTGTAAAGGACTCACAGAATACATGCGTCCAATCACGTTGTATTGTGCCTGGCGTCTCTGTCATTGTGAAACGTTCTTTCCATTAACTTTCGCGGTGTTGAACACATAATTCAATAGAATTTCTGGATATGTATATTGCCTGACTCGTTCATCCCTCTCGTTCAAAGCGAAATATTCCATGAGCATTGTAAGTTTCGATACAGCGTTACTTAACTGTTCTACGTCCTGAACGTCGGGAATGACAATAGTATGTTCATTCGATAAATGAACTGGTAACCTCATTATAGAATGACTCTCATCGTGCAACGGTTTATTCAATATGTGCCATGCTGCTCCAACAGGTCCAACATATCGAGTTTCAATGAAATCTTTTACTTCGTCATATCCAACGACATTATTGTCAGGGTTTGAAGAATCGTTGATCACCACCACCGCCTTGTCATGGCCTTTAAGAACATATTTGTATAAATATTTCACAGCGCGTACGTTAAATACTATTTCCACGTTAATGTGACAATTAAATATAACCAACAAACGCGGGCAATAGGGGACGACATACCGATTATTGAATACATACGAACCAGGGCGTTCAAAATTTCCGCCAGTGTCTCTTCTCCGATAATAAGGATAACCATCTGAATTCGTAGTTGTTGTCTCTCGATATGGCTTAGGATAACTTTTAGAACATTCATCGTCTACTACGCACCAAGAACCGCAGGGTCCATGTATCATATGTCTAACAACTATTGCGTGCAAAACAGGATATTTGTCAGGATTAGGTACTTCTGCCGAAATGTAATGATCCACTTGAGCAGTACTTATGATCTTACTATTTGGTTCAAGTGTTACAAGTGAATGAACATGGGGCATTCCGCGTTTCTGAAATTCTCCAACATGAACATACGCAGCTCCCTTTCCAAAGTAACTTTCTCTCACAATCAATTGTATCAAATGGTTTTTTTTTTATATGGAAAACGCGAGCGCAGATATCCGGTCTGTTTGAAGCTTGCTGACTTGGCAATCAATTTTCTTGAATTTCCTGCCATTGTGGATTACACGTCATAGTAATAAATAAATCTGGTTCACCATATTTCCGCATAATGCTTATGGCGTCTTGGTATAATGGCATCATATTTCGTGGAGACCCAATAAAGGTGAAAGGCAAAATAACCATCTTGCTAATTCTCGCGTTTCCAACAGTCGCAGTAGATTGTAAATAACACAGGCCTGCGAGGTTTTTCCCCCTTGGAACTGGTGACCATTTTCCGAAGTAATTTGCTGCGTAGAATCCGAATCCGGAGCCAGAATTGGGCTATCACGTCAGGATTTTGAGATATCTGAGGGTAAATACGCGAAAAATGCGGGTTCTCGCTACTTTTGAGGTTATGTACAGGACGCATAAAATTTTTTTGATCTTTTCTCTCAACTTCATCAATTTGCACTACTCTTCCCGTTTAAAATGAGCTATTGAACGTTCATGTACGATTTTTTCTCGCAAAGTTACGACCATTCTAAGTTGTGTAATATGTCCCAACAACAGAATGAGTATTCGCATTTATTACACTGATCGACAATGAAATTCTCCTTCAAATGAAATTCTCTTTTCTGAAGTAATTTTCTGCGTAGAATCCAAATCCGGAGTCAGGATTGGGCCATCGCGTAAGCATTTCAAGATATTTAAGATTAGGTCCACGAAAAATGGGTTTTTTGATTACTTTGGAATTCATGTACTGAGTGCACAATTTTTTTTAGTCTTTTCTTCTAATTGCATCATCCAGTACTACTCTTACTCTTCAAGATAAGCTATTAATCGGTGACCTACAATTTCTCCTTGCAGAGTTACGAGTATTCCAAGTTGTGAAATATATCCCCAAGATTATAATATTTCTAGGATCTCCTGAGGGTGCTGCCAGGATGTATGGGAATGAAAATTCTAATTTTCTAATATGATATTCTTATTCAGCGACCCAAAACTTATATGTTCACATATTCAAGGAAAATGTCCCTTCAACACAATGGGTTCCCCAAAGGGTTGATAATTCACAGACCTGCGGAATATAAGTTTTATTTTCCCTTCGAACAATAATGGTTCCTTTCCAGGTATTCAGATTGTGGAACTAAAATATAACGCCAGTTTTTACAGCACATCAGGATTCATTTTTATGTGAGATATGAATATTTACAGTTTTTAAACAATTTGTATGAACGAAAAATATATACGTTTTATATAAAATTCAGACATGGGGCTGCACTGGTTTCACACAAGACCTAAGATACTAGATAAATCAAAAGGACTTATGATATCTTTTTCTAGTTTCTTCAAAACTTCTGTTTGATGTTTCTGTTGTACTCATGATTCGGTTCATCTCTCTTTAACATCCAGCAATAGTCAGCCATCATTCTAACGTCCCACCTTCCTTGATATCTGGTCTCCATAACCTTAAGGTCTTGATGAAAAATCTCACCTTGCTCTTCACTGACAGCACCAAGATTCTCGGGGAAAAAGTCAATATGGGAATGCAAATAATGGAGTTTTATACTCATATTACAACCCAGGATTTTGAAATTGTTAAGCATGCTGTTGACTATATTTTCATAATCAGGGCTTTTTCTGTTCCCTAAAAAATGTTGTACGACTTCCTTAAATGACTTCCAAGCGAGCTTCTCGGTTTTATTCATAGTTTTTTCAAAGTCAGGATCTTGCATCAATTTCCTTATGTCTGGACCAACAAAAACGCCTTCTTTTATCTTCGCATCCGATAAATGCTTGAATTTATCACATAAATATTTGAAACAAAGACCATCTTTAGGCAATGCCTTTACGAATTGCTTCATAATGCCTAATTTGATATGAAGCGGAGGTAGCAGAATTTTGGAGCGGTCAACTAGTGTTTCATGTACAACATTTTTACTTCCAGGGTTCAATGATGCTCTCTGTGGCCAATCTTTCTGGATCCAATGTCGTGCTCTATTCCTACTATCCCATTCACATAGAAAACAGGGGTATTTTGTATACCCTCCTTGTTGACCAAGCAACATAGTTAATATTTTGAGATCACCACATATAGTCCAGTTATGATTGGAGTAATTCATTTTTTTGAGGACGAAATCCAAATTTTCATAACATTCTTTCAAATGAGTAGAATGTCCAATAGGCAAAGAAGCAAATTTATTACCATTATGTAACAATACTACTTTGAGGCTCCGTTTCGAAGAATCTATAAAAGTCTCCAATCATTTGGATTGTATTCTACATCAAACATTTTGAGTAGGCCAGGCACATCACAACAATACACTAAATTTTTTCTTGAGCAAAATACGGTAGAAAATCCTTCTCTCTATTTCTATACCAATAAAAGTTCGTTGTACGATCCAGCATGCTTTTTTCTTTCAATCTGGAACCGAGTAATTCCGCAGCATCTTTCGGAAGATTAAGATCTCTTGTCAAATCATTCAATTCACTTTGAGAAAACAGTGGTGGTGTTTCGTTGCACTCGTAATATTCATCGTCAGGATCTGAAGTATTCATTATAGCCTCTTGAAATAAACTAGGATCAGATGAAAATGGTTGGGCAGGATGGCATAACTCTTTGCTATCAGGATCTTTATACGTAGGTAAAATCACAGAACGAATATCAGGATAACTTATCGCTGCTTTATTTTTAGAATTAAATCCTTTTATGCTTGAACAGCAGAAGTAACAATCGTTGATATGATTTTGCGGTTCCATCCAAATCAAATGAGTCTGTAAACTAAAACAATGTTTTTCTCCTCTTGACCATTTCCGAAGTTCACGTACACATGTCGAACACACTTTATGAGGCGCCCATTGTTTGTCTTGGTTTTTTATGTTGATTTTGAAATAGCTATCGTATAGTTCTTCAATACATTTAGAAATTATTTGTTGCTGTCTCTTTATTACATAATTTCCACATATGTAGCAGAAGTTATCTGGAGCATTGATACATTTTCGAGAAGCCATTTGTGAAACTTTTTTTTAAATACACGAAATTCACAACAATTACTGGACACTCGATACTTGTACACGGAGGAAAAAATTAGAACAACAATCAGTACATTCCGAGTGAATTAGTGGAATAATGTCTGAACATAGCAACGAACAATCTACGATCTCAGCAGTGCTGGCTCGAAGGATATTACCGCCCGGCGCGTGAATTTTGTAGGCGTCCGATTATAATAGTGTAGCATATTGCATAAATATATATTTATGTGATATGCTATAAGCATTTTCTACCGTATTTCGCTCAAGAAAAAAATTTAGCGTATCGTTGTGATGCGCCTGGCCTACTCAAGGTGTTTCATGTAGAATACAATCCAAAGTCAATCCTTCATTCATTCAACATTTTTCTGAAGCATTTTGGTGCGCTGAATCGCATATGGCTCCAGAATTGCTATATCACGTCAGGTATTTGGGATATTCCGACCTAAAAATGTGGAAAACACTGTTTCTTGGCATATTTGAGGTTCCGTAAAGTCGAAAGGTAATTTTTTTCACAAAACCAATAGATGCACCTCAAAGTATCAGTCATCCTCTTCCAAATGCCGTTGAGTTTGCTGAAATATCTTTTTTTTTCATTGAGATACGACAATTTTAAATTTGTGCGCTCATGTACTCAATAAATAGGTGGAGACACAATTTTCAAACTGTCGTATCTCAATGAAAAAAAAAGGTATCTGAGCAAACTCAACGGCATTTGGAAGAGGAGGACTTATACTTTGAGGTGCATGTATTGGTTTTGAGAAAAAAAATTACCCTTCGACTTTACGTAACCCCAAATATGTCGAAAAACAGTGTTTTTCACATTTTTAGGTCGAAATATCTCAAAAACCTGACGTGATAGAGCAATTCTGCAGCCAGATTCGGATTCAGCGGATCAAAATGCTTCGGAAAAAGATATTATTGTTTGAGGGGGAAAAAAAAAGTCAAATTTCGCAGGCCTGTGTAATCAATTAAACCATGATAGGTCTCTGCGAGGATTTGCTTTTGATTCGCTTTCAGATATTCAACTCTATCTTTTTCGACTTTGACATAAGAATCAACCAGCCACTGTTGGAACAATCGGCGGCCAAGTATGATACTATTAAACTCATTTGGACGGACAGCGATACGATATTTCATATACGCACATCTGGTAACTCTTTTGTCTTTATTGATCAATTTCAAATCGCGATGCCACCCTTGTGTACGATACGGATAAAATACAGGATGAACCCAGGGTTCCACATTAGGATCCATACTACTAACAATCTTCAATTCTTTAGTCTGTTTGTTGTGCACAACAACATACGATTCCGGTATTTCTCCATCCGCGTTAGTAGAAAATACCGCGGTGACTCCGTTGCTCCTCTGAAAATTATACCGACGTCGATCCATCCCAGGTTTTAATGTGAACAGTAATTGCAGTTCAGAGGGTGTTCCATTCGACTCATTGGACAAATTTTTAGATTTCAATCCTTCGTCCATCATCACGTAAGATTGAGCAAATGAATTGTTCTCACGCATAATGTTATCTCAAATGAAAAGCTCTGGATTGATATTCTAACGATGTTGTAAGGGTTCGTTAGCGTCGATTATGAATAACTGACCATGAGAAGGATTCTCATTTGCACTTGGATAAATCGCGGTATTTATTTGATTGTAGATTTGTCCTTGAATCCTCAAACAATACGGCCCTGAACTTCGACCACGAATTTGAACTAAGTTGGCTTTGAAAGACGTGAAGGATAATGCGCTGCTGTAACGTCTAATACGATCATGGAAAACTTTAGAATCCGTGGGACTTGCATCTAACAAAGCTCTCAATTCGTTAGGAGGTTCAGGTGACGGTTGTGAATGAACAGCTCCTTGCTCACAGCAGTCATTGAAGGAATCACCTTTTCGCGATAATCTCTCTGCAACGAAATGTTGAGACTCACAATGGATGCACGGAACATTCATTGCACCCGCGTGATGCTCTTGCACATCGTCATCAACTAAATAACGTGTGTCAACATCAAACGATGTGATGTCCTCGTCAAATGGAACTTCATGTTCCGGCTCGAGAGTATTGCTCGAACGTCCAGGCGCATTATTGACAGGAATATCGTTATTTCTCTGAGTCGCATTATTGGTTGATGAAGTCAATGGAACTACGGAAGATGATGCTGACTGAACGCGTTTGAATTCACGTCGACGTCTTTGATTTTGCGTTCTTTCTTCATGCCTGATTCGTCGCAACTCTCCCTCTTCTGAAGGACTGCGATAAATTTTCTTCCGTGGTATGTCAAGTGCTTGTTAATTGATATTCGCTTTCCACTATTGGCTGTTCGCTATTCGTTCTTTGCTGTTTACTTTTCGCTATTCAATTTCTGTGATTTAGTGTCGTACGCTTGCTATGATTGATTTGCTATTTATTGTCTGTGATTTATTGATAATAATCATTCAACGTCGTATGCTTGCTATAATTCATTTGCTATGATTTATTTGCTATAATTCATTCGCTGTAATTTATTTGCTATATATTGTCTGTTGCTCAAATATTGTTATTTTTTCCTCTTATGCTCGCTATACGTTATTTGCTAAATGATGAGCTGAAAGAAATGAATGTAATTTAGGATTCATCGGAATGTGTTCATGTTGATCAATAATATTCATAATGTTTATATAATGTATTCAAATAATGTGTTGAACACCATGCATATTGGAAACTGTGTTCCTAATGTTCCTTCAGATTGAAGTATATTGACCAATTTCAAAACAATTCCAAGTTGAGTCTTCAATATCGACTCGTTCAAAGATTCGGCTGATGTTGATGATTTCATCACACTCATATTCATTCATATTCATGAGGAAAGAACTGATTGAAAGATACAAACGAAACGTACTTTTGATATTTTGGCGGTTTCGATTTATCCTTTTCCTTCTTCTCCATAGAACCTTGTTGGCGATGGATTGTAATTCAACTCATATCATTTGTGATAAGTTTCCTAAATCCCAAAAATTGTTCTTGATATATTCGCCCACTTGAAAATGTTCCTAATGATTCAACAATGAATCAGCAGCGAGAGTCCACCGAGAAAAAAAGGAATAAACTCTGCTTACTTGCGCTATAAGCACGGCATCGGTTTGCAATTTGTGGACTCGTAGGCAATGATCAACTGTTATCAATATTCACAATATTGTTGAGGATTAAGTTAGGAATAATATCATTATCAAGGTTAGGTACGAGAGTTGGTCATTATTTTCAATATTATTCGAAATAATGCGGAAAACAATTTGAACTTCAAAATGACACAAGTAATGTGAAACTTCTCAATATAGTAATGACATTCAAATAGAATGAAAGATAGAAGAGGGCATGAGAAGGAGATGAAACTTTCGCGTTACTATGTTTATCGCCTGCGATGACGTCATGAAGACAAAAACGGGTACTTCGGACCTTTTTCTTGATGTCCTATACCACGTATTCCCGTGCGCAATAGTCACACGTTAGCGACCTTCATTAACCTCGTCAGAAGATTGCATCATATCTATGAACGTGGCGTTGATTTTTTCATAACTGTATTCCGACTGTTTTTCATTATGGATTTAGCAAACCAACAGAGAAAAAAATATTTAAAAATCCAAACCAATCTAATTAGATCTCTTTAGATCTCTCTACATCTATTCAAATCTGAAAATGGAAAATCGTGGATATATCTAGGTCTACGTAGATCTATTCAGTTCTAGGGAGATCTGATTATATCTACGTAAATCTGAATCGAAAAAAAATTTTACAGTACCCAATCGCAATGTGTCTGCATCAAGTGTACATTGCTCCCACTTTCACGGATGTTATATGAGAAATGATTTTGCGCGAGGTCAAGCCATCCTCATGAATCTGAATAAATCTGAGCCTAACTATGCACTATTAATTATTCCACTTCGCAAATTTACGTAGATCTGAATCGTTTTTTCCCTGGCAATAGCTTCGGAGGCTTTCTTTTTGAAAATCTTGCCTTTGCTTGGGAACCCTGGAAACTGAGGAAACCAAAAGGGAAAAACCGACAAATTCAAATGTCATCATGCACAAATTCATAAATTATATGAATTGCCAGTTACACCCGAGAATACGTCCTAATGTGAACAAATCGGTCACACTTTCTTCCACGCTTTATTATTATCTTTGTGCCGAAATATTAATTCTGATGCATATCTTCGTATTCCATAAATGAGATCCTGTGATCACGTGAACGAGATGCCCCGCAATCATCAACGATGCAACCCGGTACAAAATTGTTCCTGACAAAATGTTCGAAAATAAAACGATGGAATCAAATTATTGCTCTGTACAGACTATCTTTATCGATTAAGGAGGATCTGCGAACAATAACATCCTGATTGTATCGCTTCATCACCGTGGATTTTATCAAAATAATTCTGTTTGTATCCTGAGATAACCAATGGTTATGATCGCGTCTTTAAGAATACCTGGTATCCCGTTGAATTACGTGGTGACCTTGAAATGGGATGGAGAATGGATGAGAGCATGAAAAAGAAGTGGATGAATTTGTTACCTGCGTATGTTTATCGCAAGCGATGGCATGCATGAAAAGGAAGAACTGGTACTCCAGACCTTTTTTTTAATGTCCTGTATCACGTATCCCCGTATGCGACAATCACACGTTGATGACCTTCATCGACCTCGTGAGGAAGTTGTGCTATGTATACCCACTGAGCATTTCCGTTAGAACCTTGCATTAACATTGCATCGATGTTGATGTGATCTTGAAAGTACCTGTTATGAGAATTACAACAGTAATATTACAACATCCAATTACAAGTAAATTGCAGCAATATTACGTTGTCAGGTGATATTTCAACGATATTTTTGCAAGTTACTTTTGTAATATTGCATTTGTGAATTGAATGACAAGTACTTTCAAGATCGCATCAATATCGCTGCAATGTTAATGCAAGGTTCTAACGGAAATGCTCAGTGGGTATACAGGATGAGGCATTCATCTTGAGACAACGAAATATCTTAATGGGGTCAACTTTTATAGAAAAATGTTTTGTGAAAAAGTTGTAGGGTGTCGAACGGGCCATCCGACAGTGACGTTGGGAATGTCCTTGATCTCGATCTCCAAGGTCATTCGGGAGTCAAGTTCAAAATTCCAAATGGGACCCCCCTATTTGACCCCGGGAATGCAAAGAGCGGAAAATTGAACGTCGAAATATGACCTTTACCTGAAGGTCGGGGCAATACAGAGATGATTCCGAAGTCAAATGAAAATAAATTTTGTCATACGAGAGGTGTTGTGCAACACGGAGGCTGGAACAGGCAGGACCTTGAAATGACCTTGACCTTCAAGGTCGTTTGGAGGTCACCTTAGGAATTCAACGAGTTTGTTATTGAACGAGTTTGTTTTTGTCTTGTTTCCGGTGAGTCCTCTTACCTCTCACAATTTTGAATGCTTGTTTTATTTGAAATCAAGTTATTCCAACAAATGTTCAAATTTGTGACCTTCAACTTCAATGCACTTATTGATCCGTACTTCAAAAGATCGTACACAACTTGGAAACATATTGGGTGGTATTTTAGCACAAGCATCCTTGATCCGCTGTATCATGTTCCCTCGAGATGTTGACACTTGTTTGTCAACTTCGCTCTCCAAGTAACCCCATAAAAAGAAGTCTGGCGAGGTGAGGTCTGGCGATCTTGCTGGCCAATTTACTGGACCACTCCTACCAATCCAGCGTCCATTGAACTCGCGATCTAAAACTTGACAAGCAACTTGAAAATAATGCGCTGGACATCCATCGTGTTGAAACCACAATTGTTGCCTCACAGCTAACGTTACGTCTTCAAGTGAAAGCGGAAGTTGGTTTTCCGAAGCATCACGGTATTTTCCCCCGTTCAAGGGACCCTCAATGGAGTGTGGACCTACAACCTGGTCATCAATCATCCTACACCAAACGTTCGCAGACCATTGACGTTGATGTCCGACTTGACGTAACCAATGTGGATCCTCATTACTCCAGTAGTGCATGTTATGCCTATTACTCTTTAGAGGACGGGACTGGTCCCAAAAGGGACCACCCGGGGAAAGAGGATTTTGAGTGTTTTTCAAGGGTGAATTTTTGTGCTGAGAACGAAAAGAATAATGAAAAAAATCCAGGATGCGTTCTTGACCTTGAAAAAGGTCGATTCAAGGTCGAATTTTTTCTTCTCCATATATTGAACTCAAACTGTGTATATCTCCGTCCTTTGATGTGCTGAGTACGAAAAAAATAGTGAAAAAAATTCTGGATCCGTCTTTAACCTTGAAGAAGGTCGATTCGAAGTTGGATTTTCTTTTCTCTATTTTTCGCATTCAAACTGTGTATATCTACGTTTTTCGATGTGCTGAGTACGAGAAAAATGGTGAAAAGAAATTCTGGATGCGTCCTTCACTTTGGGAAAGGTGATTCCAAGATCCAATTAACTTATCTCTTTCATATTTTGACTATTCTGAAAAGGACCGTCCAAGATGTGATCACCGTACCTTAGATGAATGAACGCGGAATTCGTATATATGTATGTGGATATATTTATATATATATATATACAGGGTGTCCCAGAACACATGTCTGACCTTTTGAGGGCATGTTCTGCGACCAGAATGCAATTTTTTCCCGTGTGGAAAGGAATTTTTGGAGGCTTCGTTCTTGAGATATGAGCATTTTTAGATTTTTTTCAAAATCCGAATAACTCAGAAGCATCGTATACTACATACTTCAGTCTGATACAATTTGCTAAGTTGGAAAACGGCGGATCTCTAGAAAAGAGAATTGAACTCTTATATCCCTATTCGTTCCGGAGCTACAGTGATTTGAAATTTTTGAGCTCCCAGCCAATCAGAATTCAGCAACTTCGAATCGCTGTAGCTCCGGAACAAATAGAGATATAATAGTTCAATTTTTTTCCTAGAGATCCGCCGTTTTCCGAATTGGCGAATGGTATTAGACTGAAGTATGTAACATACAATGCTTCTGAGTTATTTGAATTCTTAAAAAAATCTGGAAATGCTGATATTTCAAGAACGGAGCCTCCAAAAATTTTTTTCCAAACAGGGGAAAATTGCATTTTGGTTGCAGAATATGCTCTAAAAAAGGTCGGACATGTGTTCTGCGACATATGCATACGTACTCAAGATGTCAAACGAACACGGGATGGGTAATTTACTTTACACACTGAACTTCCTAGGAATCCAATGTGACAGACCCAGTGGAGCATGGAAGGTAATCGGAGCACGGCTATGAAAACCTCAAATAGTAGGTCATGCAGCTGAGGAGCGTTACCCACTATTCGATCACATCTTCAGACCGGATTCACAGGGTACCCAAGGTATAATGTAGAACCAAGAGCACGAGTTCCAGCGCCGCTTACAACCTGGTCGGGAACTGAAGCCCACACACACAACGATACTACATATACGTTTACCCTCATACTAATAGCGCCTTTAGTGTGAGTGAAACGTATATGTGGTATCGTTGTGTTTGTGTGAGCTTTAGTTCCCGACCAAGTTGTAGGCGGCGCTGGAACTCGTGTTTTTGTTTCCACATCATACTTTGGGTACCCTGCGGATTCATCCTTGAATCAGGTGTCCCTAATGGCAAAGAAGGGATTCCTAAGAAAATCAGTGTTTGGAATAAATTATCCACTCTGTGTTCGTTTGACATCTTGGGTACATATACATATATAAATATGAATATATCCATATAAACATACAAATTTCGCGTTCATTCATCTCAGGTACGGTGATTATAAATTGGACGGTCCTGTTCAGGATAGTTGAAGGGCGTTCTCATTTGGCGGTGGTTATTTGATCGACATTCTTCTTTAGGATATTTCGCGGTTCCTCTCCACAGGTCCGGCGATAGTACCTCACTCAGGCTTTTCCAAGATATTTCGAACGGATCCTCATTTGGCTGTGGTTATTTCACCAACAGTTCCTATGAGAACATTTGACGGTCCTCCTTCTCAGGTGCAGATCCTATTTATTCAGTAGCTGCTGTTTTATAAAATGACTGACAGGGAAGTTTGGAGTAACGGTGAATCCGAACCCGAAGAACAAGATCTTGGGAATGAAGAATTTGAACCCATTAATTTGGAAGACCCCACCTTTGACCGAACTCAAATTTTTCATGATGCGAATTTTCACCGATCAATCAGAGATTTCGGAGGGAACTCCAGAATGAATCCTAACGCTCTTATAACGGGAAATTTGCCAATAGATTTTTCCAATTATTTCTCCGATTCTTCCCTGATTCAAAGGATTGTGGACGGGACAAATTGTTACCATGCTCAGAATCCTCGAAGTTCATTTTCCCATATGAAAGACTGGTGCCCTTTGACCGAAGATGAATTCGGAATGTTTCTTGGTCTCGCAATTCTCATGGGCCATGTTCGGGAAGGTGATTTGGAAGATTATTGGTCTACGGATGCTTTGCTTCATACTCCGATTTTTCGAGAAAGAATGCATCGTGATAGATATTTGCAAATTCTGCGACAATGACACTCCCAAGATAATGAAGATGATTCAGAATTTGTCAATCATCCTCTACGGAAAATGAAACCAGTGATAGACCACCTACAAAGTGAATTTTCGGCAGCTCTCATACCAGGCAAAAACCTGTGTATAGACGAAAGTCTGTTATTGTGGAAAGGTAGGCTCCGCTTCAAACAATATATTCCGTTGAAAAGGAATCGTTCCGGCATCAAGTTGTTTGAGTTGGTAGACTGCGATACTGGATTCATTCTAGGCTTTATTGTTTACACATGATCAGATACTGAGTATCGATAGTTCGGTTTAGGTGTTACCGGTGATATTGTCGCTCACTTTTCACAAACTTATTTTTATGAGGGTCATGTTTTATATATAGACAATTGGTACACATCCCCTAGTTTGGCTGAATTTCTGCATAATCGTGATACAGGAATTTGTGGAACAGTCAAAGCAGATAGAAAGGGAATGCCAAAGCTGGAAAACAAATTACAGCGAGGTGAAATACAAGTCGCCCATAATTATGCTTGGATGGCAATGGAATGGGAAGACAAACGAAGTGTTCGCATGCTTACGAGTGTACACGAACCAAAATTCTGTGCAACTGGGAAAAAAAATTATAAAACAGAAGAAGACATTAGGAAGCCATTGTGTATTCATGAATACAATAAGAATATGAGCGGCATCGATAATATTGATAGACAACTCCCGATAACGGGAACAGTGCGCAAAACAATGAAATGGTATAGGAAGCTTTTTTTTCACCTTATTGATTGATGCCTGTGTGATGCTCATGCTCTATACAGACTAAAAAATCAAGTACAAACATCTTCCCCTTCATTTCGTTTACAAGTAGCTAGAGGATTAATGAAACTGGAGTCTCCTGAAAACATTCCCCGTAACGGACTCTGTGCCACTCGATTACTTGGTCGCCACTTCCCCCAATGTACTACAAGACGAAGGTGCCAATCGGGTAGTTTGCGTAAAAAAACATCTCGAACGAACTACATATGCTCCAGTTGCGATATACCTCTATGCATGACGCCATGCTTCGAAGAGTACCACACTAAAGTGACATCGCCATGAGATTGATCGATTCGAGATCACATGAGGGGCAAGGGGACTCACGGTGATGAGGCACCCCGATGTGAGAGGCAAGGGGACTCACGGTAATGGAGCACCACGACGTGAGAGGCAAGAGGACTCACGGTAATGGAGCATCCTAACGTGAGAGGCAAGGGGACTCACGGTAATGAAGCACCCTGACGTGAGAGGCAAGGGGACTCACGGTGATAGAGCACCTCGACGTGAGAGGCAAGGGGACTCACGGTAATAGAGCACCCCGACGTGAGAGGCAAGGGGACCCACGGTAATGAAGCACCCCGACGTGAGAGGCAAGCGGACTTACGGTGATAAAGCACCCTGACGTGAGAGGCAAGGGGACTCACGGTAATAGAGCACCCCGACGTGAGAGGCATGGGGACTCACGGTAATGAAGCACTCCGACGTGAGAGGCGAGGGGACCCACGGTAATAAAGCACCCTGACGTGAGAGGCAAGGGGACTCACGGTAATAAAGCACCCCGTTGTGACAGGCAAAGGGACTCACGGTGAAGAAGCACCCCGACGTGGGAGGCTCAGGTACTCACGGTAATATAGCACCCCGACGTGAGAGGCCAGGGCACTCACGGTGATAACGCACCCCGATGTGAGAGGCAAGGGGACTCACGGTAATAAAGCACCCTGACGTGGAAGGCAAGGGGACTCACGGTAATGAAGCACTCCGACGTGAGAGGCAAGGGGACTCACGGTAATAAAGCACCCTGACGTGAGAGGCAAGCGGACTCACGGTGATGAAGCACCCTGACGTGAGAGGCAAGGGGACTCACTGTCATGAAGCACCCCGACGTGGGAGGCGAGGGGACTCACGGTAATGAAGCACCCCGACGTGAGAGGCGAGGGGACTCACGTAAATCAAGCACCCCAACGTGAGAGGCAAGGGGACTCACGAAAAACAAGCACCCCAAAGGGATCAAATTTTCACCGCGTCCACATCGCTGCTCCTGGGTCATGCTGAGAGCGAACAGTCATATAATTGCTTTGGTTCCTTGATAAACTGTATCTACAGCTAAAACATATTTTCCGAATTTTGTACTGTTTTTGTCGTACCCAGATCCTCAACGAACTTCAAGATGTCTTGGGTCGAAATGAGGGAAACAATATTCCACTTTGAAGTGTTTTCATGTAGAATCAATAACACTTCCAGGACTTCTCACAATTTTTTCCTCACTCAGCACATCAAAGAACATAGATGTAAGAGGTGAGAGTCCAAAATATGAAATGAGTTAATAAATTGAATCTTGGAATTACCTCTTTCAAGGTCAAGGACGCTTTCAGGATTTTTTCCCTGATTTTTCTGGTACTCAGCATTTCAGAAAAACTACGTACACAAAATGTGAGTTCAATATTAGAAAAAGAAGGACCTCGACCTTGAATTGACCTTTTACAAGGTCAAGGCTGCATCCAGGATCTTTTTTATCATTATTCTCGTATTCGACGAATCGATAAACGTTGATGTACACAATTTGAGTTGAATATATGGAGAGAAAAAAGTCTCGACCTTGAATCGACCTTCTTCAAAATCATGGCTGCATCCAGGATTTCTTTCATCATTATTCTCGTACTCAGCACATCAAAAAACGTCGATCTAAACAGCTTGAGTTGAATATATGGAGAAAAAAAAATTCGACCTTGGATCGACCTTGGATCGACCTTCTTCAAGGTCAAGGACGCATCTTTGATTCTTTCCACCATTTTTTCCGTACTCAGCACATCAAGAAACGTAGATATGCACAGTTTGAGTCCAATATATGGAGAAAAAACAAATTCGACCTTGGATCGACCTTGGATCGACCTTTTTCAAGGTCAAATACGCATCCTGCATTTTTTTCACCATATTCTCCGTACTCAGGACATCAAAAAACGTAGATATGCACAGTTTTAGTTCAATATATGGAGAAAAAACAAATTCGACCTTGGATCGACCTTGAATCGACTTTTTTCAAGGTTAAGGACGCATCCTTGATTCCCTCCACCATCTTTTTCTCACTCAGCACATCAAAAAACGTAGATATGCACAGTTTGAGTTCAATATATGGAGAAAAAACAAATTCGACTTTGGATCGACCTTGGATCGACCTTTTTCAAGGTCAAGGACGCATCCTGGATTTTCCCCACTATTTTTTTCGTTTTCAGCGCAAAGAATTATGATGAAAAACACCCGGAAATCATTTCACACATTCTTTTGCATTGACCTTTCTCTTCCGGACGGGACTGGTCCCAAAAGGGACCACCTGTTTGGTCGGAGGTTGGTCGTGAGTTATATATTTGATTCATGCATCAAATACACGATTTTAAAGAGGTCGATTTGTACTGAAAATTCCCCGTCCTCCAAAGGTTACCCGTGCCATGGTTGGTAAAAGGGGACTCGTCCGAAGATAGCACTTTAGCAAAGAAACCAGAATCTAATTGGATTTGTTCGCGTGCCCATCGGCAAAAAATAATTGGATTTTGGGAATCATTACCATGGAGTTCTTGATGCAATGAAATGTGTTAGGGATGATACTTCTGTTTTTCCAATATCCTGCATACACTACGTTGCGAAACTCCAGAATCATGGTCGATTTCTCGAGTACTAACATGAGAATCAGCATTCACTGCAGCTAATACAGCAATTTCATTGTCGAATCCAGTAACTGTGTTGCAACAGACTCTTTATCTGTTCCCCACATTTCCCTCTCCCATGTATTGTTTAACAACCCGATAAAAAGATGCTCGAGATCGCACGTTCTTCGGAAAACGTTCAGCATAAAGTGTAACAGTGGCATGAACATTCCCGGCACATTCACCATAAATGAGGATCATTTTTATTCTTTCTTTTACAGGAATGGCCTCCATTATTGAAAGAAAGTTCTACAGAGACGAAATTCAGGAAGAAATTAGCAGTCAGCAAAAGAAAAGATTAGAGAAATTCGAATACACAAATCACGATATTCGTTGACGTGCCGAGTTATGAACCGAAAATATCGAGAGACAGAACGCAATTCCACACACCGTTTCGATGTGGTATGTTTTGTTCTCATGCAATGCTTTGAATTCAACGACTGTATTCATGCCCGTGTTTGTGTACATTTGGTGTGGAATGAATGATCACAAGGTTGTAAGTGCCCACTTCATCGAAGGTAACTCAAACCATGGAAAATATCATGATTTTTTGGAAAAACAACTCCCGCTTTTGCTTGTGGACTTAATGTTAGCCGTGAACCAACAAATGTCATTTCAAGGCAACAAATGTGTGGCTTAGACCGACGCTTATTCAGGCTCTTTCAAAATTTCAAT
Organism: Gonatopus flavifemur; assembly: GCA_018340375.1. Taxonomy (NCBI): domain Eukaryota; kingdom Metazoa; phylum Arthropoda; class Insecta; order Hymenoptera; family Dryinidae; genus Gonatopus; species Gonatopus flavifemur. Next base: position 357,560 of record JAFFJZ010000085.1, on the reverse strand, counting down.
GAGTGCGCTGCCTGAATGCATTCCAAAGACATCAAAACAAATCCTCGCAAAAGCACTTCACTATTTCTCAAAAGGAACAGGTGCCACAGGGCACCTACCTTTCCTCATTTGCTTTCACCCCCATTATCATGTAATTATGGAGACCAACTATCAGGAAAGTATGATTTTCATCCGGTTTTAATCAGTCATCCATGTACTTTACGAAAGATATTCTCCAATTTTAGGAATTCCAAGAAGACAGCTTTGATAATTCGATCAGTTATCCTATTTTAAAAAAGTCATGGGTATCGAATCGAAAATATCTCGAATATATCGGAATATTGAAGCCTCTCTTCATGATTGGTCGGAAAGTGCATATGTACACTCAAGGATGAGAGGATAATGGATAGATTCGAAGGGAAGGGAGGGGAAGAAGAGAGGGTGAAAATGAAGAGATCGGTTATAATGGGTTTGATGTTTCGAAGGTGAATCATTATCTGAATGTTAACAATGCTTTTATGTTCCCATCGTTCCACTTGAGCATCTTACTTATTATGGTTTTGGGTAAATGGTGCTTCCCAGAATCCAATGGATATTGAAATGAGTTTCCTTGGAATTCAGTTGTGGTAGAGTCTCAGATCTGACAAGTTTCTGGACCGATATTAATGGTGCCGATTTCTAAACATGTAAAACAGTTGAATAGTGCTGATATGTGCTAAACTCTATGTTGAGTGTTACAAGTGCGAGGTGTAAATTTCTATTCCGGAATACAAGAGTTTTAGAAGTGTTTTCTGTACAATTCTGTTTGTGCGCAGTGTAAGATTGTGAGCTAAAATTTCCAGTATTGATGGACAATAGCGATTTGGGTCTGCAGCTGTTCTTTCATCAAATATACTATAATGCAATAATACGTCTACGTATATGTGGAGTATATATGTCCTGTCTTGTATGAGGTATGTGCAATTCCAATATTAATCTATTCTTTACATTATTATTATGTTATATGATTATAATTATAATTATAATTATAATCATTACTATTATCATTAAATATCGGACGGTTTAAAAAAAAATTCTTCGATTCTCTCAATTTTCTGACATCATGTAGTGCCCATCAAAAGCCTCTTCCTGGTGAATTTTGAGATTTTTGAATAACCGTTTCGAAAGATGTCGAATTTTCAAATGAACCCTTCTTTTGTTTTTTGCTTGTAACTTTGGTAATACTGGTCCAAATCGAACATTGTCTTACGAAATCTTAGTTTTTTCATCTACTTTCCGGAAAAAAATTCGAAAAAAGCCATTCAAAGTGGTTTTTGTACGAGTTCTGAGTTTTGAACTTCAAAATCTCATTTTTGAGAATGAGTGCTTATTGTGTTTGCTTGGAAAATTGTTTCTCACAAACTACTCTCTCTTCATCAACTTTTGAGTCTGGTCTAATCGTGGGATCTTCAATACTCCTACTATTGTTTTTCAATTTTGGAAATCAAAAAAATTTTATCCCCAATAATCATTACGAATACCAATTTTTATCACCGTATCTATGTTCGAATTGATTTTCAGTCATTCTGTACATTTTCTCATTGACAACAGCCGTTCAAAATTAATCATCAGTCATTGAGTTTGTTTATTAACAATAGTGTGAAAATTATTATTCATTTGCGTCCTTTTTTAGGAAAAAATCCCAGGTAATCGACGTTAATTGAACTCATAATAGTCTCCCGCTGTTCGTTGGAATAATTTTGTCCTCATTGTTGAATAATGGGCCCAAAAGAAGGAGATTCCAAGAGTTGGATTCTAACTTATTTGCCCAACAAAAGAAGTGTTTTGTAATGATTGAATTTCATTTAATCATCTCAACGGACAACTCAAGAGTATTCTATTCCAAGCAATAATCGTTCACGTGAAATTTCCTGGAAAAGTACGCAAATAAATTGAAAAATGTTTACACTATTGTTAATAAACACACTCAATGAGTGGTTATTAATTTTGAACCCCTGTTGACAATGAGGAAGTGTACAGAATAATTGAAAATGAATTTAAACATAGATACTGTGATCGAAGTTGAAATTCGTGATAATTGATGGGAACAAAAATTTAAAAATGAATCGTTGACAAGGAAGGGATCTATTGAGAAGGAGGAAAAGGATTAATTGAACGCACTGTACAATTCAACTCTCGAAGGCTTGTGGTTTTCAATAGTGCACAAATAGTCGCGCGTGCGTGTGAGTAATTTCTCCATTCATTTTTCCATCAAATTACCAAAATTTCCAAATGCATACTCCTGGCCATGGTGCTTTCTTCCTCAAGTTTTTTGTGTGTATAGCTCATGCAAACTGTGATATTCGAATCTTGAAGTGGGTCCAGATTCTTTCTCTCATTATGAGTATCCCATACACGTCGTATGATTAACTCGGTTTTAGAGAGAATAAAAATTTGATACGTTTGAAGATATAAAAAGTTCATCTTCCTTCATCTGATCTATACTCCGAGTAAGGAGTCGTGATTATTAAAGGCTTGCATCCGTATGTGTACCACTATTCGCTACGTTGAGTGACATACATGCATCGATGTTTCCATTGATCGATGAGAATATTTTGTTTCGAATTTCGATTTCATCATTGTGTTTTTGTATAATTTCAAATTATAATATGAAACGAATCAATTGAATTCATTATAATCATATGTATCATACGCATTCACGTTGTATGGAAATTATTACAAATACATCAACAATTCCAAAAATGAAGTATCTTTTCTCCCTCATGGATTAATTATTGTATGTGGTGGCGTACTAACTATGGGATGCTGTTCTGATGACGGACATTTATGGTTAGGATAAGAATCACGCAAAGAATGATCATTTTCCTTCCTCCGCATCCCTCAGCTTTGAAATTATTGTTCATTTATTCCTTCATGAGGGAAGATCATCCCTAAACAACACGAATACATATAATATAATGTTTTCAAAGGAATTTTCTTCAATTTCTGGCTTTTCCCATGTTTAAAGAAAATTATTCGAAGAAATTACTGATAAACACGGTGACTCTCGCCCGGTCTTTGCTCTGAAAGTGAGTATGCATTGTGAGGACGCACACAGGGTATTTTTCATGTGGGGTGGTAGTCAAATCGACGGAGGTGGATAATTTGTAGTTGAGAAGATACCAGCTCACCAATCGAATCAACATTTTTCCTACAAGATCACTTCAAATAATTTATAAGGAGATCAGAAATTATCATTATTATTATCATTATGGTTCAATGATCCGTCCTTCATGCATTGCGATCCCGAACTCAGTTTTCAAATTTCGGAAAAAAAATTCCCCTGAAGGGGATTTTAACGTGATATCTCTCGTATTTCTCTAATTTCATTCACTGATAGGAAACACTGCTCTACATTGCAAGAGAATGAGGATATTAGCATTATTCGAGTCTTTCTTGACATCAAAGAACTACCCATAAGGTACGTCGCTTCGACGTAGAATTCAGGTGAAGAATCTGTGGATGAAGTAGATCAGTGGATGAACGATTGCTCATCGAAGAGGCGACGTAGAGGCGACGAGCCACCATTCGTCCATTGATCTACCTCATCTGCCGATTCTCCACCCACATTCTACTAAGGAAGCTTGAGGGGACTTAGCGTTATCAACCGAGAACTTCTTTTCCTATTCAATTATCATTCGAAACTAAACTCATAGGAAAATTGGGAGCTGTTGATAATCATGTGAAAATAGGAAGAGATAGAATGAATTATTGTGAGAATCATCAAACACAATTACGTGCAGAGTCATATCAAGGATTGATAGATCACTTACGAAAAACAGCAAACAATGTAGACGGTCGTGTTGGGAAAATGATGATACTTTTTGATGTGCTGAGTCAGGAGAAAATGGTGGAAAAAATCGAGGATGCGTCCTTGACCTTGAAAAAAGTCGATCCAAGGTCGAATTTGTTTTTTCTCCATATATTGAACTCAAACTGTGCATATCTACGTTTTTTGATGTTCTGAGTACGAAAAACTGGTGGAAAAATTCAAAGATGCGTCCTTGACCTTGAAAAAGGTCGGTTTGAGGTTGAATTTTTTTTTTCCATATATTCAACTCAAACTGTGTAGATCGACGTTTTTTGATGTGCTGAGTACGAGAATAATGATGAAAGGAATGCTGCATGCAGCCTTGACTTTGAAGAAGGTCGATTTAAGGTCGAATCTTTTTTCTCTCCATATATTCAACTCAAATTGTGTACATCGACGTTTATCGATTTGTCGAGTACGAGAATAATGATGAAAAAGATCCTGGATGCAGCCTTGACCTTGTAAAAGGTCAATTCAAGGTCGAGGTCCTTGTTTTTCTTATATTGAACTCACATTCTGTGGACGTAGTTTTTTCGAAATGCTGAGTACGAGAAAAATTAGGAAAAGAATCCTGAAAGCGTCCTTGACCTTGAAAGAGGTAATTCCGAAATCCAATTTATTCATTTATCTCATATTTTGAACTCTCACCCCCTACATCTATGCTCTTTGATATGCTGAGTGAGGAAAAGAATGTGAAAAGTCCTGGAAGTATTATTGATTATACATGAAAGCACTTCAAGGTGGAATATTGTTTCCCTCATTCCGACCCAAGATATCTTGAAGTTCGTTGAGGATCTGGGTACGACAAAAACAGTACAAAATTTGGAAGATATATTCCAGCTGTAGATACGGTTTATCAAGAAACCAAAGCCACTATATGACTGTTCGCTCTCAGCATGACCCAGGACCAGCGACGTGGACGCGGCGGAAATTTGATCCCTTCGGGGTGCTCGTTTTTCGTGAGTCCCCTTGCCTCTCACGTTGGGGTGCTTGATTTACGTGAGTCCCCTTGCCTCTCACGTCGGGGTGCTTCATTACCGTGAGTCCGCTTGCCTCTCACGTCGGGGTGCTTCATTACCGTGCGTCCCCTTGCCTCTCACGTCGGGGTGCTCTATTACCGTGAGTCCCCATGCCTCTCACGTCGGGGTGCTTTATTACCGTGAGTCCCCTCGCCTCTCACGTCGGGGTGCTCCATTACCGTGAGTCCCCTTGCCTCTCACGTCGAGGTGCTCTGTCACCGTGAGTCCCCTTGCCTCTCACGTCAGGGTGCTTCATTACCGTGAGTCCCTTTGCCTCTCACGTTAGGATGCTCCATTACCGTGAGTCCTCTTGCCTCTCACGTCGTGGTGCTCCATTACCGTGAGTCCCCTTGCCTCTCACATCGGGGTGCCTCATCACCGTGAGTCCCCTTGCCCCTCATGTGATCTCGAATCGATCAATCTCATGGCGATGTCACTTTAGTGTGGTACTCTTCGAAGCATGGCGTCATGCATAGAGGTATATCGCAACTGGAGCATATGTAGTTCGTTCGAGATGTTTTTTTACGCAAACTACCCGATTGGCACCTTCGTCTTGTAGTACATTGGGGGAAGTGGCGACCAAGTAATCGAGTGGCACAGAGTCCGTTACGGGGAATGTTTTCAGGAGACTCCAGTTTCATTAATCCTCTAGCTACTTGTAAACGAAATGAAGGGGAAGATGTTTGTACTTGATTTTTTAGTCTGTATAGAGCATGAGCATCACACAGGCATCAATCAATAAGGTGAAAAAAAAGCTTCCTATACCATTTCATTGTTTTGCGCACTGTTCCCGTTATCGGGAGTTGTCTATCAATATTATCGATGCCGCTCATATTCTTATTGTATTCATGAATACACAATGGCTTCCTAATGTCTTCTTCTGTTTTATAATTTTTTTTCCCAGTTGCACAGAATTTTGGTTCGTGTACACTCGTAAGCATGCGAACACTTCGTTTGTCTTCCCATTCCATTGCCATCCAAGCATAATTATGGGCGACTTGTATTTCACCTCGCTGTAATTTGTTTTCCAGCTTTGGCATTCCCTTTCTATCTGCTTTGACTGTTCCACAAATTCCTGTATCACGATTATGCAGAAATTCAGCCAAACTAGGGGATGTGTACCAATTGTCTATATATAAAACATGACCCTCATAAAAATAAGTTTGTGAAAAGTGAGCGACAATATCACCGGTAACACCTAAACCGAACTATCGATACTCAGTATCTGATCATGTGTAAACAATAAAGCCTAGAATGAATCCAGTATCGCAGTCTACCAACTCAAACAACTTGATGCCGGAACGATTCCTTTTCAACGGAATATATTGTTTGAAGCGGAGCCTACCTTTCCACAATAACAGACTTTCGTCTATACACAGGTTTTTGCCTGGTATGAGAGCTGCCGAAAATTCACTTTGTAGGTGGTCTATCACTGGTTTCATTTTCCGTAGAGGATGATTGACAAATTCTGAATCATCTTCATTATCTTGGGAGTGTCATTGTCGCAGAATTTGCAAATATCTATCACGATGCATTCTTTCTCGAAAAATCGGAGTATGAAGCAAAGCATCCGTAGACCAATAATCTTCCAAATCACCTTCCCGAACATGGCCCATGAGAATTGCGAGACCAAGAAACATTCCGAATTCATCTTCGGTCAAAGGGCACCAGTCTTTCATATGGGAAAATGAACTTCGAGGATTCTGAGCATGGTAACAATTTGTCCCGTCCACAATCCTTTGAATCAGGGAAGAATCGGAGAAATAATTGGAAAAATCTATTGGCAAATTTCCCGTTATAAGAGCGTTAGGATTCATTCTGGAGTTCCCTCCGAAATCTCTGATTGATCGGTGAAAATTCGCATCATGAAAAATTTGAGTTCGGTCAAAGGTGGGGTCTTCCAAATTAATGGGTTCAAATTCTTCATTCCCAAGATCTTGTTCTTCGGGTTCGGATTCACCGTTACTCCAAACTTCCCTGTCAGTCATTTTATAAAACAGCAGCTACTGAATAAATAGGATCTGCACCTGAGAAGGAGGACCGTCAAATGTTCTCATAGGAACTGTTGGTGAAATAACCACAGCCAAATGAGGATCCGTTCGAAATATCTTGGAAAAGCCTGAGTGAGGTACTATCGCCGGACCTGTGGAGAGGAACCGCGAAATATCCTAAAGAAGAATGTCGATCAAATAACCACCGCCAAATGAGAACGCCCTTCAACTATCCTGAACAGGACCGTCCAATTTATAATCACCGTACCTGAGATGAATGAACGCGAAATTTGTATGTTTATATGGATATATTCATATTTATATATGTATATGTACCCAAGATGTCAAACGAACACAGAGTGGATAATTTATTCCAAACACTGATTTTCTTAGGAATCCCTTCTTTGCCATTAGGGACACCCGATTCAAGGATGAATCCGCAGGGTACCCAAAGTATGATGTGGAAACAAAAACACGAGTTCCAGCGCCGCCTACAACTTGGTCGGGAACTAAAGCTCACACAAACACAACGATACCACATATACGTTTCACTCACACTAAAGGCGCTATTAGTATGAGGGTAAACGTATATGTAGTATCGTTGTGTGTGTGGGCTTCAGTTCCCGACCAGGTTGTAGGCGGCGCTGGAACTCGTGCTTTTGGTTCTACATTATACCTTGGGTACCCTGTGAATCCGGTCTGAAGATGTGATCGAATAGTGGGTAACGCTCCTCAGCTGCATGACCTACTATTTGAGGTTTTCATAGCCGTGCTCCGATTACCTTCCATGCTCCACTGGGTCTGTCACATTGGATTCCTAGGAAGTTCAGTGTGTAAAGTAAATTACCCATCCCGTGTTCGTTTGACATCTTGAGTACGTATGCATATGTCGCAGACTACATGTCCGACCTTTTTTAGAGCATATTCTGCAACCAAAATGCAATTTTCCCCTGTTTGGAAAAAAATTTTTGGAGGCTCCGTTCTTGAAATATCAGCATTTCCAGATTTTTTTAAGAATTCAAATAATTCAGAAGCATTGTATGTTACATACTTCAGTCTAATACCATTCGCCAATTCGGAAAACGGCGGATCTCTAGGAAAAAAATTGACCTATTATATCTCTATTTGTTCCGGAGCTACAGCGATTCGAAGTTGCTGAATTCTGATTGGCTGGGAGCTCAAAAATTCCAAATCACTGTAGCTCCGGAACGAATAGGGATATAAGAGTTCAATGCTCTCTTCTAGAGATCCGCCGTTTTCCAACTTAGCAAATTGTATCAGACTGAAGTATGTAGTATACGATGCTTCTGAGTTATTCGGATTTTGAAAAAAATCTAAAAATGCTCATATCTCAAGAACGAAGCCTCCAAAAATTCCTTTCCACACGGGAAAAAATTGCATTCTGGTCGCAGAACATGCCCTCAAAAGGTCAGACATGTGTTCTGGGACACCCTGTATATATATATATATAAATATATCCACATACATATATACGAATTCCGCGTTCATTCATCTAAGGTACGGTGATCACATCTTGGACGGTCCTTTTCAGAATAGTCAAAATATGAAAGAGATAAGTTAATTGGATCTTGGAATCACCTTTCCCAAAGTGAAGGACGCATCCAGAATTCTTTTTCACCATTTTTCTCGTACTCAGCACATCGAAAAACGTAGATATACACAGTTTGAGTGCAAAAAATAGGGAAAAGAAAATCCAACCTCGAATCGACCTTTTTCAAGGTCAAAGACGGATCCAGAATTTTTTTCGTATTCAGCACATCAGAGGACGGAGATATACACAGTTTGAGTTCAATATATGGAGAGCAAAAAATTTGACCTTGAATTAACCTTCGTCAAGGTCCAGGACGCATTCAGGCCTTTTTCCACTCTTTTTCCGTACCCAGCACAGGAAAACGTAGATATACACAGTTTGAGTTCAATATATGGAGAAAAAAAAATTCGACCTTGAATCGACCTTTTTCAACGTCAAGGACGCATCCTGGATTTTTTTCATTATTTTCTTCGTTCTCAGCACAAGAATTCATCCTCGAAGAACACTCAAAATCCTCTTTCCCCGGGTGGTCCCTTTTCGGACCAGTCCCGTCCTCTAAATGTTAAAACAAAATTATAAGATAACAACTCCTGAAACTGCAGATAAGTATATTTCTGCTGAGATTCCAGATCCACAAAAGAATCCGAAACTCTATGATATTGTAATGGAAAATATGATCCATGGTCCCTGCGGAAGTTGGTGTTTGAAAAATGGAAAGTGTTCCAGAAAATATCCTGAAGAATTTCGTGAAGAAACAACTTTAGATGTGAACGGATACCCATATTATCGTCGTCAACACGCGTGTTGAGTGACACGTAGGTGACAATTCCGATGTAGTTCCCTACAGTGAACGGTTATTATTGTTATTGAACTGTCATATGAACGTTGAAGTCGTTTCTAGCATCAAAGCTGTTAAATATTTATATGAGTATGTTTATAAAGGCCATGATGCTGCTACTGTCAGTATCACTGCACCGGCCATTAATATAGTTATTGATCATCACGAGATTCAGGATCATATAGAATCACGACATGTTGGACCTGTTGTAGGATGTTGGCGAATTTTGAGCAAACCTTCATATAACAAGAGTCATGCAATTATACATTTACCAATACATTGACAAAATCAACAAAGCATCGTTATTCAAGATGAAGAAGATAATACTATAAGGAATGCGTTGGAAAAAATACCATGTCAATCGATCATTTTGCTTTGAATGCACGTGATGCAGAAGCGAGACGTCTGACATACGTAGGAATCCCAAATCAATACGTATTCGAGAAGGTTGAAGGTTCCAATATCTTCCACTGGCAAGAACGTGTCAAGCACAATTCAGCACTATTGGTCGCATGTATTCAATCAGTCCATCACAAACGGAGTTATTTCATCTTCGCTCATTACTACTGACCGTGGAAGGCGCGAAGAGTTTCGAGGATCTTAGGACAGTGAACGGACATACCCATGATACATATGTTGTGACACGTTCAGCTTCGGGTCTTATTGAAGATGATAATGAGTGGAAACGTGTGATGAATGGAGCCGAAGTCTAGATGATGCCTCGACAACTTCGTCAGTCATTTGTCCGAGTTTTAATACATCGTTGACCGATACATCCAGAAGAACTTTGGGAAGAATTCAAAGATGCTATGTCTCAAGACTTCGCGAGATATTTTGATGTGCATGAATCACATAAAAAGGCTTATATACAAATCAATACTCCACTTTCATTGTAGACATTCAAAATATTGAAGACAGTCTGTCACTTCAAAAACATCAAACTATTGGAGTACAACAATATCATAAACTGAATGGGAAATGGAAAGAAACATTGGATACCATAATGCACTCAGTTATGAGCGAAAATACTTTGGAGGTTCCAACTTGCTTTTACATCAATGGACCTGTTGGTTCAGGTAAAACTTTCATTCATACAACATTATATCATATGCTCAAGGTGTATGGGAAAGGAGTTTGTACAATAGCATCCACTGGAATAGCAGCCACATTACTGCCCAAAGGAAAGACTGTGCATAAAACTGTTGGAATGCCTGTTCTTTTTCTTACAGATTCGCCTCCAAATATAAGAAATCAATCAGAAGAGAGTGAATATTTGGAGAAAATTGATGTCCTTATATATGATGAGGCTCGAATGGCACCAAGGTATGCAGTGGAATTAGTAGATCGAACTTCACGTGATATGATGAATAACCAGGAGCCTTTTGGGGGGAAAATAATTGTTCTTGGTGGACATTTCCGACAATGGAGTCCCTGAAGTATTGTCCAAGCCACCACGTGAAGGTTCGAAAAAAAAATCGGAATTTTGTCAATCTGAAAATACTGGGTGATAGGGCTTGAAAAATCAATCTGGGTCTCATTTCACAATTCTCCTCTATGATCGATAGTCTTCAAGAAAAAAAATAAAAAGCACCTATTTTTTTGGATCGAAAATCAATGTTTTTCAACGTTAAACTCGTCGTAACTCGGCCATCTTCTCATGTATCGTAATGAATCTCGCGTGATCCGACTTTTGAGACTCTCCCGATGACGTGTATCTTAGGAAAATTTGTGGGAGTTGATAAAAAATCATGAATTCTTCAATCCGGAGTGAAAACCATGTTTTTCATGCTTTGTGTTGGAGAAGTATCGGGGGAAGTATGAGCTACGGAGAACTTCCAGCGACAATCTTGTTTGTTAGTGTATGGAGAAACTTTGTGGGAATTTTTAGATCGATTGAACTATTGGTTTTAAAAATACAGCGATTTTGATATGAACGCGCAACGAGAATTGTTCATCATTTCGTGTCGTGTTACCAGCTGGATATTGGAGTCTATGAGAGAAATTGTATCCATTTGATTTTTCAATGCGTGTTTATGTTTTTTGAGTTAGGGAATTCAAATACTGAACTATTTTGGCACGATTCGTTATTTGCTTTCTTTACAAATGAATTCATTGTTTATCATGTTTTTATTGATAAACCATTCACTTCGAAGGAAAATTGTCCTTCGAACAAGAGAGGTAATTCTATGAAACGAAAAACTTTGCACACATTATTTTTCACAGAATAAGGGAAGTTTCGTTGGAATAATTTTTCCATAAAACCAATATTTTGAAGATGAAATCGTTTCAAATGGATGAAATTTACGATTAATCAGCCAAAACCACTCGGAATTCCTTGAAAATTTGCATACATATTCTGTATGCATTGAGAAAGTCATTGGGTTGGTTGAAACGATGGGAATATTAATTATATTATTCAATCATGTTCAATAATGAATTTATCCTAATCACAATCGTGCTGTGCCAATTTTGTTGCGTATATTTTCCATGTCATACTGCTCTCAGACACGGAGCTGACGCTTTGTTCAATATCTCCTACATTTTCTACGGGATAATTCCATGCCCCGTACAGAACCTCTTGTAAGATGGAGGAACGATTCGCCGCTTGAAATTTTGGGGACTTGGAAGTTTCTTTGATACTTTTTTTCCATGAAATTGTAACATCCTCATCTTTTTTTTCGCACTTTTTTTTTGTCTCTCTTCTATCAGGATATAGATATATTCATACTCTTTACTCATATAACATTGTTATATAAATATTATATCAAAATTACATAACATGAAATAACAATCTCATAATTAGGAAAATTATATTTGAATCATGATTTCAATTGGTTCTAATATACCTATGTAACAATCCAATTACATGCAAGTAACAATCTTTCATGTGAAGTTCTTCTATTAATTCATAAAACAATATATATAAATAAAATTTTCGCGTTATGTAATTTTCATTCATTCATGATATATATATATTCTCTTTTTCTCTCATAATTCGTATTTTCTTTATATATATATATATATATATGTACACATAGATAGTTATATACATATATATATATATATTTATATATATTATATAATTTTAAATTTCAATCAATATTCAATGAAAAATGCGAATATTTTAAGATATATTCTTTTCCTACGCCTTTGAATTGTTTTTGAAAGTACGTCGGAATGTATACAAATTCTGTATACATTTGGGTGACAGATTCGAAGGAAACTCCTGTGCGCTACGGAAAAGCGTTTATAAAAAACTCGAGACCAGAACAATGCCTGTGCTGTTTCGATACCTCGCATGTGACGTCAACCCATGCATTCCTAACTCTATGTATACTTTCAGAAATAATTTTTAGATATGCAATATTATTGGGCAATAATTATAACCAAATTCAGATTCTTAAGTATTAGTTATTATCAACTGTATATTTTCTTTAACAATATGATTCAACCCCCAAACTTTGGATAAGAATTGATCTATGCAATAGAATTACAAAATCTAATATAAACTGTTCAGATTACATTTTTAATATTGACTAGAATTCCCAAATGAAGCTATAGATAGATATAATACATTGAAAATGGTTTTTTTTTTCCAACTTGAGCAATATTTAAAACATATTTTTCAAAATTTAAACGAATTCTGAAAATATTCAATTGTATTGAATCATATTTTTGATGAATATTACTCAATAGAATATCTCCATGATATTTTCATAACAAATATATAACTAGGATATAACAAGGTTCAAGAAACTATTCAAAAACATTTGAATTATGATTCAGCAATTTCTATGTTGCTTCTCATTGGGAAAATCTATTTAAACTATGAAAGACCAACAAATATATTATATAAGATCATTATCATTGTAATTCTGAACAATTATTATTAGAAAATCTATTATTTTTAACTCGAGTCTACGAGGAAAAGCTATGCGAACACAAGAAGCATTGATACGTAGGAAAACCTATATGAAAAAAACTGTCGAGCCATAGAAAGAATGAAAACATATTTCCTTCTTTCTTAAACAACTGACCCCCACTTGGAGGGCAGCTCCCAGAACAGTATATAAGGAGCCACCTCGTGCCCTTTGACACTCACTCACTCTCAAATTTTTCACAACTTATATACATTTACTATTATAGTTCAATTCAAAATATTACATACGTTATAATCTCAAAGTTAAGTTCCTTGTACTTGATAATTTTCAAATATACTCAACCATCATTTAATTGGGAAGTTTTATTCATCAAAAACCACAAAGTAAGTTCAAAAGGATAAAATACACGCGATTTTATTTCTTCTTAATCCCTTCAAATTTCTATCCTTTTCCCTGATAACGAAACTCGCGTTCGTTATCAGAACATACTTTACAATTTTCCTTGTTTTAAGACGAGATACTCGCGATCTAGTCTTAATCCCTTCAAATTTCTATCCTTTCCCCTGATAACGAAACTCGCGGTCGTTATCAGAACATACTATACAATTTTCCTTGTTTTAAGACGAGATACTCGCGATCTAGTCTCAATCCCTTCAAATTTCTATCCTTTCCCCTGATAACGAAACTCGCGGTCGTTATCAGAACATACTATACAATTTTCCTTGTTTTAAGACGAGATACTCGCGATCTAGTCTTAATCCCTTCAAATTTCTATCCTTTCCCCTGATAACGAAACTCGCGGTCGTTATCAGAACATACTATACAATTTTCCTTGTTTTAAGACGAGATACTCGCGATCTAGTCTTAATCCCTTCAAATTTCAATCCTTTTCCCTGATAACGAAACTCGCGGTCGTTATCAGAATATACGTTATCCATATACCTTCCACATTCAAGATATGATACTCGTGATCAAATCTTAAAAATTCTTATGATACTCGTGATCATTTGTACAGAAATATACTCGTGATATTTCTTCACTGTTAACAATACTCGCGATTGTTAACAGTAAAAGACATTACAATTTTGGTCACGATACACGCGATCGTGATCATAAAATATATTCTCATTCAATTGCACAAGATTTTCCTTTTTAATCAACATAAACATAATATGAGTATCATATCACCATCCCTTTAAAGTTTTCATTTTTATTGTCGCGACTCTACATTTGCTAGAATAGGTTAAACAACCCCGAGTGTAATCAATTGTGGATTTATCTGATTTATTTTAGTGACTCGATCTATCCAAGAGATAGAATATGACCTACGGGCATATAAACAGCATATTTCGGCCAAACAGAAATTATTAAACACGTTCGGCAATAATTTGAATAAAAAGGCTTTGCAAAGGACGAAACAAAAAATAAATCAACGTACCGAAAAATATAAAGGATTTTTAAAGGAGTACCAAGAAGCCTGTAAACAACAAGGAACATTGCTCCAGCCCAACCACCAGCCACAACCCCAAAAGCGACGTCCATCCAAAGAACCGATTCATCTTCGGCCAAAGTTACCCCGGCGATGCGAAGAATGCATCAAAACAAAGCAAGGATATTTTAAATGCCCCACTTGTAAAAATTTTGTGTATAAATACGCTAAATTAACTTTAGATCAAATCAAAACTATCACCTTCACTCCAGAAGAAAATAAAAGAGTGATTTGTATGAGAATTTTCGGGGATCACCCCGAGAATTTGTAATTTCTATTCTTTAAATAAAATTCACCACACATATCTGCAAATTTTCAATTTTTATTTAACCTACGTGTGTGACCCCATCCCAAAACATATAAAATCATATATAAATACAACTAACCACAAACCTTGCATTGTTGTAATAATACTCCCATTAGTTTTCACTGCACTCAAACCACTATCACTTTAAATCACTAACACTTAATATACAATCTGGTTCATCGACTTGTCTAATCGATGAATCTACTTATACGACCAACACCTGGTCGACAATCAACAAATTCCATATCAATCATTGCAGGAATGGAAAAATATCCATTCTCTGAATGATTGAAGGAGACAAATAACTTAAAACCAGATTCACCAATAAAACACTACACGAAACACTAAATTTACACTATTTGTTCGACTCTTCAAGTCGAACAGGTGATTCCATCACCCATATTTTCCAACGAAGTAAAGGGAACTACGTATTCCCTTCTCAAGGTCCCTCGTAGAAGGTGTTGGTACTTATTTTCTGCTGTCGATGAACCAACACTAGTTTATATTCCCACGACGAAGAATAACATCCCTCGATGAAGGTTAGGAGCCTTTCCTCCTCTCCGTCAGGACAAACATCTTAGCGCTGGAGACGCTAAACCTACAAACCACTCCATCGAACCTGTAAAAGAAAAATCTATTAAAAAGGGAACGAATATTCACTATCGAGAGTGAAAATGTGTTAAAAAGACACATTAAACACTCTCATATGATAGATATATAAAAAGATACATGACTTTCCAATATACGAATTGAAAAATCACCTATCTTACTATTTAAAGGAAAGAAATTATAAATGTAATTGCCTATATCTTACCTAAAGTATTCAATAAGGTTATAAAACCCCAATCTGGAACCTTTCCTCCTCTCCGTCAGAGAAAACATCTTAGCGCCAGAGACGCTAAACCTCCATTCCATTCCATCGAACCTGTAAAAGAAAAATCTATTAAAAAGGGAACAAATATTCACTATCGAGAGTGAAAATGTGTTAAAAAGACACATTAAACACTCTCATATGATAGATATATAAAAAGATACATGACTTTCCAATATACAAATTGAAAAATCACCTATCTTACTATTTAAAAGAAAGAAATTATAAATATAATTGCCCATATCTTACCTAAAGTATTCAATAAGGTTATAAAACCCCAATCTGGAATCTTTCCTCCTCTCCGTCAGAGAAAACATCTCAGTGCCAGAGACGCTAAACCTCCATTCCATTCCAGTGAACCTGTAAAAGTAAAATCTATTAAAAAGACACATTAAACACTCTCATATGATAGATATATAAAAAGATACATGACTTTTCAATATACAAATTGAAAAATCATCTATCTTACTATTTGAAAGAAATGAATTATAAGTATAATTGTCTATCTCGCCTGAAGTACTTGACGAAGTCATAGAATCCTAATTTGAAGTATTTCCTCCTCTCCGTCAGGGAAATCTCCTTAGCGCTGGAGACGATACTCCCCAAATTCACTCTAGCGAACCTGTAAAATGAAAAATCTGTAAAAAGGGGAACAAATATTCAGTATCGAGAGCGAAAATGTGTTAGAATAACACATTGAACACTCTCATATCATACATACATAGAGAGATACATGATTTTTTCTCAATACACAAGTTGGAAAAAGTCATCTATCTTTCTATTTCAATATATAACGATATGAATATATATATATATACAAAAAGATATTGAGATACTTACAGCATTTACATCCGTGTAAGACTCCTCTTCTTTCCTCCATATGAGTCTCTCCAGAGACTTGTGGGTTCAAACCATTCCTCACATTTGAGCTTCTGTCAATGGGTTTTTCCCTTGAAGAAAAATCTGAAAACAAACATCATTAATTATCAAACATATTAAATCATTTTTTTGATACAATTTCCTTACCCTTCTTACCAGATATTACTTACCTGTAACACAAAACCACATATGTGATATATATATATATATATATATATCTATATATATATATATATCACCACTGTTTATTCCACTCACATGTCACTTGTGTGGACGCAGCCATATCTCAACTCTACATAGGCGTCGCTTCCCCAAGCCAAGCCACCACGCACCGAGTTGTGAAAACCGAACGTAGGGGCGCGAACTACGAAAGTAACGGAACCTTCGTTGAACACGAACAAGCGTATCGACTCAACGATTGCAGTCAATGAAAAATATTTCTCAATTTTGAAGTTATCTCCACAGAATGATCATTTAAATTAAAATATATATATATATATATATACACGCATGTATATACACATACACACATATATATATATGTATATACACATATCTAGATAGTGAAAACGAATAAAAAGGGCGCGAAAGATTCAAAATCTGAGTCGTCCTTATATTCATGTGTATATCGTCGATCGATTTCTTCCTTTCATGAAATCGTAGACGTAACACGTGATATATAAAATTTTTGGCGCAGTCGGTAGGACCAAACTCACACACGTAGATAAGAATTCAGAAGAAATCATGAAAATTCATAATTAACATTCTTCCAAAATTCATATAAAAACATTTTTTTTCCTTTTCCTTTCAAATTTGAGAATCAAATCAAATTCCAAGGATCGAATGCGAGAGTTCAAAATACATACACAAATGTTTTTCTCTCCTTCGTAATGCCCTAAAATATTACAACGAAAACAACGAAAGATCACCATTGGAATCTTCCGAGGAAATGAATACGTTCTAAAATATTACAACTAAAACTCAAAGCAAGAACAACGAAAGATCACCATTGGAATCTTTCGAGGAAATAAATACGTTCTAAAATATTACAACGAAAACTCAAAGCAACAACAACGAAAGATCACCATTGGAATCTTTCGAGGAAATGAATACGTTCTAAAATATTACAACTAAAACTCAAAGCAAGAACAACGAAAGATCACCATGGGAATCTTTCGAGGAAATGAATACGTTCTAAAATATTACAACGAAAACTCAAAGCAACAACAACGAAAGATCACCATTGGAATCTTTCGAGGAGATGAATACGTTCTAAAATATTACAACTAAAACTCAAAGCAACAACATCGAAAGATCACCATTGGAATCTTTCGAGGAAATAAATACGTTCCAAAATATTACAACGAAAACTCAAACGACAACAACGAAAGATCACCATTGGAATCTTTCGAGGAAATAAATACGTTCTAGTAAACAAAAAAAACCCTTCCTATGCAGACGTTTTATCCTGCAAAAATCACAACGCAGTCGCTTTGATACTGTGAAAAATTAATGCAAATGCAGACGTTTTATCCTGCAAAAAGGAAATCACAACGCAGCCGCTTTGATACTGTAAAAAATTTAATAATTATCAAACTACAAATGCAAAAATTTCCCGCAAAAATCATAAAAAAGCAACGACGAGTATTGATAATACAAAACGAACAAACCTTTATCCTACGAAGATTAATCAAAAACCAACCGCAGACGTTTATCCTGCGTAAATCGATAAGAAGACAAAAACGAAAAATCATACTGGTAAAAATATTAGAACCAACGCGAACTACTATTACACGTTATTTGATCAAAGAAAAATCGCGGACACTTATCCTGCTTAAATCAATAAACAAATTGATGCAAAGGACTTCCCTTATGAGAATGAACAAATCAATAATAAAAACAATGAAAGTCATTATACGAGAATAAAACTTCCAACTAAAAATACACAGGAATAAATTCACATTGAAATTAACAAACAAAACAACTTGTAACGTTATAAATAATCAAAAGAAAAGGTACTTTCAATCAATTATATATATATATATATATATATATACTTTCATTTTCTTAAATGCCACTAGGAGCATTGAGAAGTCAAACGAAACATTTGAGTGAAGAAGATAAGAAAGTCTTACTAGGAGCTAATTCACCATTGAAAATAGGCAAGAATAAAACGATCCATTCATCCATCGAGAATTTCGAGACCATAAACGACCCTTTCAAATCGAGAGGAGGATTGAAACGATCACCGGTTGGATCTCTAATTAACTTGAATCATACAGATGCTGATGATAAAATACTAAATTCAACCGTACAAGACTCATTAGAAAAATCAATCGACTCAACTTTAACCGATTCCTTAGAAAAATCCACTGACGAGGAAACGTCACTAAATTCCACTGTAATTGAGCCATCCGCAAGCTCAACATTGAATTTGATTATAGGTGAGCCGTCCGCAAGCTCAATATTGAAATTGACTACAGCTGAGTCATCTGCAAGCTCAACTTCAAAAAACGAAAATTCAACACCCTCCTCACCAACGAATCGAGTTTTCCCCAAAGTAGAATACAAGCTCACGAACGACTCGTTAGATAAATTATCTATATTGAAGAATTCATTGCAAAATATTAGATTATCGAATAAACCTAGAATAAGGAATTCCCAAAAAATTCCTCTGAAAATTAAGCTCAAAAAATCATTAGTAGGCGGCTTTATCCGTATACCTCCTCGAAAGAAAAAGATATCAAACAAGATGGCGAATACGTTGAAAGTACGCGATGTAGTAGGAATGATCCCCATTTTTTCTGGGTCACAAAATGATTGCAGTTATAGGGAATTTGCTGCTGCTTGTCTAGATGCGAGAGACATGATCCCAGCAGCTTCCCAGATTGATCTCACAAATTTAATTAGAACCCGTTTACGCGATGGGGCATTGCAAATAGTAAGAAGCGGAAAACCAGCTGATATAAATGCATTATTGAAATTGTTGAAAGGTATTTATGACCCCCAAGATTCAAGTTTGGCATTATGTGGAGAACTTACTAAACTATGTCAGAGACCGAATGAAGATGTAGCAGTGTATTTTAATCGAGCTAGGATGTTGGGAAATCAGATTATTGAAGCATACAAAGCGGAGAATAATAATGAAATTTTAGAAGGAAAGAAAGTAGAATTGGAAGAAGCATGTTGTAAAGCATTTGTTCTAGGGTTGAAGAGTGAAATTCACACTTTAATTAGAGAGAAATCAAATTTTAGCCTAGCTGGTCCAGAAGCAATAAGTATTGAGAAACAATTAGCATTACAAAAAGCTTTGCGTGCAGAGACACTGAAAAATTAGTGTTGTGTAATATGCGAAGATCATGGACACAGATCAAAAAACTGCCCATTGATAAATAAAGGTTCTGTTGAAAAATCTAAATGTCAAATTTGTAATCACGAAGGACATATTGCAAAGGATTGTAGAAGCCTCATGAATAAAATTAATGGAAATTCCAGTAAATGTCAGATATGCGACAGAATGGGACATGAAGCTAAAAATTGCAGAAGTTTGAATCAGAATAATTCTAATCCCCTTAATCGTAGTAGAGATGCCTGTCAAATATGTAAAAAAATCGGACATAGAGCCGACGAATGCAGATTCTATGCACCTATCAAAACGACACAAACTATACGAAAATGTCAACTTTGTGGAATGAATAACCACGAAGCAAAAGACTGTAGAACGACGAGACCATGTCCCAAATGTGGTATCACTGGTCATTTTGCAATGAATTACAATTCTTCAAAGAAATGTCAATACTGTCAGAACAGTGGACATTATGCTGACACCTGTCCTCAAATTCGGAATGAAAGAGGACCCCAATGTCAATTTTGTAAAATTTCGGGACATACCGCAGACGTGTGTCGAAAATTACAATTTCAAATGAGGAATCAAAATAACTATCAATCGAACAATTCAAATCTCGGGAATCAAAATAATTATCGTGTAAACCCTCAAAACCAAAATAATAATTACCGATCAAATAATCAAAATCAATCCAACCATTCACAAAACATTCAAACCTCGGGAAACTCGCGAGGCCTCCCAGTGAGGGAGGCTGGGAATTCGAATCCGGTTCGAACAATACAGGGAGAAGAAATTTCCGAACTACAAACGTCAATCTAACTTTGGAAAAACATTCCCCATCGATAATTACTCAAATATTCCAACCAACTAAATTTTTGATAGATTCTGGTGCAGGACCTTGTTTGATTAAAGAAAAATTAATTAAAAACAAAATCAAAGTGAATGAAAACGAAATATTATTTCTATCAGGAATCTCTTCCGAAATAGTACCTACTCTGGGAGAAATAATACTAAATTTCTTCGGTAATATCACTAAATTCCATGTTGTACCCGATAATTTCCCTATCGAACAAGATGGAATCATAGGAGCCTCATTTCTCGCGAAACATCGAGCCAAACTGAATTGGGAAACAAATTGTTTAGAGTTGGATGACCTTAAAATTCCTTTCTGCATAGAAACAAAAGTATATATCATAGCACCCCGAAGCAGACAAATCATGCATGTAAATTTGAAAGAAACTTCTCTTAAAGAAGGATTCATTTCCAAACTAAATGCAGGAAAGGGAATTCTCATGGGAAATTGCGTAGTAAAAAATCATAATGGCCAAACATTTTTACCAATCGTTAACACTACTAATGAAGAAATACAAGTATCAGTTCCAGAATTGAATTTACAAGAAATTGAACAGATTCAAAATAATACTTTCGATAAAGGAATTCCAAAGAGAAAAAATGGTAGGAAGAAAAGAAGTTTATTAAAGATCCAAAAAACAAAAATATTTACTATAGCAGAAAATGAAAGATTCAAACAAACAATCGAATTATTAAGGCTAGATCATTTGAGTGCCGAAGAACGAAAAGAAATTGAGATTTTGATTCGGGATACATTGGACCTCTACCATATACCAGGTGAAAAATTAACCTGTACCGAAATATTGGAACATTTGATACCTACGACCGATGAAAACCCAATCCACACTAAGCAATATAGGTTTCCCCCCATGTTGAAAGATGAAATAATTAAACAAGTGGACGATTTATTGAATGATGGGATAATTCAGCCCTCACAATCACCTTACAATACTCCTGTGTGGATAGTTCCAAAAAAGGCAGATTCTCAAGGTAATAAAAGATGGCGAATGGTATTAGATTTCAGAACTTTGAATGAAAAAACAGTAGGAAACGCATATTCCTCACCAAATATTACAGAAATATTGGATCAATTGGGTGGTGCTAAATATTTTAGTACTTTCGATTTAACTTCTGGTTTTCACCAAATCAAAATGAGCGAGAAAGACAGACATAAAACCGCGTTTTCAACTCCCCATGGTCACTACGAATTTTTGAGGATGCCATTCGGCTTAAGAAACGCTCCCGCTACTTTCCAACATTTGATGGATATAGTTCTAACGGGATTACAGGGAATTGAATTATTTGTTTATCTAGACGATATAGTTATTTACGCAAAAACACTATCTGAACATAGAAAAAAGTATCTAAATTTGGCCCATAAATTACGTCAAGCGAACTTGAAACTCCAACCTGATAAATGCGAATTTTTAAGACACGAAGTTTCATACCTAGGTCATCAAATTACTGAAAACGGGTTAAAACCGAATGATAAAAATCTAGAAGCTGTTAAAAAATTTCCGCGACCCAAGAACGTAAAGAATATAAAACAATTTTTAGGATTAGCCGGTTACTATAGAAGATTTATACATAACTTTTCAAAAATCGCGATACCATTAACCAAACTGTTGAAAAAAGACATCCCATTCCAATGGAATGATGAACAGAATGAAGCTTTCGAAATCTTGAAAGAGAAATTATGTCAAGAGCCTGTCTTGCAATATCCTGATTTCGACAAACCCTTCTTACTTACAACAGATGCTAGTGGCTATGCCATTGCTGGTATATTGAGTCAAGGACCTGTAGGTATGGACAAACCCTGTGCATACACTTCCAGATTACTGAATGATAATGAACGTAAATACAGTACATATGAGAAAGAGGCACTTGCCATCTTATACAGTGTATCACAGTATCGTCCCTACCTGTACGGTCGTAAATTCACCATTGTAACTGACCATAGACCCTTAGTATGGATGCGCACCGCTAAAGACCCTACGTCTAGACTAGCAAGGTGGCGTTTGAAATTAGAAGAGTATGACTTCGATATCCTTCACAAAGCAGGTAAAACTAATGTAAATGCCGATGCTCTCTCTCGTAACCCATTCAATGAAATTGAAGAGGTCAATGACCCGACAGAGAACGAAACAACGGAGAAAGAAAATCTCGATTGCATTATCAAAGATATCGAAGCAATTTATACTATGGAGAATGTACCAAGACGATCTACAAGAACTCCGAAATTGACGGAGAAGGGTTGTCAATATCGCAAAGAAATTGAAAGAAAAAAGGGACGTTTGACTGAGAATCATGAGAACAATTATTCTGATTCAAGCGAAAATGAACACATCGAACGTGAGAGGCACAACAAATTGACACCTAAAAACATTAAAAAACCACCTGATAAAGAGATAACGTTGGAAAATAATAATTCCACCTTTCATAACGATATCAATGAATATGATGAATCGAATCCTAATAATCTAAAACAAATACCTAATCAAGAAATAATATTAGAAGATAATGACATAATTTCTCACGACTTGAATAATGAATCACTGAATGAAAACCATTCATTATCACAAGAGGATAATGACTTATCTCCAAGATCTTTAAAAAAACCTCCTGATAAAAATATCGTTTTCGAAGATGAGACTGATCAACAAGTGAACTTTGAAAATGATTGGGATCTTTATAACAACGATAGGAAAGACGAAGAATCAGACACTGATGAATCAATCATTGACGACAGGAACAAAAATTTCGAATTGGGAATAGGAAAATTACGTTACGGACATAACATATTTGAAAATAGGGACCAACTATGGATGAAGAAAGATAATTATCTATTTTTTCTAGATGGTGAGGGTAAACCCATCGATGATATTACAAAAAATTTTGCAAAACAAATATATATAGATTATTTTGGAAAAATGAACATAGGAACTTGTAAAATGTTAGTTAAGAATAGCAAATGGTACATAGGTTTGTGTCTTGTACCTTCTAACCTAAAAGTAAATTCGAATGAAATATTTGAAAACTTGGGAAGTTCATTGATAGAATTAGAGAAATTAATCAACGAAAATAAAATTTTGAGCTTTAGTGCTTCAGTATTAGAATTAGAAAATATATCTTGGATTAAGATAACTGATAAGTTTAGAGAAATTTTCGAAAATACCAACATTAAAATTACGTTCTGTTTAGGAATAGTAGAAAAACCATCGATATCACGTAGGAATGAGATAATCGAAGAAGCACACTCTTCATCCATAGGTGGGCATAAAGGAGTTACGAAAACTTATAAAAGAATTAGAACAAACTATTATTGGGAGTATATGAAAGAAGATATACAAAATTTCATTCAACAATGTTTGCAATGTAAATTGAAAAAATTGATTAGACAAAAAATTAGACAACCTATGACAATTACTGATACGCCAGGTTCAGCTTTCGAAAAATTAGCTCTAGATGTGGTAGGACCCTTCACGTTGACTCATAGAAATGAAAATCGATATATTTTGACTATGCAATGTTTGCTTACCAAACATTGCACTGCTGCTGTCATGCAAGATGCAACAGCACCTTCAATCGCTGATGCCTTCTTAAAGAAATTCATTTGTATTTATGGGATTCCTAAAGTCGTATTGACAGATCAGGGAACAAATTTTTTATCTAAATTAATGAAGATTCTTGCAAGGAAACTGAACATTAGACAACTTAAAACAACCGCGTTCCATCCCCAAACCAATGGATCACTCGAAAGAACCCATATAGTTCTTACAGAATACTTACGACAATTCATTAATAGAGACTCTGAATGGGACAATTGGGTGGAACTAGCTATGTTCTCTTATAACACTAGTGTTCATGAAGGCACTCGCAGAACACCCTATGAACTGGTTTTTGGAAAAATTCCTATAGTACCCTCCAGTCAACCCTTACCGGATTATGAACGTTTGGACACATACGATGAATATCTTGTTCGCCTTCTATCTAGGTTGGATAGTTTACAAAAGGAAGCTTAACAAAACTTAGAAATCGCGAAACAAAAATCCAAAGAATACTACGATAGGAAAATGAATCCTGTAACATTGGAGGCAGGTAAATATGTGTTCATTAGGAAGGGAATGAAAGCAGGGGAATTAGGAGATCCAAATGAGGGACCATATAGAATTTTAGAGGTAATAGACAATAGAAACGTAAAATTGGAAATTGGAAAGAAGGAAAAACTGATATCCATTGATCGAGTTATACCCACAGAAATTCACAATTGATTTATACACTCTTCAATCTAGACCCCATTCTCCCATTAATGGAAACAATTAAATTCATAAAGACCTTTATATCAATTTTTCTAGATCATGTCCCAACAAAACATCTTACCCGCCGAGGAATTTCCACCCTTATCGGAAAAAGCTAAACAACTGCATAAATGGCATTTGTTGCACCTATTGGGTCAGCCTAAGGCTGTACAGAAGGCCGCAATAGCCGAGGCTGTTGCTAGAGACACGTATTTCAAAAAACAACAGGAAATCGCCAAACTCGCTGCCGAGGAGCAGAGAGAAACCTTGGCATACTATGCAAGGAGACAAAAGGAAACTCAAAATTTGAACTCGAGAAAAACCGAAGGAGAACCTTCCGGCGCTCGACCAAAAATTCTATCGGAAATCAACGTCCCGAAACCAAGGGCCAAGAGAATGGAAGAATATGACCCAGCCCATAACTGGAGAATGCCTTCCACCTCCAAGGCCACACAAAATCCAACTATTGCCCCTCTAATGACTTTAAAAATTTCGAAACCAATTATCAATAGAACTAAGTTTTGCAATTATTGCGGAATAAACTTGAAAAATATAAGAGATTATATTGGATTTTTTTATTTCTGCCCAAAATGCGGCCGTGATAGCCGAATTTATTCACAAATTAATTGAATTTCGAATTTTTGTTTGTTTTGTTCTCCTTTATTTTTCAAGTTGATCTATGTTTTATTCCTCTTTACATATATATATATTTTTTATAAAATGCTCATATACCCCTTCATAATATTCAACCTACACGTAAAATGTTTATATATCTCTTATAATATTTGAATTTACATAGAACACCCATATACCCTTTATAATATTTAATTTTATATAAACTATTCATATATTGTTTTTTTTTGTTGCTTAGTCCTTGTCTCAAAAGGTTTTTATACACATCCTGTATACTGCAAAATTATAATAAACTAACTATCTCTGTAAATTTCGTTCAGTTTTTTAACTCTAACACAACCCAACCCATCTCCTTGCCATAGCCCCAGCCATGTGTTATCAACTATAATACTATCTATGGAAGACAATATACAAAACAAAAAATATATGAACTACACATAATGTGTATTACCCTATTAATTTTAGTTTGTTTTTTTTTTCTTTTTTTTTTTAGACAAAAAACGAGTGATAATTCAACCATTGATTCGAAGTTGGAATATCTCACCGAGAGTTCAAGACACGAAAACCCAAAACCCCTCTCGCTCGAATTTTCCAACAAACAATCTCTTCTCAACGACGGAATCACTCATTATCCACTATTCTCCCAATTTATCCATAGAAATTCATCCTTGGTAGTTGACAAGGAACTATGGAACAAAATAGAACTGAATTCTGCGCAAGATTCATCTGGCAGGGAATAAATATCAGAGGGATGGATAATAGAGAATTCAATTCATTGATATGTAATAATGCAGACCATGATGATTGGACGAAATTACAAAATCAAGCCAATTATCATGATCTGAACGCATACGATTTCTGCTCCGAATGCGTATGCAAAAGGGACCGACAAGAATGGAAATTTCGCAAAGAAGTCTTATCACTAGCAATCGTTCGCACTTATCATTTGAAATCCAGACGATTCATTGATAACTGACTCAATTTAATTGATAAGGCCCAATAAATAGATAAACATACGTGAATTAGAGTATAATTTATATACGTAATCAATAAAAGTAAATTCTTCATTTTATAATTATTCAAAAGAGAGATTTTTAAAAAAAAAGGGGATATTCTAAGGTCATGTTAATCGTATTTTTAAGCGAACTCGCAGTCATATAACATCCCTTACTTATTATTTTTTATCGAATAGGAAAAACATTTTTTTTTTTTTTATTATATTTTTAGCTTCGACGACGAGTTTCCAACAACCAACATCATGTTGTCACCATGGAAGATACTCATTCTCATCTCAACGAAAATTGTCCTATCCCAATGTTTAGTAGGATACGATTGTGGTACCCCGAATCTTAACATCACTACCCTATCATTACTCAACGTAGGAGAATGTTCAATACCTCAAATAAAACCTAATATCACTCGAACTAATGTTCAACTGCTACAACTGTCAAAATTTGACAAAACTCCCGTTCGTCAATGCAAAGTGACCATACAAAGAACTATACAGAAATGTGGAATGTTTTCCCACACCTCTGCTGTGCACAATGGAATTGCAGAATACATATCTGAGATTGGCGAATCCCAATGCGAAGAAATGCATAAACTCGGAACACTCTATCTCTCTCACAATAATATAATTGCCGGACTAAGAATCAACACAACCAGCATAAGACAAACTCTATTAGCAGGAAGCGTGAATTCTGATGGAAAATGCGATGGATCCTCTTATTCGGATCCATACGGTTCCTGGGAAGATGTAATCGTTCAAGCCCTAATCAAAGTTACATTAAAAACGTATCGAGCATCCGTGAATTTAGAAGACAACAAAATCCATCTTCAATCTGGTGTAACTTGCCAACATACTGAAGGAAGCTGTGTCGACAGCGAAGGAGGTTACACATTCTGGGATCCAATTCCACGAGATGTCTGTAATTTCAACGATTACGATATCGTATATGAAGGACCTGCTCACAAAATTAAGGACGAAACTACCGATGGAACCCAAACTATATTTTCCCTAACGACAAAAGATACCACTTTTGCACTTGCGAAAATCGGTGAAGAAATGTTATGTGGATATACCTTAATCAGAACTGAACATCCTAAACTTTTCTTTCTGGAAGGAAGCAACCTACTCACCACTAAACGACTCGGAACCAAAGATTTAGACATGTTCGCATATATAAATTCTAAATTAGTATATGTCGAAAAGCATATTCGTACACAAATCAACAGTTTGTATACAGATATACTTACGCATCGTTGTCAATTAGAACAACAAGTGTTGAGAAATTCGTTAACCAATGCAATTCACACACCTGATGAATTTGCCTATCATCTGATGAAGGACCAGGTTATATGGCTTTACCATCTGGAGAAGTGATTCACATCATAAAATGTACTCCAGTGGAAACTAAAACAAGGCATTCGAACACCTGTTACCATGAATTACCAGTTACCATTGGCAATCATAGTCTGTTTTTAAAACCAAGGACTCATATCATTACCAGAACTGGAACACAAGTCGATTGTAATCCTTTCGTACCTTCCATGTATTTCATAGAAGATGGATGGTACCAAATGATACCAACACCAACAAGGACATTACCTCCAATAACCATCAAACCAATGACAGAACCGACATGGAAATACATTAGCCCGAAATACTTGGCTAACAGTGGAATTTATTCTGATAAAGATTTAGAACGATTGAGAAACAATATAATGTTCCCTATCGAACGACCAGCAGTACTCAACACAGTAGCACGAGGCCTAACGGGACAACCAATCATCATCAAAGGAATTTCCATGACCAATCTACTCGATGAAGAAGCCTTGCAGAAAATAGCCCGTACCACATTCGATAAAATTTGGGGCTCGTTCATTACTTTCGGGTCAGCGACAGCTGGCATATTTGGCCTCTACCTATGTTTTAAAGCATTGAAAGCAGCCGTGGACACATTGATTCATGGATACACCCTCCATGCTTTTTACGGATGTTCTTTCTTCTTAATAGGAGCAATTTGGGACTCAGTCACAAATTTACTCCTTCACCTTGGACAACGACGAGAAAATGGAAGTAAAACGCACCAAGAAGTGCCACAAGAAGACGAAAACGATGATAAAAAAGATTCAAACCCATCCACAATGTATCCTACCTTGCATGAAAGTATAACCCTGGAACCCCTAACAACGACATCGAAAGGAGCTGAACAACACCTCAAACGACCATATGGATTAGACTAATGTTTTTTTTTTTTTTTATTATATATACATGTATATATATATATAATGCCAAATCTCTCCTGAAGATTTGTCAAAAAAGGGGGGAGGTGTAACATCCTCATCTTTTTTTTCGCACTTTTTTTTTGTCTCTCTTCTATCAGGATATAGATATATTTATACTCTTTACTCATATAACATTGTTATATAAATATTATATCAAAATTACATAACATGAAATAACAATCTCATAATTAAGAAAATTATATTTGAATCATGATTTCAATTGGTTCTAATATACCTATGTAACAATCCAATTGCATGCAAGTAACAATCTTTCATGTGAAGTTCTTCTATTAATTCATAAAACAATATATATAAATAAAATTTTCGCGTTATGTAATTTTCATTCATTCATGATATATATATATTCTCTTTTTCTCTCATAATTCGTATTTTCTTTATATATATATATATATATATGTACACATAGATAGTTATATACATATATATATATATATTTATATATATTATATAATTTTAAATTTCAATCAATATTCAATGAAAAATGCGAATATTTTAAGATATATTCTTTTCCTACGCCTTTGAATTGTTTTTGAAAGTACGTCGGAATGTATACAAATTCTGTATACATTTGAGTGACAGATTCGAAGGAAACTCCTGTGCGCTACGGAAAAGCGTTTATAAAAAACTCGAGACCAGAACAATGCCTGTGCTGTTTCGATACCTCGCATGTGACGTCAACCCATGCATTCCTAACTCTATGTATACTTTCAGAAATAATTTTTAGATATGCAATATTATTGGGCAATAATTATAACCAAATTCAGATTCTTAAGTATTAGTTATTATCAACTGTATATTTTCTTTAACAATATGATTCAACCCCCAAACTTTGGATAAGAATTGATCTATGCAATAGAATTACAAAATCTAATATAAACTGTTCAGATTACATTTTTAATATTGACTAGAATTCCCAAATGAAGCTATAGATAGATATAATACATTGAAAATGGTTTTTTTTTTCCAACTTGAGCAATATTTAAAACATATTTTTCACAAATTTAAACGAATTCTGAAAATATTCAATTGTATTGAATCATATTTTTGATGAATATTACTCAATAGAATATCTCCATGATATTTTCATAACAAATATATAACTAGGATATAACAAGGTTCAAGAAACTATTCAAAAACATTTGAATTATGATTCAGCAATTTCTATGTTGCTTCTCATTGGGAAAATCTATTTAAACTATGAAAGACCAACAAATATATTATATAAGATCATTATCATTGTAATTCTGAACAATTATTATTAGAAAATCTATTATTTTTAACTCGAGTCTACGAGGAAAAGCTATGCGAACACAAGAAGCATTGATACGTAGGAAAACCTATATGAAAAAAACTGTCGAGCCATAGAAAGAATGAAAACATATTTCCTTCTTTCTTAAACAACTGACCCCCACTTGGAGGGCAGCTCCCAGAACAGTATATAAGGAGCCACCTCGTGCCCTTTGACACTCACTCACTCTCAAATTTTTCACAACTTATATACATTTACTATTATAGTTCAATTCAAAATATCACATACGTTATAATCTCAAAGTTAAGTTCCTTGTACTTGATAATTTTCAAATATACTCAACCATCATTTAATTGGGAAGTTTTATTCATCAAAAACCACAAAGTAAGTTCAAAAGGATAAAATACACGCGATTTTATTTCTTCTTAATCCCTTCAAATTTCTATCCTTTTCCTGATAACGAAACTCTCGTTCGTTATCAGAACATACTTTACAATTTTCCTTGTTTTAAGACGAGATACTCGCGATCTAGTCTTAATCCCTTCAAATTTCTATCCTTTCCCCTGATAACGAAACTCGCGGTCGTTATCAGAACATACTATACAATTTTCCTTGTTTTAAGACGAGATACTCGCGATCTAGTCTCAATCCCTTCAAATTTCTATCCTTTCCCCTGATAACGAAACTCGCGGTCGTTATCAGAACATACTATACAATTTTCCTTGTTTTAAGACGAGATACTCGCGATCTAGTCTTAATCCCTTCAAATTTCTATCCTTTCCCCTGATAACGAAACTCGCGGTCGTTATCAGAACATACTATACAATTTTCCTTGTTTTAAGACGAGATACTCGCGATCTAGTCTTAATCCCTTCAAATTTCAATCCTTTTCCCTGATAACGAAACTCGCGGTCGTTATCAGAATATACGTTATCCATATACCTTCCACATTCAAGATATGATACTCGTGATCAAATCTTAAAAATTCTTATGATACTCGTGATCATTTGTACAGAAATATACTCGTGATATTTCTTCACTGTTAACAATACTCGCGATTGTTAACAGTAAAAGACATTACAATTTTGGTCACGATACACGCGATCGTGATCATAAAATATATTCTCATTCAATTGCACAAGATTTTCCTTTTTAATCAACATAAACATAATATGAGTATCATATCACCATCCCTTTAAAGTTTTCATTTTTATTGTCGCGACTCTACATTTGCTAGAATAGGTTAAACAACCCCGAGTGTAATCAATTGTGGATTTATCTGATTTATTTTAGTGACTCGATCTATCCAAGAGATAGAATATGACCTACGGGCATATAAACAGCATATTTCGGCCAAACAGGAATTATTAAACACGTTCGGCAATAATTTGAATAAAAAGGCTTTGCAAAGGACGAAACAAAAAATAAATCAACGTACCGAAAAATATAAAGGATTTTTAAAGGAGTACCAAGAAGCCTGTAAACAACAAGGAACATTGCTCCAGCCCAACCACCAGCCACAACCCCAAAAGCGACGTCCATCCAAAGAACCGATTCATCTTCGGCCAAAGTTACCCCGGCGATGCGAAGAATGCATCAAAACAAAGCGAGGATATTTTAAATGCCCCACTTGTAAAAATTTTGTGTATAAATACGCTAAATTAACTTTAGATCAAATCAAAACTATCACCTTCACTCCAGAAGAAAATAAAAGAGTGATTTGTATGAGAATTTTCGGGGATCACCCCGAGAATTTGTAATTTCTATTCTTTAAATAAAATTCACCACACATATCTGCAAATTTTCAATTTTTATTTAACCTACGTGTGTGACCCCATCCCAAAACATATAAAATCATATATAAATACAACTAACCACAAACCTTGCATTGTTGTAATAATAATCCCATTAGTTTTCACTGCACTCAAACCACTATCACTTTAAATCACTAACACTTAATATACAATCTGGTTCATCGACTTGTCTAATCGATGAATCTACTTATACGACCAACACCTGGTCGACAATCAACAAATTCCATATCAATCATTGCAGGAATGGAAAAATATCCATTCTCTGAATGATTGAAGGAGACAAATAACTTAAAACCAGATTCACCAATAAAACACTACACGAAACACTAAATTTACACTATTTGTTCGACTCTTCAAGTCGAACAGGTGATTCCATCACCCATATTTTCCAACGAAGTAAAGGGAACTACGTATTCCCTTCTCAAGGTCCCTCGTAGAAGGTGTTGGTACTTATTTTCTGCTGTCGATGAACCAACACTAGTTTATATTCCCACGACGAAGAATAACATCCTCGATGAAGGTTAGGAGCCTTTCCTCCTCTCCGTCAGGACAAACATCTTAGCGCTGGAGACGCTAAACCTACAAACCACTCCATCGAACCTGTAAAAGAAAAATCTATTAAAAAGGGAACGAATATTCACTATCGAGAGTGAAAATGTGTTAAAAAGACACATTAAACACTCTCATATGATAGATATATAAAAAGATACATGACTTTCCAATATACGAATTGAAAAATCACCTATCTTACTATTTAAAGGAAAGAAATTATAAATGTAATTGCCTATATCTTACCTAAAGTATTCAATAAGGTTATAAAACCCCAATCTGGAACCTTTCCTCCTCTCCGTCAGAGAAAACATCTTAGCGCCAGAGACGCTAAACCTCCATTCCATTCCATCGAACCTGTAAAAGAAAAATCTATTAAAAAGGGAACAAATATTCACTATCGAGAGTGAAAATGTGTTAAAAAGACACATTAAACACTCTCATATGATAGATATATAAAAAGATACATGACTTTCCAATATACAAATTGAAAAATCACCTATCTTACTATTTAAAAGAAAGAAATTATAAATATAATTGCCCATATCTTACCTAAAGTATTCAATAAGGTTATAAAACCCCAATCTGGAATCTTTCCTCCTCTCCGTCAGAGAAAACATCTTAGTGCCAGAGACGCTAAACCTCCATTCCATTCCAGTGAACCTGTAAAAGTAAAATCTATTAAAAAGGGAACAAATATTCACTATCGAGAGTGAAAATGTGTTAAAAAGACACATTAAACACTCTCATATGATAGATATATAAAAAGATACATGACTTTTCAATATACAAATTGAAAAATCATCTATCTTACTATTTGAAAGAAATGAATTATAAGTATAATTGTCTATCTCACCTGAAGTACTTGACGAAGCCATAGAATCCTAATTTGAAGTATTTCCTCCTCTCCGTCAGGGAAATCTCCTTAGCGCTGGAGACGATACTCCCCAAATTCACTCTAGCGAACCTGTAAAATGAAAAATCTGTAAAAAGGGGAACAAATATTCAGTATCGAGAGCGAAAATGTG
Source organism: Gonatopus flavifemur (assembly GCA_018340375.1). Classification (NCBI taxonomy): domain Eukaryota; kingdom Metazoa; phylum Arthropoda; class Insecta; order Hymenoptera; family Dryinidae; genus Gonatopus; species Gonatopus flavifemur. The sequence continues at coordinate 323,826 of JAFFJZ010000085.1, read as the reverse complement.
TTAGAATAACACATTGAACACTCTCATATCATACATACATAGAGAGATACATGATTTTTTCTCAATACACAAGTTGGAAAAAGTCATCTATCTTTCTATTTCAATATATAACGATATGAATATATATATATATACAAAAAGATATTGAGATACTTACAGCATTTACATCCGTGTAAGACTCCTCTTCTTTCCTCCATATGAGTCTCTCCAGAGACTTGTGGGTTCAAACCATTCCTCACATTTGAGCTTCTGTCAATGGGTTTTTCCCTTGAAGAAAAATCTGAAAACAAACATCATTAATTATCAAACATATTAAATCATTTTTTTGATACAATTTCCTTACCCTTCTTACCAGATATTACTTACCTGTAACACAAAACCACATATGTGATATATATATATATATATCTATATATATATATATATCACCACTGTTTATTCCACTCACATGTCACTTGTGTGGACGCAGCCATATCTCAACTCTACATAGGCGTCGCTTCCCCAAGCCAAGCCACCACGCACCGAGTTGTGAAAACCGAACGTAGGGGCGCGAACTACGAAAGTAACGGAACCTTCGTTGAACACGAACAAGCGTATCGACTCAACGATTGCAGTCAATGAAAAATATTTCTCAATTTTGAAGTTATCTCCACAGAATGATCATTTAAATTAAAATATATATATATATATATATACACGCATGTATATACACATACACACATATATATATATGTATATACACATATCTAGATAGTGAAAACGAATAAAAAGGGCGCGAAAGATTCAAAATCTGAGTCGTCCTTATATTCATGTGTATATCGTCGATCGATTTCTTCCTTTCATGAAATCGTAGACGTAACAAAATGACACAGCACGGTCTTGATTAGTATAAATTTATTATTGAACATGATTGAATAATATACTCAATATTCTCATTGTTATAACCAACCCAATGACTTCCTCAATGCATACAGAATATGTATGCAAATTTTCAAGGAATTCCGAGTGGTTTTGGCTGATTAATCGTAAATTTCATGCATTTGACACGATTTCATCTTCAAAATATTGGTTTTATGGAAAAATTATTCCACCGAAACTTTTCTTATTCTGTGAAAAATAATGTGTGCAAAGTTTTTTGTTTCATAGAATGAAGGAACCTCTCTTGTTCGAAGGACGATTTTTCTTCGAAGTGAATGGTTTATCAATAAAAACATGATAAACAATGGATTCATTTGTGAAGAAAGCAAATAACGAATCGTGCCAAAATAGTTCAATATTTGAATTCCCTAACTCAAAAAACATAAACACGCATTGAAAAATCAAATGAATACAATCTTTCTCATAGACTCCAATATTCAGCCGGTAACACGACACGAAATGATGAACAATTCTCGTTGCGCGTTCATATCAAAATCGCTGTATTTTTGAAACCGATAGTTCAATCGATCTAAAAATTTCCACAAAGTTTCTCCATACACTAACGAACAACTTTGTCCCTAGAAGTTTTCCGTAGCTCATACTTCCCCCGATACTTTTTCAACGCGAAGCATGAAAAACAATGTTTTCTCTTCGGATTCAGGAATTCATAATTCTTCATCAACTTTCACAAATTTCTTCAACATACACGTCATCGGCAAAGTCTTAAGAGTCGGATTACGCAAGATTTATTACGATACATGAAAGAATGCTGGATTTACGACGAGTTGAAAAACGTTGATTCTCGTTTTAAAAAAATAGTTGCTTTTCATTTTTTTTCTTGAAAACTATCGACCATAGGAAAAAATTGTAAAAGGAGACTCAGATTGATTTCCAAGGATCACCCAGGATTTTTAGATTTCAAAATTCCGGTTTTTTTTCGAACCTTCACGCGGCTTGGACAATACTTTCACCGCTTTCCAAACGCATCGTCGGTCATGCTTCTCGTGGGCTCGATATCACTTCCCGTTCAAACACACGCAACGCGCAGTGGAATGTTCAATTTATCGATCAAATTCAGCCATTTGTGGAAATCCTCCAAAAAATTTCCTTCAACTCAGAATATGCGAGCTTTACCTGAGGGAACACAATTCACCAAATTTTCATCATCCGTTGGTGATGGTAGCTTGAATGATGAAGATGGTAATATATCCATCCCAGATCAATATATTCTTCCTGCTAATTCGGATATTGTTCAAGACACTTACAGGTGGTTGATGGAGGAAAAAAAAACATGATGATTTCATGCGAGTGGCAATTTCATCAGCCCAGAATGTTGATGTTGAAGACATTGATAAGAGAGTCGTTGAAATGCTTGAAGAGTCAAGTGAAAAAATCTATACCAGTGTTGACAAGATGATGACTGCCATATCGCTGATATTAATGATGTGATTTTACCTGAATATGTAAATACTTTGAATCCGCCAAATTCCCCTCCTCATGAACTACGATTACGATGAAATTGTGTTATAATGTTGATTAGGAATCTTAGTATCAATGAAGGTTTATGTAATGGTACGAGATTGCAAATCATAGAATTAGTAAATAATTTGTTGGAATGTAAAGTTCTGAGTGGTGACAAAGCTGGAGATATAGTTTTTTTGGAATCGAATCACTCTTCATTGTGAAAACACTTATTCGTTTACGTTTGAACGGGGACATTCGCTATGACCATAAATAAATCTCAGGGTCAAATGTTTGGGAAGATCGCAATAGATCTTCGGAAAGACGTTTTTAATCATGGCCAATTGAATGTCGCACTTTCTTGGTCACGGTCTCTGAATTCAGTGAAAATTCCTTCAGGTAATCAAAGAACAAATAACTTGATAAAAAATTATGTGTATAAAGAATTATTTGGTCACAATCTTCGAATCGAGAAAGTTGAATCAGCGATCATCAATGACATGGAAACCATTTATTTGTGTCTTGAATCAACTTGAAATTTCAGAAATTCGATCACTCGTATCCAAGAATGAACCTGACAATGTTTTAACGAGAGTTGTTACCACAATCGAATTATAAAAATTGTTTTCTATCAAATATAATGTGACAAATCCGTTGATGTGTATTCTGAATGATTTTCCTCTATCAGCATTCCACATTAGATTCTTATGTGTACAAATATATGAAATCGATGTGCACGAAAGAATGGGAGACAAAAGGCGCGCTTGCGCGCGCGTCGATGCTAGGATTTTTCGAAGTGCCATACTAAAACCTCCATTCTGGAATTTTCAAAACTGAGAATTGCTCGCAAGAAGTACAAGGAGAACTGGATGAAACCGTATTAGAATGATAGTTCCCTGATAGATCCCTGGCGGGAAAATTTTGTTGAATTCTGTTCACTTTTGGCGCAGCGGGGTTCCAATAGAATTCAACAAAATTTCGTACACTTGAACGAACTTGCGGATCAATAAATGCATTGGAGTTGGAGGTGACCATTTTGAGCATTTGTTGGAATGAGTTTGTTCCAAACAATGAAACCATTCAAAACGGTGAGAGGTGAGGGGACTCACCGAAAACAAGCACCCCGACCCACGGTAACAAGACAAAAACAAACTCGTTCAATAACGAACTCGTTCAATTTCTAAGGTGACCTTCGAACGACCTTGAAGGTCAAGCTCATTTCGAGGTCCTGCCTGTTCCAGCCTCCGTGTGGCACAACACCTCTCGTATGTCAAAATCCCTTTCCTTCTGACTTTGGAATCATCTTGGTATTGCCCCGACATCGAGGTCAAGGTCATATCCCGACGTAGAATTTCCCGCTCTCCTCATTCCCGGGGTCGACTAGGGGGAGTCCCTTTGACATTCTGAACTTGACCTTCAAATGACCTCAAAGATCGAGATCAAGGACATTGCCAAGGTCACTGTTGAATAGCCCCTTTCACACCCTATAACTTTTGTAAGAAACATTTTTCCATAAAAGGCGATCCCACCAAGATATTCCGTTGTCTCAAGATAAATGCCTCACCCTGTATATATATGAACGTGGCATTGATTGTTTCATACCCATATAACAGCACGGGACAGAGAGAGTTCATAATGGATTCATTTCGAACTATGAGTATTCAAATTAAATGCATCGAAAACTCTCCCTGACCTGTGGTGCTACGTGAGTACCCTGCACCCATGATTTCCCTCCACGAATTTAGGGGATACCAGCGACTCATGGGTTGGACAAAGACAGAAATCAAACGATTTTTGACGAATTCTTAAAGAATAAAGCGATGAAATGAAGATATCGCTCTGTACAGAACATCATCATTGATTGAAAAAGGTCTGTACAAGCGATATTTTCATCTTATTGCTCCATTTTTTGATGATTTGTCAAAAATGGTTTTTTGTCTGTCTTCGTCTAATCCGTGAGTCGCTAGGACCACCCTGTTCATCGCGATGATTGATTAATTGAGATGAACACAACTGTGATCTTTAATTCTGCAATCCCAAATATCTACTTGCAAAAATTCACTCATTCCTTCGACACCAACGCTTCTGAGAAATTCTTTTTCATGAATCTTGTTTTTTTTGGATGTAATCAATATAAAAACAAAATAAAAAGAATTCATGGAAGAAATGAAGTACTAAAACACTATCATGAGGAAACTCATAAAAACGACTGATTACCGAACTGTTAAAAGAAGGCAGTTGAACTTATTACGAAAAAACATTCCTTGAGAAAATGGACGAAGGAATTCCAATGATCATAAAATGATTGTATCTGAAGCTCTCCCGGTTAGCACACATGATCAATTTGAATTTATAAAGACTATACTCGGAGAACTCTTGAACAGTCCCCATTATGCAACCAACAATTAATTCAATATGAATTCAATGAATTCAAAATGAAAACGCATTGAATGCCCAAAAAATTCATTATGGAATCTCGATATGAATTCCTCCTAAAAATTAAGTCCAGATCATTCTTATTATCATTATTATCATTATTGTTATTATTATTATTCTCCTTGTTACTAATTATTGTTCGAAGAAAAAACAACAGACATTATCACAGGCTTATTTGAACTAATTCTTAATCATCTCCCATTATGACTGCTCATCTTTTTGTTGTAATTTTTTTTTCTTTTCCACGAGAATTATTATTATGAGAATACGATTGAAATGCATAGGGATAATGAGAGGAACAGAACACCGAAACGTTGTAATTAAGAATTCATGGAATGTATAAATTGACGGGATATCGAAAAAATGCGATCGAACTATGGACAGATTCATTTCTTGTGAATATGAATGTGATTATGGGAAAACATCCCTCAAAGAAATAACAAAAGACACATTCGAATGTTCATAGAAAAATTACGTCTGAACTCTATGAAAAATCATCAAACTTCATGAATCAACAATGATACGTATATACATATGGGGCATTCTTTGTGAAACCAGCCACCCATGCCCCCCAAAATTGAGGTTGACCAAAGAATATGTTTGGGGGGTCAAATTGAAGCTTGAAGTGTCTACTTCCAAATGCTGAGTGGCAAAATCCAAAATTCAAAATGGCCGCGGCATGACAACGGGAAATGTCAAAGGATAGCCCAGGAAAAAAAAATAAAAAAGGCAATCGGATCTCAGGGAAATTATTCAATCGAGTTTTGGGACATTTCTAATGGATTTTTCGGGTCGCTGAACACGAATCTGAATTCAGATCCCCGAAAATCCGGAGCCGAGCGGTCCAAAATGACTCGCATTCCAACACACTCACCCCACTCGCATACTCCATCACCACATATAAGATATCTTCTTCTCAAAATTGTCTCATTCCTCATACACCAACTGAATCCCTTTATCATCAGTCGAACATAGTTTATTTAATGAAACTTTGGAGCTGATTGGAATGGAACAATGGTTTCGCATAATCTTTGCCACCCCAGGAGCGGCATCAAACCTCTGCTTGAGATCCTTCTTTACCTGATCATGCTCTTTTGCACTATAGAATGATATTCCCATCGTATGGAAGTGGTTCTTCCCCCAATTAACAAGTTTCTGCGGAGACAAAATGGCATCCTTTGGCTCCATCAAAAGACTGGCACGTGCATCCTCCCTCTTGAATAGGGCACCAACACCATTGGAAGCACCTTTGCCATGAGCGGTTGCATGGAAATGCCATTCGGCTTTGATTCCGAAATCTTCTTCATGGTGCATGAGATTCAGCATCTGAAACCTATTTTCAAAATACTGCTTTGCACCATCGCTGATGTGAATCATTTTTTCACGGGGAGAGTTCTCTTAATTTCTTCCACCAGCATCTTTTGCACTGTATAAACAGCAGCTGTGTCATGTTGGGTACTATTCGATAAGAATACAATACTTTTGTGCTTGATTCCTGAAAGCTCTCTATAGTAACATAAAACAGGGAATACGGTGCATTGGTCATTATTAAAATAAAACGCTTGAGATGCATCTTGTACAACATACTTGTATTTTTCCGAGAAATCGAGAACGACAAGTACTTCACCTTCTTCTAAACCGTCTTCCTTGGTTTTGAAAGACTGCGATTGTCGTTTTGCGATGAACGAATGGAATTTGAAAATCATCAACCGATTGCATAATTGGTCCACAAATTCTGTTGTTGAAGCAATCTGAGTTTGTAATGTCGATTGGTCGGTTGCAATCCATGAACTGAATTCGACACAATCAATTTCTCTATCCTCCAGCAATCGCCGTGAACGCTGTGAAAGACTAGCGATATTCGGGCATTTTTCACATTCACCCGTGTGGCACATGGTCCCAGGATCTTCACACGTCAACGCCTGTAAGCAGTCTTTATAATCGCGTATTGGATTCTCTGATTCTCTAGTCAATTGGCCTATATTGATAGCATCCAACATCAGTTTGCAATTTTGGTGTATCGTGCGAACAAATACAGAATGGGTCCCACTGTCACCCACCAGAATGCAATTTTTGGGACGCAGTTGCGCGAATTTGCTCAAACTAACTGGAAACTCTGGATACTGTTCTTTATATGTGATATAGAAGCCCCTTAAATCCGAAAGGAGCAGTCTTTTCTGTATCACATCGCGACCTGCATCAGTTTTGATGGAAATTACATCTTTCTGGCCGGGCATGATTCGACTATTACTATCATTGGTGTGAAAGTCCTTGACTTTATCAACAATAATCTCCGGTAGCGGTTCACCTGTTTTTTTTCTGGTTTCTACCAGACTTCCATCCTGTGCCTCCAGATCCTCGGACCTCTGTGCTAACCATCTGGGGCAGCCGAATTCTCCTGCAATTTTCCTTACAGACCATACTTCTGGAGCAACTATGAGAATGCTCATTCGTTTTGGATCATTATGATCTGAACTCGAGAGAGTACATTTCAGTCCATCCAACATTGCTTCCAATTCAATTTCTCTCTGAGATCGGACGTCCAAAGTGTTTGCAGTTGATGACGATTCACAATCATCCACAAGCATTGCAGTTCCGTTGTCAGAAATGTTAACATCATCGATTTCACCCAAAGTCTTCACCAAGTTATGACAGGATGATGATGGCAGATCTATGCGTCGAGTCTTGCAATGAATATCTTGGCGCCTACATCCCCAACAAATTCTTGCATATTCGGGTAGATGGGGGAAATTTCGTTTTAGCCCCTTAGATAACAATCTCAAATCCTTCTCCTTGTGACCAGAAAGTCCATAAGGATTGCGACAACGATCTCCACGATTATGCATCCTCGAATCATTGAGCGCATGTTCCGGATCAGGCTCTTCAGCCATCGTGGGGGCACAGCTCACGAAAATGATCTTGAGGAGAACTGGGTGAGTGTCTTCGGAAAGAAAAACGATGAGGGGAGCGATGGAGAAGATAAGTCCTAAGAAGGACTGATGAAATGTTTTCGGAAAAAAAATCCAAGAAAAGCGGGATCGAGAAGAGTAGTCTTGAAACAGACTGATTAATTGTCTTCGGAAAAAAATCAGATAAAGAAGCAATCCAGAACGGTAGCCTTGGAACAGACTGATCAATTGTCTCCGGAAAACACAATTCAAGAAAAGATTCGTGTTCAGCGGACCACGGAACCCTTGGGTATCGAATCCCGTTCGGATCCCTCATGTTTTATTCTTTCGCTCGCCATTTCGGATCGATCGGCCCCGGAATTTCGAAAATCCGAATTCAGATTCGTGTTCAGCGAACCGCAAAACCCCAGGGTACCGATTCCCCTCAGGATCCATGACCTTTAGCTCCTTCGCCCGCTATTCCGGATCGATCGGTCCGGAATTTCGGAAATCCGAGTTCAGCTTCGAGTTCAGCGACCCGAAAAACCCCTCGGAAATGTCCCAAAACTCGATTGAATAATTTCCCTGAGATCCGATCGCCTTTTTTATTCTTTTTTCTGAGCTATCCTTTGACATTTCCCGTTGTTATGCCGTGGCCAACTTGAATTTAGGATATTCCCACTCAGCATTCGAAAGTAGACACTTGAAACTCTAATTTGACCCCCCATACATATTTTTTAGTCAACCTCAATTCTGGGGGACATGGGTGGCTGGTTTCACAAAGAATGCCCCATATGCATATTATTATTATTTTCGTTATTATCATTGTTATCATTATTATTATTATTACTTAAGAAAGAACGAGAAAAATCATGACAAACTTCTTTGAGAGGATGTTCAATCATCTAGTATTAAGATCCTTATCTGAATGGGATGAAAAAAAATAAAAATGAACAAATCTGAAAACAATTGAATATCTGTGGAACTCTGCACCCTTACTCAAACCAAACTAAGAACTGTTCCTAACACTGACACTTATATATTATACACTGACACAATATGCACAAACACTGTTATTATTGTACACTTGTATTACTTGTATTATCGTCACACTTCGAATACTCGCGCTAGAATGATTATCCTCGTACGATACGTAATGATCGTCGTACGGTAAATCTCATGAGAGAGGAGAGAAGGGGTCGTGATTGCGAGCGGCGACTGGTGACTTCGCATGCCCGACTTGATTTAAATGAAGAAGAAAGGAAAACCCCGGGAACGGCGAAAGCCAATCAGCGTTGCGGAAAAGGGGCTTCAAACATGGCGTGCCTGTCTCCTTTAGGATAGGACCCATTGTTCCATTGAAATCATTGTCCTAAATTATCATTCAGTTATTTAATGATAATTATTAGAGCTATTTGTTCTCCACTTCTGAGTTGTGTTGTATATACATATCCGTATGGAATTGCCGGGCAACTTGCAATTAAAATTCCTATGATCTTCGCGTAATGTTTGTCAGTACACAGCGTTGCCAGATACGGACCAAGGGCCGTATTGATACGGAATTTTCATGCCATACGGGAACACAGATCCTGTACCCCCAAAGTACGTGATTTTGAATGGGAAGAAAACAAAATCTTATCCCTGCATTTCGATAGTCCCTCAATATACGGAATGCTCATTTTGCATTACATCTAGTGCTGAATAGGTGAAAATGGGGAGAAAGTCAAAAGTATATGAATTTATTTTCGCATAAATTCGTGTATTCAATATAAACTGATGCATCAGAAATTATTTTACGATGTATATTCAACAAACACAAGTGAATAATATAATTCACCCAATTAGATATATTGATGAATCCTAAAAATAATTATCCAATGTTTTTTATTCATTTGAGTATTCACGAACGTTATCATTGAATGAATGATTGTATTCACTTGTAATTGTTGGATATACATAGTAAAATAAATCCTCGCTTCATTTTGTATTTCATATATGATTCGTACGAAAGTAAATGCAAACATTTTCCAATTTCCCTCCATTTTCAACCAATGCCTGCGAGATGCAAATGGCGATTCTGGTCAGCGATTTTGGTTCATTTCCTATTCAGTGTAATATAGAGATCAGTGATCTCGGTCTTCTTGCGTTTCAATAACTTTTCCACTTCCAGGGGAGTTTTCATCTATCTCACCAGAAGAATATTGGATCCAATAGAGTTAACTCACTTCACATCAGAACGACCAATCATTTTGCGGCACCCCTTCAATGCTGGCATCACTAGTTTTCATAGACTAATATCCCAATTAGAGTTCCTTTCTATGTATATCATTGTCACAGATTGAAAGAATGATCTTGGTATTCCCAACACTTCGAGTCTTGATGGAAATACGAGTATTTGGGTGCTAATTCCAGCTTTCATATGCGTCTATGGGACTATTGAGAGAAGGTATGATGTGCACATCTATAAAATCTTCGAAACGTTCATCACAACGTTCTGCATATATCCGTAGGATACTCCAAATGTCATTGGATTATTAGGAATTTGTACAAAATAGCTTTGATTCTGTAGACAATCCTTTTGAGTTGGAATATTTTTTAGGTTGTGAAGCGTCAGTGGAAGTAGCTCCATCTGGGAGATCCTTGGAGATTCTAGAACATTGGAAATGCAAAAAATGTACAAAAGATGATAGAGTATACAGGGTGGTGCAGAAGTCTGGAAACACCCCCATAACTTTCGAACGGGGCATGAGGATTGAATCAAATTTTTTTTTTTATCAAAGGAGGGATCAAAGGCTATCTTACGGGGGACTTTGAACTCCCTAGCCTTGTAGGGGATGATGGAGGGGGAAAGGGCCAAAATCTCAGATGAGAAAGGGGGCTTGTGATACGTCATTCGATAGGGTTTCCCAACCCAGATCCAGCGGTTTTTTGTTTTCCGAAATCGAATCATTTTTCACTGAGTTATCGTAATTCGGATACTCTGATGTGGCGAAGTCTGGAAAGAACCCCATAACTTTTGAACGGAGAATGATAATTGGATCAAGTTTTTTTTTAATCGGAGAATTTTTCATCCCAATCTTGGCAACACCCAGAATCAACGGAGGGACGTGTAGGGAACCTGATTCCGCGTGCGTGTGTGTGTGTGTGTGTCCGTGTGTGTGGTTGTCTGTGGGCATCAGTGTGTGGGTATGGGTGGTTGTGTGTGGGTCACACAGGCCCATACGACGGAACCACCCACCCACTCACACCCACACACCGACACCAACATACAACCATACACACCGACACTCACACGCAACTACACACACACAACGACACCCACAGACGAACACGCACAACGACACTCACCCACACGCACACACACACACACACAAGAAATCAGGTCCCCGACACGTCCACGCCGTTGATCCTGGGTGATGCCAAGATTGGGATAAAAGAAACTCCGATTCAAGAAAAATTTGATCCACTTGTCATGACCCGTTCGAAAGTTATGGAGGTTTTCCCCAACTTTTGCGCCACCCAGTAAATGATAACACAGGCACACAAAAAAGAAGTGTCATGAACCAGAGGGTAGACCCCACTAGCCTTACGTTTTCGTGGTTGCTGGAACCGAATATGACCATTAAAAATTTTTCCGAATAGTCGTTCGCCCTCATCAACCCCCTGATGGGGGTTAAATTCGGGACATACGAAAAAATTCAAACGGACGTGTATGTCTATGTTCTCTGGGACGCTCGAACCAGAAATGATGATGGAAGAGGAATTCAGTCTCCTCTCACCCGCTAGCACCCTCCTACCACCTCCTGATGGGGGTTGAATTTTGAACTTCCGTGAAAAATTCAAATGTATGTGGATTCCTGTGTTTTGTGGGAGGCTCAAACCAAAAATCATAACGAAGAAGAAATCCAACTCCTCTCTCACCCGCTAGAACCCCCTTACCACCCCCTTGGAGAGGGTTGAATTTGAAATTTTCACGAAAAATTGAGATGTATGTGTATTTCTATGTTCTTCGAGATTCTGAGACCATGAAAGACTACAATCAACAATATCCACTCACTCGATTACCTCCCCACACTCCCATACGATTATTCGAAAGAACCTAGCCAGGTCTATATGGAAGTTGGCCCCCAGCAAATTAAGCCACCGATTCCGGAAAAAAGAGGAGAATCAAAGTTTTCATGGGCTTAATACTCAAAATTCCAATGATCCGAAGTCAATCACTTATTGATTCAACAGGTTGAATAGTATCCTGTGTTGTGAACGTCGATACTCCATGAAATAGAAATATCGGATGCATTCATGATTCGGTCTTACTCTTAGCGTGACCCAGGAACAACGGCGTGGACGTAGTAGATTTCTGTTCCCTATGGGCTGCTTGATTAACGTGAGTCCCCTTGCCCACCATGATTCGGGGTGCTTGGTTCACGTGAGTCCCCTCGCCTCTCACGATTCGACATTCATCTCTTCCTATGATATCGAACTCTCTTGCTCTCAAACGATCCTCCAAGAGGTTTTCTCTTGTTGGCTCTCTTCTGTGCTGGCAAATTTTTTTTCAGAATTCCAACAGTAATCTGCCATCATCTTGACATCACATTGACCCTGATAGCGCCGCTCCATTCCCTTCAGATCCTGGTGAAACCTTTCACCTTGCTCCTCACTGTAATCCCCTCAATTCTCCGGGAAATAGTCTAGATGAGATTCGAGGAAGTGTGATTTCAAGTTCATTAGGCAAACAAGTTCCTTATAGTTTATCAGTAGTTTCTTTATTCCTTGCTCATGGTTTGGACTTTTTTTATTGCCTAAGAAATTCTCCACTATACTTTCGAAACTGAGAAAAGCTTTTTCTCCTTTAGCACTCATTGATTGGATGAATCCAATGTCGAGCAAAAGCTTCCGAATTTCTGGCCCATCGAAAATCCCTTCTTTGAGTTTAGCATCTGATTTCTTCGGGAACTCCCTTTGGATGTACATTGAAGTAGTTCTCTCTTTGTCTAATGCTCTCACAAATTGCTTCATCAAGCCGAGCTCTATATGGAGCGCAGAAAGAAGAACTTTCGTAGGTGGTACTAGAGGATCGTGCAAAATATCTGTCGAGCCAGGAACTAAAGAGGTTCTAGCAGTCAATTCGTAGTTTGTGTAATGTTTTTCGCGATCTCGAATATTACGAAGGCATAAAAAGCATGGATGCTTCGTGAAACCACTCTCCTGCCCTAGAAGGATTGTTATGATCTGTAGATCTCCGCAAATCTGCCAGTTATGTCCCGTATATTTTATTTTTTCAAGTATTAGCTTCAATGACTGGTACTATCCAGTCATATTCATGGAATAGGCGATTAGTACTGGAGCAAACTGATTGGTATCGTGTAAAAGTACTACTTTCAGACTGCGGGTAGAAAAGTCAATAAAAAGCCTCCATTCTTCACTGCTGTAAATGTTTGGTTTCAAGGAATTCATAAGACCTTGGACATTTATGCAATAGATGAGGGATTCTTCTTTCTTGAAGAGTGGAAAGAAGTCTTTTTCCCCATTTCAAACAGTTGTAAGACATGTACCTTCAGCCAAAAGTTCATCCTCTCTTCCTTAGAAGAAGAACTCTTCTGCTATCTGGGTATATATTTATTTTCAATATTTTCGAAAGTTTTCTCACACTCGTCACTCATCACTCTCCTCTTTTAATTACCTCTCATCAATTACAAATTCAAAAATAAATCATGACAACAAATGAAGAAAATTATCATGAATTCGAGTACGATCAATATCTCATTTTTCATCTAATGTTTTATATTTACGTATATTCAGTCCAATGTAGCTCTCACCTCCAGAGAATGGGATCTAGTGATATTGATACACCAGATACGGAACCACCAACCCCAGAGCCTGAAAAAAGGGAAACAGTTCCTGGTCCGCCAAAACCAGTGAACATAAACAACAGCGGTATTGAAAGAAAGGGAGTCTCAAGAGCTTCATCAATCATGGATAGAGCCAGTGGTCAAGTCTCCATACCAAGCTCGATGTCAAGTATGCAACAAAATATTCTCTTGTGAAAATGTGAAGGAACATGCTGATTCAATGCAACATCAACCAGATATGGGGAGCGTGTCTGGGTCCATGACAATCACAAAATTTACGGGACACAGTACTACAGATAGTGATGTGAAAATGGCTCAAGTCAAACTTACTGCATTCATAGCCAAACACAATATCTCTTTCAAAACCATGGATCACCAATCGGATGTTATCAAAGAATGTTTCAAAGATTCGAAAATAGCGCAAGGCTTGGCTATTGAACGAACAGAAACTAAAAGCATCATTGTGAACGTCACTGGTCAGAGAGTTAAAGAAGATCCAGTTAAAAAGTTGCACACTACTAAATTTAGCTTTTCAATCGACGAGTCGACGGATATTAGTAAAACCAAATTAGCCTGCGTGCGTGTTCCCTTTATCTAGACTTGGGGAAGATTGTTAGTTCTTTTCATGGTTGGTGTCCATATTCGGAGATGACCCTGAAATAGCGAATGAAGGAGCCACTGCCGAGAACCTTTTTCAAGCTATGATGAAGTCTATGGATCCAAATAACATTCCTCACCGTGATTCCATTGGAGCAATGGGATACTCTGGAATTACACTTCCATAAATGTTATTGACCGGATCGTTTGAAGAGCAGTGAAAATATATATGAAGCACTCAACGACCCATTTCTCAAATTCTTCTATTATTCTCTACGCTGGTCTCTGCCTGGAATAAACGGATGCCACGAATTTTTTCAGAGTGAAGAAGTTGTTATTCCGTTTTCACATCAACGAATGGAAGAAACATATAAAGAAATTGTGTTTACTTATTTGACAACAGATTATGTTTTAGGAACCAAAGGAGGGAGGTCAAATGGTACTACTAAGCTGATACAAACAGTCGATCCCAGTTCAAAAGATCCAAAATCTCATAAAGCTGATGATCAAATGTACTTGGGAATGAAAGTAGCGGAACAAATTCAAAAACCATACATTTCTCAAAATAAAAATCTTGTACAGGATTTTTACGCCAAAATCAGACAATTTCTCCGGACTACGTGCATCGAAATGGAAAAAGATACAATTTTGAGGATCCAATTTCACCTTTGTCAAAACTCCTCTCACCTGAAAACGCATTAATTGTAGACGTGAGAACAAACTATCCCCCTCTGCAACCCTCAATTGCCAGTGCACCACGTATCAAATCTCTTCATGAACCAATTGTGAAGACAATAGATGCGGAATGGGGCCGTTGAACATTCATGCAACTTCCAGATGAGATGAAAATACAAGTTTTTCCCACCGAAGAAACAATAGCTCCGATTGCTGTCGACGAATTTTGGAGTCAACCAAAATCTATGAGAAATTAGGATGGCAAATATACATTTGAAGCTTGACCGGAATTTTTTTCAGAAGTTCTTTCTCTCTCATACTCAAATGCCGATTCCGAAAGATTATTTGGTATAGTAAATAATATAAAATTGGAGAATCGGAATCAAATGGACACGCGAACTCTTTCTGGATGCTCATTTACAAAGGAGGCCTTACTGAGGAGTCAAAAATGCGTCAAATTTTCTCCCAGTGAAGAGATATTAACCCTTATGCACACGAGCTGGCGCATGGAGTGCGCCACTGCATTCATATGAGATGCTATTACTTGTATTCGCTTTCCCAGGAATAAATCATTAGATCTATTCAGATCTAAATAGATCTGAGTAGATCTGATTTTTGGTCAGATCTGGTTCAGAAGATCAGATTAGATCTGTTCAGATCTCAGTAGATCTGATCAGATCTTGGCACATCTGGTTAGATCTGAGTAGATCTCGTTAGATCTGAATTGAATATTAGATTCAATCTTACTGAGCAATTGGTGGTTCAATTGTCAGAAATTTTGTGATATCTGTCTGTATATGAATTTGATTCTGCACATATATTGTGACAAACATAAGCCAAAATCGCAGGTTTTCAGATCTTAATAGATCTGTTTAGATCTGACCAACATTGAGATCTGGTCAGATCTGATCATTTTTTCCCGGGTTGTTTTGAACAGATCGATCGAATTATTCTATCAGTGACGTCTATGAAGCATAATCAAACACACGTTGCGCTCTTGTCTGTGCTTGTTCTCGTTTTCCAGTCAACTGAACACAGTAGCTCGGTGGAAGACATATGGAGTGCGGGTAACAATATGAGGAGGTAAGTAAAACTTTTCGATTTTAATGCATCGAGTTTGGGAAAATGTGATGAAAATATGAATCTGTGGTTTTCGAGGTTGCTGGATTCGAATCTAGAGTCAGAATTTTCGGAATCGGAATAATTAATACAATATGGTGAATGTGAATTCAAAAATCGGGTGAATCCAAAGAGATACTGGTTAGAACAAGAACATTTGGATTAACTCAACTTATCTGAATCAATTGGATTTCTTGTTGAATATGAACCCCATACAGTTTTGGTTGGAATAAATGAAAAATTCATTGGATTTGAATTAACTTCCATTGATGTCAAATTAAATTTATCTGAATCAGTAAATATACACGCGCGCGGCTTTCTGAGGAATGGAATTGCTCAATATTTCCTTCGCATAAATACCTTCTTCCCCACATAGTACACAAGAATCCCAAATGAATTCTCAGGAAAGAACGGTTGAAGAGGTCTTTAGGGAGTCCTTATATTCTAAAAGAGCTCTTCAACAGTTCTTTTTTCAGAAATCATTTTGAATTTTTGTATGCTGTCTGGGATCAAGTCCAATAATAACATACAAATTAGGGGAGCTGTAACGAGTTCATAAAGAACCCCTGGAAAGCTCATAAACAGTACTTGCACACCAGTTACAGGTAAATGATTTTTCTCCAGTTATTCATACACAAACGCCTTCGATATGGTTCCGCAGTACGAATAGGATGGATGGACATGAAGGAAGATCATGAAAAAAACTCTGCCAATTGATAGGCACAAAGCTTCCTCGTTTCTTTTCAAGTAGTATCCCAACGTATTTGATGTATTCATTTCGATTATTGGGCAGAGTTTTTTTGGTGAAAAATATGTTCGAATGCTGCTTGAGAAGAAACGAGGAAGCTTTGTGCCTATCAATTGGCAGAGTTTGTTTAGTTATCGGTGCTGAACTGATTTTTTTTGTACAATTGGAGTTAATCTTGACGAAGATCAACAAGACCACTATCGACCCAACATCTATTCGTGATGAAAGTTTCATGGAGATCGGATTATAAGAACTGAAGATATCCGCATGATAGCGGCGATAACAGAATTTTCAAAATTTATCCCAAAGCAAAGTGCTTATTATTTTCTTTCCTCAACTCCGATTTGCTTGGAATTCAAATCTTAGAACTAACACCACGTGCTCTGAATATGCTCTCAGTTCCACGACATTCGGATGATACGAACATAAGGAAGACATGCTTTCGAAATATTGTCAAATCATACGAACCGCAAACTAGAAAATTCCCACAATTTTCAACCGATTAGGATGAAACTCATATGGGACCACTATCGGATCATAACCGGAACGTGGTATGAGGTTCATTGCGATCAAATAATAAGGAGCCGAGATATTCGTGATCGCAAAATCACTATTTTTTATAACATTTTCCTTCACCTCCGCTATTTTTCTGTAAGGATCGAGTTGAAACTCATATGGGACCACTATCGACACCCAATGTACCTGTGGTGAAAATTTTGTAAAGATCGGATAACACGAACAGTGAATATTTGTGATCGCGATTTCCTGCACACACACATACACGCACACCCACACCCACATACACACACACACACGGAACCAAAATTGCGCCCCGAGTCGAGAGAAACGTTTTGGCCTTGGAGATTTTTAGTTTGGAGAAAAATTTTGTCTCCCGAAACGATCACAACGCTCCCCTCTAACGAAGGAGCAATTCACAAACAGCTCACAAACAGCACCTGATCACGACTTACAGGCACATGATCATTTTCTTCTAACTTTTTTGCATGAACGCCTGTCTTTCGGTTCTATAATGATATTCAAATGAAGGTAACTGCATAAAGTTCACAAGGAACCCACAAACAGTCTCTAAACAGTGCTTATGTCAGGTTCGCCAGAAGCTGATGGTTTTCTTTATCTTTCTCACATCCTCCAAGTGGGGAAATACTAATCAAGTTTGTGAGGAACCCAAAAACAGCTTCGGAAAACACGTTCGTAAGACTTTAGGTGGTTCAATTTTTGTTCATTAGCTCTTCAGGGATTTTTCATGGAGTTTTTCCAGCCTTTCCCCTCTTCTCAATTTCTTTCTGCGACCAAATGAAAGGAATTCATGCAAAAAACTATCAAAAAATTTCGCTCTCCCAAAAAGCCGCACTCCTGTATAATTACTCTTGAATGAAGTGAAGTTTTATTGGATGCAATGAAATGTTTAGTGGATTCAAATTCAAGTGAACCATTTTTGTGGGTGCTGACGCTTTTTGGATATGCTGTCTGCAAGTTTAAGAATTCATGTATATCACATATGCACATGTCCTTTGAGTTATTCTGACATTGCGATTGAAATTTTCCCGCACTGTTCACCGAGATATATATGATTTGTGGTGTCTTTGATCCAAATAATATCAATTACATGATCATTCCAGGTCACGAAGGAAAGCCGATGATATTCAGGTATTGCTCCGTCAAAACGAAGAAAAGGAAGCTGCGAATGATACAGCATCAGAAGATGAAGAGCTCATTATAGAAGAGACTGAACATGATTCCGAATCAGAACAAGTGTATACATCTGATTCAGAACCAGAAGAATACCATTCAGAGTCAGGATCGAATGGAAATAATTTTTTGGCACCAACTAAAGATATTAGCGGAATAATATTTTCCAAAGATTTAGCCGCTTTATATCCTGGGAAAACCAAAAATTCCATTGATTGGAAGTTCTTGGGGAAGAATTACTATATTTCCAAAGCCAATAATTTCAGGAAAGATCAAAATTATGTCCTGTGGCGAAAAACGGCTAATCCCTCGCATGAAACAAGAGAGAAGAATATTCTAAACATCAAACCAGGTCCAACTCATCTAGCTAAAAATATTGGAAATGGAATGGAAGCATTCTTATTATTGTTTGACTATGCAATGATTGATATGATCGTCACATGGACTAATCAATATATAGAGGGAAAGAGAGAAGTTGGACATTTTCCGCGGGCTCGTGAATCCTGCAATACTCAAAGAAATGAAATATTGGCAGTTATATGAATGCTGTTGCTGATTGGATCGAAAAAGCTGTTATACATCAATACATTGGAGTTGTGGGTTCCTTTTGATGGGCTGATGAGTTTGAGAGCATGCATGGGGATGAATCGTTTCCTCTTCTCATTGAGATGTTTACGATTTGATGATTGTACGACACGAGCTGATCGTGAACGGCAAGATAAGCGTGCACCGATTAGAACAATATTCGAGACTTTCCGTCACAACTGTGCGATCCATTTACACTCCTCACGAATTCTTCACGATAGACGAATAATTACAACCTTTCCGTGGACGTTGTTATTCCATTCAATATAACCCAAAAAACCTGCTAAATATGGCATCAGGTTATTCGCCTTATGCGATGCAATGACTTACTACAATTGCGATATTGGAATTTATTGTGGAAAACAACCTGCTGGACCTTTTGAAGTGTCTTCTTCTCCTACAGATGTTGTAATGCGTTTGGTGGAAGATATCGAAGATAGCAACAGAAATCTTACTATGGAAAATTGGTACATGAGCTTCAATGTAGCAAATTTACTGGCCAAAATAAAGATCACTTGCATCGGTACGTTGAGAAAGAATAGACCATACATACCCCCAGACTTTTAACCACACAAAATCGAGGAATTGGATCATCTGTATTTGGGTACATGAACAACATGAGATTGGTTTCATACGTTCCAAAAAAAATAAGTCTGTCATTGTACTTTCAACTATGCATGATCAGGGTATTGTAGATGAAACTACTCAAAAGCCTGCGATTATATGTGATTATAATATGACTGAAGCAGGCGTAGATATAGTACTACTCGGTCCACAGGAAAACGAACCGATGGCCTATGATGAGTTTTTATTACACGATAAGTGTAGCAGGGATCAATGCAATGATCATTCATATAAAATCAGATCAAAATTACGCTACAGGTTATAGACGATCTGTCCTCAGAACCTTATCATTTCAACTCATGACACCTTAGTATCAGCAAAGGGCCCAGATTAATGATCTTCCTCCTGAAATCAAGGGCTTCTTGAGATAAGAGAACGAGCTCAGAATCATCTAAAAAGACTCCAAAGGCAGCTGGAAAGCGAGGCAGGTGTTTTATTTGCGGACGGACCAAAAATAGCTATACGACAATGAAGTGTTCAATTTGTACAAACTATACATGTCAAATACATCTGTATATCGATTATACTTGTCATAAATGTGGCACGATTGAAGGAAGTGAAAGAAGCGAATACACATCTTTCAACTCTCAACATATTTTTGTATCGTTTTATTGGATTAGATTTTGGTCATTTTGCACATAATTGTTGGATACATATTCTTATATTCACTGTACATTCAAAATCATCATCTTCCCAAAAATCCTGCAAACTTACTTTTTATGAGCTATTTGTGGGTTTCTGATGAACTTCATACGCTTTATCCTACCTGGAGTGTCACAAGAGAACAGATTGAAAGAACTCTTGGGTAAAAGTTGCGAAAGAAAAATCATCTCCTTGCAAGACTGTTGCAGGTTGATTTTGGAGCTGTTTGTGAGTTCTTCATGAACTCTTCACAGCTTCCTTGATTTGAATGTAATTGTGGGACTGAAAGAAAGGCATTTATGCAGACATAGTGGAGGAAAACCATCACCTGCCTTCAAACCATGTTCAGGTGTTGTTTGTGACCTATTCATGAGTTCTTTATGAACTTCTTCTATCCCTCCCCATCCCAGTAGTACTGCAGGGCCATATGAAGGGCATTTATGCGAACATAGCTGGAGAAAACTCTCAAGCTGGAATCTGCTTGTGACCAATACTCAGGTACTGTTAATGGGCTCTTCAGGAGTTCCTCATGAGCTTGTTGAGAATTCTAACCTCAGATTCGGATTCAGCGACCCTCAAAACGTCCGAGTACTAAGTTTGATTTGGATTAGTGAATCTGAAATAATTTTGTCTCATTTTAATGAAGTGGCGCACTGTATGCGCCAACGCGTGTGCTTATGTTACAAAATGGGGCGCGGGTGCATAAGGGTCAAGTGAAATGACTGGTAGAAGTTTATATTCTCACGAAAACAAAGCTTGTATTCAATCGGAAATAAGTCAAGATGACGACAAGTTGGAGGAAGATAATTCGGAAGATGAATTTTAATAATTTCAGTGAATAAGCACGAATTTTTATTCTCCGTTGTGTAATATCTTATGAGAGAATATTTCGAAAATACAAAGTTTTGTTCATATCAGTTTTTATATTGTTGGATACATTGAAAAGGAAATTGTTCTTTAATTTTACAAGTGGAATCCTTTTGTGAATTTTAGAAACGAATCTTTCTTCGCTTTCTTCCTTTCATGCATCATATTCCATTATAATATAAAATGAATGAATATATCCGAAGATAGTATCTTCAGTATTTACATTCTATTTTGATGGAAAAATATCTTTTTGATTGATATTTCATATTTTCCCGCGAACAAAACTTGAGAGCTGGCACTTTTGAGGTATGGAATTAATACGGATATTTTCCCATGTCTATACGGACTCGAGCCGTATATATCTGGCAACACGGATGGTACATTTCTTTTGTCTGAACATTTCATCTCATTTTCCCTGAATGTTTCATCTCGATCGGATGCGAAAATTGAATAGAATGCTTGTGAAATCTAAATGGAATATGTAGAAGAGAGTAAAATCGAAGAGTGTCTCGGACGTTGTAATGTTGTTGAGGAAAATGAATTCTAGGAGAGCTGGGTCGGCTTCTTCGTTCATTGAGTATGATGAAGATTCTGATTCGAATTCAACGAAATTTTAATCTCATTAAAGTTTCTATAATGCATATACATGAATACTTATCAATATGTTGATTGAATAGCGGGCCCGCAACATCCTTCCACAACGAGATCTCCACGTGTGATGGTCATCACAAACCACACCACTCACACACACTTAAACTAGGAATTTAAGGAAAAAAAAGAATCAGAAAGAAATTCTTATGAGTATGGACGGATTTGCACATGCAAATTCCACCTGCTTCCAACTTTAGAGAGCGCGAAAACGATCTAGAAATATAAGAGCACGGTTTACAAATTCCGCAACGGAGATTGAAGAGAACGCTCTGTTCTCTATGAAAGGTGAGACGAGAAGGAGGCCTCGTGGCGAAGACCAGGATACGTAGATCGATGTCGATATGAAGATCGGGAATGGATGATAAACGTAATTGTGAATTTGAATGTTGATTGAAGTCTTACATCATATTTTATTGCGTCGTGGCGTCAAGAGAGGTCGACACTCTCTACTTATTGAATCACGACGCAACACTGAATGTAGTTTCTTTTTTCGTTAAGCAGTTCGAGACACCATTCTGTTGTGTTTATAACGGATCTTAAAAATTTATACGATCTACTTGGGATAATTTGACTCTTTCTTCGATTTATTATGAAACCAAGTTTTTCTAAAGTTTCAATAATAACCTCTATGTTCTCTGAACATTGATGATAATGCTCTCCGGAACATATGAAATCGTCTAAATATATTGCAGATAGGATTCCTGAGGATCTTATATTGTTTGTGACTGGTTTCATTATTTTTGTGAAGATAAATGTGCTTGTGGCTGAACAAAATGGCAAGCAAGTGAATTCGTATGTTTGGTTTTTGAATACAAATCTCAAGTATTTCCTGCTTGTTTCATGTACCGGAATTAGGAGATATGCATCTAGTCAATCTAATGTTGTCATGTAACAATCATGGGATATTAGTTTTGTTACAGTTCGTGAATCTTCATTTTGAAATGCTGCGGATCTGGATGTTTGTTTAATTTGTTCAGATTCGGAATGAATCTGTTGGAGCCATCCAGTTTTGGTTCCAAAAAGTGACTAGATAAGAACTGCTCTTTTCTTGGTTATAGTTCCACTACAGCTCCTTTACCGATCAACGTTCTTATGGCCTCATCCATGTCAATTGAAGGCCTGGATTTAATAACTCGCTGAGCGCTCGAAAACATGAAAAAGTATTGTCCAAGCTATAATTTTTAGCGTGAAAAAAAAAGTTGGAATTTCGAAAAACAAAAAATACTGGGTGATAGGTCTTTAAAAATCAACCCAAGTCTCTATTTGTCATTCTCTTCTAGGATCGATAGTTTTGATGAAAAAAAAATGAAATTGCACATTTTTTTCTACCTTACATCATTATTTTCCAACATCAAATTCGTTCGATCTCATTCATTTTTCGAAGAATCAAAATAAAACTTACAGATTCTGATTCGTGAAATTCCAAGGAAGACGACAGTGTTTGAAAAAATTGTAAAAGTTAATAACAAATGATTGATTTTTTAATCCGAAGTGAAACTCATGTTTTCCACGCTTTGCATTGAAAAAGTGGTGGGGGAAGTATGAGCTACAAAAAACTTCCAGCGACAAAGTTGTTCGCTAGTGTATGGACTAACTTTGTGGAAAATTTCAAGTCGATTGGGTTATTACTTTGGAAAATACAGCGATTTATTTACAAGCGCGTAACCCTTATTAGGGATGATTCTCACGTAGTTGCAGGTTGAATATGAGAGGCTACACGAAACATCATGTCCACCCGACTTTTCACCGTAAGTTTATATTTCTTGAGTTGGAGAATCCAAATATCGAACTACTTCTGCAAAATTCATGTCCCATTCCCAGTTATAAACAATTTGATTGTTCAAGACGTGTTTATACCAAAAAGTTCGGTATTTGAGGAGGATAATCGTTCGGGTACAAAAAGTTCTGCATTTCTCGGGGAGAGATTATCTATTCAACTCTTTTCTCAATATTTATTTGGATCATTCATTTGAATAATTCATCAAGAATTGAGTGAGTAATTTTCGCATTTTTATTACAAAACATTCTACAAAGTTTGGAATTTTTATTATCTTACATAATTACATAAATTGGAGTATAACATAGATTTCTTTTACATGCAATTTCTTATTCTTTTTCGAAAAAATGTTTTTGTATTTTGTTTTTCCTGGAATTCTTTTTCGCAGTCCACTCTTTTATAAAGTTCTTTTAGATGTTTTTCTGCCTATCGGTTTTATCATCATTTTATCAAAGCTTTATCGAAAAAATTATTGAAAAATTATTCCTTCCGAACTCAAGTAAGGCATCAATGCTTTAACGTCGTTTATTTCCTCTTCTGTTAATCCAATCCTGTCGGCTGATTCAGTAGTAAGTAATTCATCGAATTCAATGTGCGATACTAACTTATGTTCCGTCGGTGCTCCATTGTAAGTATTAAAAATTTGTACGTGATTATTTGGATAGTAAATGATTTTCACAGGTTTACTTGTTTGTAATTTTTTCGGCACATCCACTTTCTTCGGAAGGAGAGTTTCAAAATTTTTCACGATGCAGTCGGTTTCTCTAATCACTGTGAATGGCGGATTCCTCGCACTCTCTATCAACCGAATGTAGTCATCTTGCGTTTCTATTGTTTCCATTTTTTTCTTCTTCTGACCATACGAACCAAAGTTGCGATCACAAGAGCAATAAGAATGACCACGAACCGGATATACATGATGGATTTCAACTTGTAATTTTTTCGATAACATCGACAGAAAAGTGAATATTAAATAATTTTTATTTTGCCCCCCGCATCCATCCGAAAACAAGTATATTTTGTCATAATAATCAATCTCCAGTTCTTTCTGTATGGTATCCCAAAGAAAATTACACACAGTGTTTGCTCCTTTTTTCAAGTTGCCTTCCATGAAAAAATACATATAGCTTCTCTTATGATTACTAAGAACATGTACATTAAAAATATTCAGCCAAATAAGTCGACGGTAAAATTTTTCAGAGACAGGAATTTTTGGCAAAGGCAAGTTTCGGCCGAAACCAAATTCTAGACATAGAACATTTGGTTCAGCTAACATAGCTTTCTTCAGAATTTTATGTTCCTCTACACTTTTCTTATGGTTTTCTAATTCAATATTAACTTCATCGCTATTCCTGTGCTCAAAACAAAAATTACAGACGTCAGTGCGAGGTTTGGAGAAAGTAAAATCAACTTGATGATGGAAATATTTATAATAAGTTGATTCTTTAATTGGAGGACTTGAATCACCTGTTTTGTTCTTATAATATTCAATGAATAATTTGTATAAGGTAGATATATTCAAGTCCGAATGATCAAAATACTTCAAAGAAGAACTTTCACGACCATAGTGTGAATCAGAATGTGGAATACATAAACAATGTTCATAGATCATGTTTTTCAAATCATTGAATAAAAGAATACGGTGATTAATTTTGCCGCGATTATCTTGCAAAGTCTTACCCTCAAGAATTTTCTTTTGCACACTTGAAAATCTACCTCTCTGAATATTCAATAAAAGACATAGAAAATTTTGACAAACAGGTACGTTTCCGTACATAGAAACGACATAATAAGACCATGAATTAACTGTTTTTTCAGCGTTTTCGTTCGGACTTGAAGATGTTTTTTTCATAGTTTGTTGCAGTAAAATATTTTGTGAATTGTAATCTCCAGAAGACCAAAACGAGGTGTAGAATTCGTGTTGATGTGATCCGCTGATGTTGCGAAAACATTCTCCCTTACAGCAGAACATCACGGGCTGAAATACCTTTGCTGGGACCACGTTTTTTGAGCTTGATATATATTCTTTTCCCTGTTGAATAATTAATACATATACTTGATAAAAATGAAATTCATGATACGACCGATTACTCTATTTGAAAAGTCCAATATGTTCCAATAGAAACTTATAGACTCTGTGACAACACGACACGGGTTTCTAAAAGAAATTTTGTTTTCCACCGGCACTTATCCCATTCCTCTGATTGCACAAATAAATATCAATAGAATGTTGTCTCTCAGACAAAACTTAATGAGAATCCAATAGTGGTTGTGACGAAACGATACGACAAATCCGCGGTAAACTATTGGAATCCATAAAATGACACCTATTAGTTTCTATTAGAGCTCATGCACACAGCATTATACCATAAATCAATAATTTTCAGAAATAGCATACTTCATTTCTTGAAACTTCTCTTTTATTATTCTTCCAACTACTTTCATCTCTCGTCCTTTTTCTGCCAGTTCGCGCATGATTTTCTCCTGACATTTTTCACCAACGATAATATAATGGATAACAATAAAGTATTACGACAGATTCAAATATTGTATCGATAACGGATTATATTTCTTCAATGATGCACGTTGTACATAACAAACTGCACAATAAAACACATCTATAACGTCACTAAGCAGTTGAATCTTCAGAATCATAAACAAAGCACCGGGACATCGGACACGTGTGTTTTGAAACAAATGAATCCGATCAGCCTTCTCCTACTCCCTCACCCGGGTCGAAAAATTGGAACGATTTTCATCCTCGTAGTTTTGTAATGTTTTTTTAGCACAGAAATAGCGACAAAGTAAAGGTTTTGTAATAAAAATTGAAAAATTACACACTCGATTCTTGATGAATTATTCAAATGAATGATCCAAATAAATATTGAGAAAAGAGTTGAATAGATAATCTCTCCCCGAGAAATGCAGAACTTTTCGTACCCGAACGATTATCCTCCTCAAATACCGAACTTTTTGGTATAAACACGTCTTGAACAATCAAATTTTCCATAACTGAGAATGGGACATGAATTTTGCAGAAGTAGTTCGATATTTGGATTCTCCAACTCAAGAAATATAAACTTACGGTGAAAAGTCGGGTGGACATGATGTTTCGTGTAGCCCCTCATATTCAACCTGCAACTACGTGAGAATCATCACTAATAAGGGTTACGCGCTTGTAAATAAATCGCTGTATTTTCCAAAGTAATAACCCAATCGACTTGAAATTTTCCACAAAGTTAGTCCATACACTAGCGAACAACTTTGTCGCTGGAAGTTTTTTGTAGCTCATACTTCCCCCACCACTTTTTCAATGCAAAGCGTGGAAAACATGAGTTTCACTTCGGATTAAAAAATCAATCATTTGTTATTAACTTTTACAATTTTTTCAAACACTGTCGTCTTCCTTGGAATTTCACGAATCAGAATCTGTAAGTTTTATTTTGATTCTTCGAAAAATGAATGAGATCGAACGAATTTGATGTTGGAAAATAATGATGTAAGGTAGAAAAAAATGTGCAATTTCATTTTTTTTTCATCAAAACTATCGATCCTAGAAGAGAATGACAAAAAGAGACTTGGGTTGATTTTTAAAGACCTATCACCCAGTATTTTTTGTTTTTCGAAATTCCAACTTTTTTTTTCACGCTAAAAATTATAGCTTGGACAATACTTTTTCATGTTTTCGAGCGCTCAGCGAGTTATTAAATCCAGGCCTTCAATTATTTCTTGTTTTCTCCATATTGGTTCCACAGGAATCTTATATTGATCAACTTCGTTATCAAATTCTATTTCATAGCCTTCAATCCACGACACTACAAATTTATCTTCAGTCAATTTCTCCCAACCACTCATTTAATCTCTCAATCTACCAGCTCTTTTACTTACACCATCTATTCTCCCCAATTGCTCTTCAGATTTAATCGTGGTTGATACTTCGTTCGTATTTGATTGTTCCGATTCTTCGGATATGATTGACTCCTGAAGGAACTAAAGTTTCTGTATCCCACCTGGTGTATTGGTTGTCTCCTCCCAGACGGGCCCTCCAAGTTCAAATTCGACCAAGATGTTGAAAGATAATTCTCCCTGTTTTGTTGTTTCAAGTTCCCTCCTAACTTGCTAATGGATCTAGCCAAATTGGATCGTTACCATTAGCTAAATTGGATCGTTACCATCGGTGAGTTTTACTTATTCAGGGATGAAAATTTTTATGATTCAAGTGTCCATACAGCACAACAGTTTTCAATGTATTCGTAAAGAATTCTTCCTGAATTCTCATAGCTCGAGAAGTGTTGAATATGAATCAAATCTGAACTGTTGTGATGTCTAGATATGTGAGAGACATATGTGATTCGAGGTAATATTATTATACATTTCTGTTTTGATTATCATACTTTGGAATTTTCGAATGCGATTAACTTGTAATTGTATGTTGTGATTGTGAAGTGTATGATGGGTCTATCCTGACCCATGCACAAAGGCGCAGAAGGTATTGAGCGCCTCCATGACCCCCGTCGTGGATATTTATGAAGAGTGGCGGCACCTGGAATATATCGACAACGAACAAGTAATACGTCCACGGTAATTTGGGAGGAGGCAAGGGATAAGGGCAGCTCAGGGAGAGGGGGTGGGTTGATTCTAATTCAGTGGAATAACCAATCTCGAGATAAAGTTAACCACGTGTCAAAGCACGTATATATATATATTTCAAATTCAAGAGTTTTAAGTTACATACGCGACTTTGTCGCGAAAACCAAAATGTGAACAATGCATTGACCCATTATTGCCCATGGCGAAACTGCTTGGCCTACGGGGAAAACAACTATTGGAAATAGGATATATGGGTGGAGGATGAACATCCGCTGGAAAAAAATGTTTACAATTTGTTTAAACAATTATTGTTCAAACAATTCGTTGAGAATATCAATTCACGTGGATGAAAACCCCGAGATCGTGTTCTACGGAAAATTTCATATAAGAATAGGTGGTCTGGAAAGTTTTCAACCATCGCATTTGTTTGTAAATAAAAATTATAAACGGTTTCGAATACTGCATACCCGTTCGTGCCCAAGGTGAAACTGCTGGGCCTACGGGAAAAGCGACCATTGGACATAGGATCTCTGGGTCAAGGATGAACATCCACGGAGGAAAGGAAATTTTACAATTTTTTTGAACATTTTGTTGAAAATATCAATTCAACACACACACACACACACGTAAGCTTATAGACTTGGATTTGGAGTCACAAAATACAGCAGGAGTGACGAGCTGCTAGGTTCCGATGTTTATAAGTATATACACCCAGAACCACACTCACCTGCTGATACACACACACACACACATCAACACATAAGTACATACGCACGAGCGAACTTTTATTCCCCAAACTCAGACGCCCGACGCGTTTATGATGTTTCTTTGAGATAATCTTAGACAAATGAACAATAATTGTTTAAACAAATTGGAAACATTTTTGTTGTCCGTGGATGTTCATCCTTTACCCAGATATCCTATCCCCAATAGTTACTTCTCCAGTAGGCCCAGCAGTTTCACCGTGGGCACCAACGGGTATGGAGTATTCGAAATTGTTTGTAATTTTTATTTACAAACAAATGCGATGGTTGGAAACTCCCCAAACCATCTTTTCTTACATGAAATTTTCCGTAGAACACGATCCTGGGGTTTCCATCCACGTGAATTCATATTTCCGAAAAATTCTTCAAACAATAATTGTTGAAACAAATTGTGAAAATTTTTTTCCTCCGTGGATATTCATCCTCCACCCAGATATCCTATTCCCAATAGTCACTTTTCCCGTAGGCCCAGCAGTTTCACCGTGGGCACGAACGGGTACAGAGTATTCGAAATTGTTTATAATTTTCATTTACAAACGAATGCGATGGTTGAAAACTTTCCAAACCACCTATTCTCATATGAAATTTCCCGTAGAACACGATCCTGGGGTTTTCATCCACGTGAATTCATATTTTCAAGAAATTCTTCAAACAATAATTGTTTAAACGAATTGTAAAAATGTTTTTCCTCCGTGGATGTTCATCCTCCACCCAGATATCCTATTTGCAATAGTCATTTTCCCCATAGGCCCGGCAGTTTCACCGTGTGCATGAACGGGTATGGAGTATTCGGAATTGTTTATGATTGTTATTCACAAACAAATCTGATGGTTGAAAACTTTCCACACCACCTATTCTCATATGAAATTTTTCGTGGGACACGATCCCTGGGTTTTCATTCACTTGAATCCATATATTCAACAAATTGTTCAAACAATAATTGTTCAAACATATTGTGAAAACTTTTTTTCTCTGTGGATGTTCTCCTCCACCCAGATATCCTATCCCCAATAGTTACTCTCCCTGTAGGCTCAGCAGTTTCACCGTGGGCACGAACGGGTATGGAGTATTCGGAATTGTTGATAATTTTTATTTACAAACAAATGCGATGGTCGAAAACTTTCCAAACCACTTATTCTTATATTGAATTCTCCGTAGAACACGATCCTGGGGTTTTCATCCACGTGAATTCATATTTCCAACAAATTGTTCAAACAATCATTGTTTAAACAAATTGTAAAAATTTTTTTTCCTCCTTGGATGTTCATCCTCCACCCAGATATCCTATTCTCAATAGTTACTTCACCCGTAGGCCCAGCAGTCTCACCGTGGGCACAAACGGGTATGGGGTATTCGAAATTGTTCATAATTGTTATTTACAAACCAATGCGATGGTTGAAAACTTTCCAAACCACCTATTCTTATATGAAATTCTCCGTAGAACACGATCCCGGGGTTTTCAACCACTTGAATTGATATTTCCTACAAATTGTTCAATCAATAATTGTTCAAACAAATTGTAAACATTTCTTTCCTCCATGGATGTTCATCCTCCACCCAGATATCCTATTTCCGATAGTTCCTTTTCCCGTAGGCCCAGCAGTTCCGCCATGGGCATCAATGGGTTAAAGTTCATCCATTTGACTTGGGGAACACAGGGAATTCGGAGGAGCCGGAGGGCACGACCACAAGGGAATACTCTATACGGACCATGCCGTTTACTTTCACCAAAGAAGGGGAGGGCTCAGGGAAACCGCGACCATAAAATCATATACGAAGGAGGGCTTAATCAGACGATGAGGGTGTTCCGAGGGTGCAAACACACAGGGTGAAGGGAAATTCGAGAGGGGGAGCACGTGGAGGATGTCAGGAGGAAGAAAGTTCCTCACTATAATGAACACCAACACTGGCACTCTTACTCCGGAGAAACAACTTGGCAAATGCGCAGGCCGATGATTTATTCCAAATTCGAGCCCCGATTGCACCGTACACTCACCGTATTCCAATTTTCTCGAACAAGTCTTTTCGTAAAATGTCGCCGTGGCTCGGCTACATGAGAAGTGAAAAACCGAGATGGCCTTTTCTCCTCCTCCACCGACGGGTGAGGTCGCGAAGTACCCCACGGGACCCCGTCCATGACTCTCCGTTGGAGCTCACCTCTTGGGCCTGTTTCATTGGTCTTGGCGGGGGGGGGGGGGGGCCCGATTAGTCGTTACGTGAGTGTGGGTATATGTGCGGCGGGGGTTCTCCGAGTGATTGGTTCTGTCCTCCCCTGATCATTTGATTCCTCCCGTGTGAGAGTGACTGGAAGTGTCGGGATTGGTGTTGTCTCTCTCGTCCTCTTCTTCTTCTCTCCTGGGGGCATGTTGAGCGGCGCATGTGGCTTGCTTCCTTCCTCCGGGTCAGCAGCCTTGGTGAGAGGGCGATAGAGAGCGTTCCTTTCTCCTCTGTTGGTCGGCCTGGGTCGAGAGGAGGTGAACTCCTGTGATTGGTGGATCGTCCTACGGTGGTAAGGGACCGCCGTGTCACCTTGTGGCGGATAGCGTTGCCTCCTCGGGGTGGGAAATCTTGACAAATCATAGGACAGGAGTTGTAGGAGGTCAGGATTGGTTGAGGAGGAAAAATTTGTTCCCGATTCTCATGTGAGCGAGTGACAGCTGTGTTTCCTTGAGCGAACTAAGGTGTTCGCAAATGAAACGACTGACTCTAACAAGGGTGATGCGCGGTGCCACCTTGCGATTCTCTTCGTGACAATACATCACGTCACAAGTGGCAAAAGAACTGGTTCAGCAGAAAGACTCCGATGTCCTCAACGTATGGAATGTCACATCAGAGGGATCCAGTGATATGGACTCAGATGAGTTACTAATATCTCTGGTTGCAGACAAAAAACCTCTCTGGGATCACCGGACACCAATGAGTGAAAGAACGGCGTTGGAAAAAACGGCATCATGGCAGGAAGTTGTGAATTGAATGGATGGTTTGTAGAAATGTTTTTGTGTAAATAACAGTAATGTGACGACATCCATATGATGAAATTGATATTTTCCACTATACATTCATGTACGCGTAGGAAACATGGGTATACCATGTGTGTGAGTATGAAACCGGAATCTTTGTACGGAAAGAACACGTTTATTGTAATGATACGATACAAAGTAACTTATTCAAAGTATTGTCCGTCGCTATCTATACATTTTTCTCATCTTTCTGGCAATTTGTGGATTCCGCGCCAGAAGAACTGTTGCTCTTTTGAGGCAAACCAGTCATCGAGCCATTTTCGTACATCTTCGTAAGAAGTGAAGCGCTGCTCAGCGAGTGCGTGTCCCATCGATGCAGACAAGTAGTAATCGGATGACGCGAAGTACGGTGAGTGAGGCGCGTGCTGAAGAATCTCCCAACGAAACGACTCTATCGTTTCCTGGACCTGTTTTGCTTTGTGTGCTGGTGCATTGTCATGCAGCAAAATCACCTTGTGTTGCCTTTGTTGGTATTCTGGTGGTTTTTCACGCAAAACACGACCCAAATCGATCATTTGTTGTCGGTAGCGTTGAGTATTGACAGTTTCCCGAGGTTTCAGCAGCTCGTCATACAGTGGGTTGCCAAATTATTAGGGACAGTTGCATTTTTCACCATTTTCTCCCTGTGGGCGCACTTGACTGCCATTTGGAATAATATAGTATTGCTGGAATTTATTATTTACGTTCGTAATACCTCTATAACTCAAATTTGAGGTGGAAGTTGAGGGTTGGAAAATTTCTTTGTGTTCCACAATTCTATAAGTACTGTGAGTGCCGTAGAGTTCTGAGGACGTGAACGAGTGTAAGACCTCAGAATAAAATTATCTCCATATTTGTGCCACAACATACAGTTGAAGGAAGGTTATTATTGTCCTCT
Source organism: Gonatopus flavifemur (assembly GCA_018340375.1). Lineage (NCBI taxonomy): Eukaryota > Metazoa > Arthropoda > Insecta > Hymenoptera > Dryinidae > Gonatopus > Gonatopus flavifemur. The sequence goes on along the minus strand of JAFFJZ010000085.1, from coordinate 291,028 downwards.
CACCAGGAAAATATTTTTTTCACCAAATGATTGTGATAATAATGATTCAATTTTAACATTCCTATCTCCCAGCATGAGTCGAGGTTGTGATTTATCTCTTCGGAAAAAATCTGAGATCAAAACCCTTCTCCAGCATACGAGTCATTCTCAGAGAAAGATAGCAAGTATTGCTGGTGTTCCCAAGTCAGCAGTCAATAAGATAAAAATAACTTCGGATTAAAATCAGACCCTTTCGCCAAAGAGAAAAGGTAAAAGTGGAAGAAAACGTATTACAACAGTACGTTCGGATAGGAGAATTCGGGACCTCCGCTTGCAGAACCGAAAGAGAAGTGTTGGACTATTGACTTCCTTAGTCCAAGAGTACGGTATACCAGTTTCCAAGAGAACTGTGCAGCGGAGGTTGGCTGAAGAAGACTTGACAGGTCATCGTCCTGTGAAAAAACCACGCTTGACTGATGCAATGAAGACAAAACGGCTCGCCTGGGCTCGTGAACACCGTCAGAAAACTATTGAGGACTGGAATAAGATCAGTTTGCAATATCACTGTTATGTAACACCAATTTAAACATTGTTTTTCAAAATCATGAACATCTTTCTTCTTTTTCAGGTTTGTTTCTCAGAGGAGTCGATGTTTGAAATTCTAGCCGATAAGAGCAGCCTCGTCAAGCGGCGCCCAGGTGAAAAGTACCACCCTGACTGTCTCGTGGAGAGGGTGAAACACCCTGTTAAGGTGATGGTGTGGTCTGTCATAAGCGCTAAAGGAATTGGGCGCCTCTTCATTGTTCAGGGAACCATGAAACAAGACCAGTACAAACAAGTTTCACAAACTCATCTGTTACCGACACTTAAGGAATGGTTCCCAAATGGTGAGGAATTCATATTTATGCATGATTCAGCACCATGCCATAAAGCTGAAAGCGTGACCAAGTTTTCGGCAGACCACAACATTCCAGTTTTACCTTGGCCTGGCAATTCTCCTGACATGAACCCTATTGAAAATCCATGGCAGATCAACAAAGCAGAAGTTGCCAAAGAGATGATAACCACTAAGGTAGGTCTGATAGAAAAGCTCACAAATGTTTGGCACCACAACCCCTGAATGGAAGAAAGTGCCAAGTGCATAGAGAGCATGCCCAAGCGTGTAAAAGCCGTTATTGAAACTGAAGGAAATATTACCAAATACTGATCTATGAATTTTTTGGGCTTATTCATCCAAAAATCAATTGTATACTATTTATTTTTAAATATTCCATTCCTATAGCACTTTCTGAATAACAGTATTATAGTATCGAAGCGTTATCTTCGGAAAGTACAGCGTTTTTCTTATGAATTCAAGACTAATAATTCACAAATACATTATTCGGCACCTGTCCCTAATAATTCGGCAACCCACTGTAGATTACGCCCTTCTGATCCCACCAAACACACAGCATTGTCTTTCATCCGTAGCGATTTGGTCTTGCCGTCGATGTTCATGGTTCACTCGGAGTAACCCATGACTTTTTGTGCTTAGGATTCTCGAAATATATCCACTTCTCATCGCCAGTCACAATTCGATGGAGAAATTACTTTCTTCGGAACCTGGCGAGCAGCATTTCGCATGATGTTTTGCGGTTTCCCTGCTGTCTTTCGTTGAGTTCATGTGGAACCCATTTCCCCACCTTTTGTATCTTTCTCATGGCTTTCAACCGAAGGGAGATGGCTTCTCGGGTCACCTTCAACTGATCCGCCAGTTGTTGTTGTGTTTGAGCGTCGTCTTCGTCCAACAAGGCTTGCAGGTGAGCGTCTTCAAATCTTCAAAAGCATCTTCGGTGGTCTCCCACGTTCTTCGTTCCTGACATTGGAATCGTCATTCTCAAACCGTTTGAACCACTTGAAACACTGTGTTTTACCGAGAGCATGCTCAGCAAACGCCTCCACAAGCCTTCGATGCGATTCGGCTGCGGTTTTCTCCAGATGGAAACAGAAAAGTAGTGCTGTCCGCAAATCATAATTCACTGGCACAAAACTCGACATGTTTATCTCTAATAAACTAATGCTACTGAATGAAACTCGTGTTATTGGGAGTTGGAAATCTTTGTCGGATATCAATACAATAACAAAACACCGCTGACGTGATCTGTCGGTAACTTCATCGACATCCAGCGCCACCTATGGGCAAGTTCCGATCTCATACTCACACACCTGGTAGATGCAGTTCAGCAGCGGTGGAAATATTCGCGGGATTGTGATATGAAAGCGGCAGAGGAAGCGAATGCTTACATCCCAAGTGGCTCAGCTGCTAGTGCTACTCAGCAAAAGAAACATTCATTTCGCTTGTTCGAACATATGACATTCCTGGACAATGTGCTGGAGGCAAGATCGTGAGTTATAATTCAATAAATTATATGTGGAAAAAGGTATTGATAAAAAAAGTATATGGTAACCTGCCCGAAGAGAACATGAAGCTTCAGCGAACGTTCAAATTAGATTTGCATAGATCGGGTCGAAGGTTCATGAAAGCTAATTCTTAGATTCATAAACGTTCAACAAAGGTTTGCAAACGTTCAAATGTCCACCTCGAAATGCCTCCAAGAAAGGTAGATGGAACGTTCGTTGGGGGGTCATCGAAGGTTTGCTAAAGCTTCACAAAAATATCTAGACTTAGATTAATTTCCAATAATTAACATGAATAATCAATCAAATAAGGAACATGAATTAATGAAAATTAATATGAGTATAGATATTTTTGTGAAGCGTTATTGAACTTTGATGAACCTTCAATTAACGTTCCATCAACGTTTTCTGGAAGTATTTCGAGGCGGACATTTCAACGTTCGTAGAACCTCCGTCAAATGTTTGTGAATCTCAAAATGAGCTTCCATGAACCTCCTGCCTGATCCATACAGCTCTAATTTGGACGTTCGCTGAAGGTTCATGTTCTGTTCCGGGGATGATATAGGACTTGATCCAAGTTGAATGGTTTGAATATGAAATAACACTGGTCCACAGTCATCACATCTTAAGATTTGGATTCTGATCCGGAATAATTATGATGTGCTGAATATAGTAATCAAATCAGATGACTTAGATGAGTTCGTTGTTTAGAATGATCTTGTTATAAATGAAAGAGTGAAAGCACTATATTTCGTATTACCTAGGGACTTCAATATAATGTGTACAGAGATAAACTTATCGTATCGATACGTCACTGTTCCTGAATCAAAACTCGAAATATTCACGCCACACACAGAGTCAGCGCTCACACACATACATGAGATTACCTTGGAAGGGGAGAAATGGGAACTACTTTGAGCTGATACATTCAACAGATCTATATTCAAAATTCATCAAATATGTAAATCTCATACAAAACTTGTATCCAAACAATTATAAAAATTGAAGTGATTCAGAAGACCTGACATTGTTTACATATTCAGCACATCGAAACCACTTCGAATCATTTCTCAAAACTCAAGATACAGTCAAAAACTTTTTTGTTGCTGTCCTGTGTAATCATCGTTGATATAAATTGTACTTGAGTCCTGACATAATCATTCGTTTCGTAGTATGGACTCCATTTTTCTCTCCATGTAATAGAATTATTGATTTGTTCATTCCTGGTAACACTATATGTACTGTACGAATGATACCAACCAACACCACCAGCACTTCAGAACTCGACATCCCTCTCAACGTTGCCTGCGATCCATGTTCATCAGATTCACCATCAATTATCACTGAACCCAGTAGGTTGATAGGGACTTCCGGTGAGATGGTGAAGGTGTAAAGTCAAGTGAGAGTTAGCGGGGGAGAAAAGTGGAGTAGTGCGGTATGAAAGTGGAAAAAGTAAGAAAAAGAGGAGTGAAAGTGTTGGCGGTTGACTTCATCCGTGGATGGAATTCAACTGGAGCAGTGAAAGGGAGGTGGTTGGTGGAGTCAAAAAGAAAAACAGGGAGCTCAAGACACGTGCTAGAGTGATGGAGAGAGAGGAGATTGAGAGACTCGTGGAAGAGAGGAAGAATGGGAGAGGAAGATCGAGGAGAAAATGTAGGAGGAGGGTAAAAAACAGAGAGAGATGATAAAAAGAATAATGGAGAAGATGGGGGAAGTATTGGAGAAGTAGTGCAGGAGTGGAAGGGAGACGAGAAAGCGGGAGTGCTGCCAACGGTGGAAGAAGGAGAAAAGCCGATAAGGGAGGGAGAAGGAATGCTGATCAGGAAGGTGAGCGAGGAGGATAAGGAAGATTGTTGGGAGAAAGGAGAGGAGTCGGCAAGGAAGAAAAGAGGAGATAAAGGTCAATTGGAGAGGCGCCATCTACCAGGAGAGGGGAGAAGCAGGAGTAGGGGAGAAGAGAAGCGAGAGGTGAATGAGGTGGGAGAGTCGATTAGGAAAGGGAAGCGTGGAGGATAAGGGAGACAGCGGAGAACGAGAGGGAGCGGCGGCGAGGGAGGAATGCGGAGAGAGAGAGGAGAGAAGAGCCAGGAGCCGAGTGACGGGAGAAGAGGGAGCAGAGGGAGCGAGAAGGAGGGAGAGCAGTGGGTGAAGGAGGGGAGAGGATGCAGACGAGGATGGAAGAGTGGGAAGAGAGAGATGAAATATGAAGAATAAGAAACATCATCGTACGAGGATGGAGGATGAGAGCGTTGAAGGATAATGTGGAACTGCTGGAGGTGCTGGAGGAGAAGATGGGGCTGGAGATTCGAGCAGAGGAGATAAGGAGGATAGGGAAGGGAGGGAGGGACGTCTGGATCAGGTTGGAGAAAGAAGAGGATATAGAGGTGATTTGGGATAGAAAAGAGGACAGCAAATGGGAAGGACAACGGCGAGAGGATAGAGAGGGAAGGAAGGAGATGGCAACGAAGGGAAAAGGAGAGGAGCACAGGGAGGAAAGGAGAAGGGAAGGGGAGACAAGTGGAGGGCAGGGGAGTTTTTTAGTGAAATACAGAGAGGAATAAAAAAGACACTATTCTTCTTTCTATTTTTGATTCGAGAATGAGATAAGGAGATATGAAAGTCAGAAAATGGGTGGGATTTCTCTGTATTCTTTGTTTTGTTTGGTATTTTTTGATTCGGATTCTGAGATGTTTTAGAGATCTGAGTTCCTTTTCTTCCTCTTTCTGATTTGTTTTTGAACTGTTTTTGTTTATGTTGTAGGGCGTTGACAGAATTGAAATGAATACATGTGAAAAAAACACGACACACTATATGACGTGTCGAGATTTCTTTAACTAGATTTCAAATTATATCGTGTAACCAACGGAGTTCTGAATTACCAACGGGAGAATATAAAAGGAAGCACGATACACTTACGATGTGTAGGGATTCCTCTAATTAGATTACAAACTATATCACATTATCGACGGAGTATTGAATAATCAACGGGAAAAGACGTAAGGCGTGAGAATGATAAGAAGAGGAAAGAATTGAGGACACGTGTCATTTCAATATCGGAATAAATATCTGAATTAACAAAAGATGAAGAAACATAACGGAATAAGGGCTTCAATTGTTGTTTTCTCGTTATTGCAGGTAATGAATTTGAACTTGTAAATATTGTGAATAACTTATACTTAAACTTAATGAATCTGGTTATTGCAGAGCAAACCTAATTGGTTTTTATCTCCACACAACTTTATATCATCCACTATAGTGATATATAAGGATGAAATGAAGAAGAACATTACACACATACATACATACATACATACAGTACGGTTGATAGTGAAAATAGTCCACATCCATCAGAAGGTACGTGTTTTCTTCTATTTTCACGTGATATGAGCGGTAGCACTTCAGCCAACTTTTCCGTAACGAACTACGCAAAAATTGGCAAAAAAAGCCCTGCCGCTCTTATCCCTTCACAAAAAAAGCATATATAGAATTGAGGTTATCATAAGATGTTTTTCAGCTCCGACATAGTGATCCGTGTTTTGAAGATATCTCAAGAGTTCAAGATGTGTTATGCAACATCAAAAGATCTGAAACAGGTCTCATTTCTGAAAGAATATCTAAGAGGCATATGAAACATATCCTCCCGGAGGACAAGTTTCAGATCTTCTAAATGATACATTTCACACATGTTGTAGAAGTAAGAAGTGTCAAAGAAATCTAAACGGTATTTTTTAGTATTGCATAAGACATCTTGAACTCGTCTTGAGATTTCTCCAGAACATGCTTTGTTATGTTGGCTAGAGATGATCTTCTAAATGGACGCATGAGATATTCCAATGACTTGAGTCTACTTTGAAATGAAAAAAAATAAAACGAAGGTGATGCATCGCTCAGTTTTTGAGATATCGTGGAGACCGTTATGAAAAGCATGACTCCGAGAAGAATACCATTGCAGTTCCGATATACAAATTTCCGTGATGAGAGAGAAATTTTCTGATGTATCCTGACACTAATTACATGAGTGAGAAAAACTCGAGTTCTTTATTTACTTTCTCCTGTGAGAAAAAGAATTCGAAAATATCAGCCTATTCCGGGGTTTGCTTGATGAGAACCTCCTCTTGAATTGTCATAATTGTCATAAGCATTTGATTGGAATGATTATGGTATACTTCCGGAAATCAGGAGTGATCGGAATTCTACCTCATCAACAGACATTCAAGAAGCCATTTTGGCTCCGCTCAATACTCTTGTACAGCCACCCGGAGGGGTTGATGGAATACTTCGACGTCTCGCAGAAGGATCACGTCGTCTCCTATACAGAGCAAGATCAGGATTAGAAATTGAGTTCCTTTCTATGTTATCAAAAGCGGAAGAGAAATATACAAGTCATCATTAGTACACAGATAGAATGAGTGATTTTGAAGAATTTTTATCACATTTCAAACAATTCGAACTTCCTTGGTACAAAAATACAAGATTTCATTCAATTCAATGAAAAAATATAATATTGAGCTCAAAATATATTTTATTTACAACATGCAATTGATCTTATCAAGAACTTCTATGTATATGAAATGTTAAGCGTGTTAGCACAGTGGAAGAGAATGAGTTATGTAGGGTGAATAAAAACTGTTGATTGCAGGAGAAATTCCACTATAATCCAATTTATATTCTTCCGAATATTGTGAAGACGGGAAGGCGAGATGGTCAGTGAAAATTAACGTAAGACACGTGTTCAACATAGATAGTAATTGAACACGTCTTTATTCTTCCACGGTACAAGCGGTACTGATCGTACCAAAGTCAAATTAAATCCAAAATCACGAATACATATAAATTTGCAATGAATACGAAACGAAAGTCACGTAGACCCTTTGTCCGTAGGAAGTGCTTTCTTCGAGAGAGCGATTTCCGTGACGAAGCACGAGTAGAGGGTGCGACAGGTGCATCGGCCTCTGTATATTTCTGTTCGCTTCAACATTTCCACCCACCTCATTTCGAAATACAAAAAGGAACAACAGCGATGGGTGGTAAGAGCATAGATGTGAAAGCTAACTTAAAACTATAACTGACCCAAGCTGTAAAGGTATGAACCCGACCCGATCAGTAAGTGGGCTGGAGTCAAGAATGAAGTATCTGCTGGGTCATTAGAAAGAGGTAGTAGCGGTCTGGAGTTGAGACAAGCCTCTATTTGTGTGGGAAGCGTGTAAAATTCCTCAAATGTCAAGGTGCTCAATCCAATGACTCATTGGAGGTGGTGCTTAGTCGACTCAACAGCTGCTTCCCAGATATCCCCGGAATAGGGAGCCCCGGGAGGGTTATAGTGCCACGTGGTGCCCTCGCTCGAGAGAAAATTCTCTCATACGAGTGAATGGGCTCAAGACCTGTGGTACATTTACTTGAGTTCTGTGTCAGCCCCTACAAAGGTTGTTCCCTGATCGCTATATAGGGGGGAGCAATGGCCGCGCTGGGCAGTTGAACGCCGAAATGCGGCGATGAAGCCTTGGCTATTGTAGCTGGCAACCAGTTCTAAGTGAACAGCTTCCGTGCTCAAGGATATGATACGCAGGGCTGCCTCTAAATCGTATGCGAGGAATGCATTCATTGATGATAGATCTCACTCAAGGTCCTCCTCGCATTATCCAAAACTCTTGCCTCAAGGTAGCTAGCGTGAGTCTGACGCCTCCATGAAGGGTCTCAGAATGGTAGTATTTTACCATTAAGCGCGACAGCTAGGCTTCGTAGGGCAAGATGAAAGGATGCTCTCCGCTGTAGCTAAACAATGAATTCCGCAGCCTGCCACTCACCCCAATAAGCCGTTCGTCGATCAAGGGATCCAGCTCAGCGATGGGACTGTTTTTAAAAATATGGTCTCTACTTAGACTTTTCCAGCCTTCTGAAAGCGAAGTACTTTGAGTATGATATATTAGGACACGTTCGGCCCCTTCTAATTCAGCTGGTGAGAGCAAGCAGTTGTCATCCAATGGAGGTGTAAGGAACCATTGGAACGAGAATAGTGAAGATCGGGCTAGGAATGACGATTTAGACTTGAGAGCTAATGAATGAACCAACCTTGAAACGTGAGCAGTAATTTCGAAAAGGCGGGTAGCGGATGAATATCTAGCTATTATGTCCCAGGTTGTGGGCTCACGGTTGCCACTGGGACGACTTGTAACGAGAAAATGTGATTCTCCAGAATTTTCGTTGAATCGGCTGAAAGAGGGACCTAGTCCGAACTTTTCTCCAAGCCATTTTGACCCGTTCCACCAGAGCGAGAATTCCAGCGATACAGTTGATTCAATACCCCTCGAGGCGCAATCTCCAGGATTATCGGTGGAACGCACATGGTGCCACATAGCGTGTGGTTGCAGCGCATGAATTTTGGTACATTTGTTGGCCAGGAAGACTGGCCAACGAGAAGGGTGAGATCTCAGCCAGTAGAGAACGTCCATTGAGTCGAACCACAAATGGATCGAGTGTATTCTCATCCCTAGTTAGGACTCGGTCTTTTTGACTCATTGAGATAGCAATACGGCAGCAAATAATTCCAGCGTAGGAATTGAAATGGGACTTTTGACGGGGGCGAATTTAGTCTTGGACTGCAGCATTCTAACGGAGATTTCGCCTTGATGCGAGACGCGTTAATAAACTACAGAGCCATAAGCTAACTTAGAAGCATCCGCGAAACCATGAATCTCAACAGTGCTGCCAGGAATATATTTCAGCCGGCGTGAAATTTCCAGATTATTGACAGCTTGAATATTATCGCACCATTTGAGCCATGGATGCTCCAGGTCTGGGGGTAATTCTGTGTCCCAGTCAATTTGAGCTAATCAAAGTTGCTGTAAGAATATTTCCGCGGTTAGGAGTACAGGAGCTATCCAACCAGAGGGGTAAAATACCTCAGCCACTCCTCATAGCACAGCTTTCTTGGTACAAGACTTCCTTTTTGAGTCGATATCTAGCCTAAAGTGAAAATAATCATCCACACAATTCCAGCTATGGATATTGGTAGCAAACGAACATCGTTAGCCATCCACTTGTGCAAGGTGAAACCACCCACCTTGCAAACTTCAATCAGCTGGTGTAATTTTTCGGAAGCCTCCTCTATAGTATGGCCACCCGATGGGATGTCATCCATATAGGTAACCTTGCTGTGCAGTTCAGCTCCTAACGGAAACCTTCCCTTCCCGTCCTAGGCCAATTGCCTCAGCACACGCATAGCCAAGAGAGGGCTGGAAATCATTCCGTAGTTCACTGTCTGGTGACTCCAAACTCCTATTTCTTTTGCGGGACTATTTCGCCATAATATAAGCTGGAATTTCTGGTCGTCAGGGTGGACTCTGATCTGACGAAACATCTGTTCAATGTACGTAAGAGAAACGAAGCGGTATTGTCTCCATCACCATAGGATCTCCGGCAGATCCTGTAGGAAATACGGACCACAATGTAGAGTATCATTGATTGAAATCGCATTGGCAGCTTCAGCGGACCCATTGAAAAAGTACGTATTTGAGTACCAGTTCCGGAGGTTTTCAACACCCCATGGTGTAAGACGGAATATTTACAATTGGGTTCGTCCGAATCTTGGACTAGGGTCATGTGGCCTGAATCCGCGTATTCGGACGTGAACTCTATAGAGATTAGCAAGGGTAGCGTCAGAAATGAAGCGTTTCTCCATGCGCACCAGCATGGTTTTTGCGAGGTTGAACGACCTAAGAAAATCGGGTTCTACTTCTGACTCCTTGAAAGGTAGTCTAACTCTGTAGCGACCTGATTCGTCTCTAGTCGTGGTTTCGTTAAACAAACTATTCACATACTCCTCATCAGGAGGAAGGATTTTTGGTTCTAATTGAGGCATTTGCTCCTGATTATAGAATCGTTGAAACAATTCTTCTAGGTTCATATCTTCGGATACATGCAGTACAGAAAGTCGTGCATTGCATTGCGATATCAAGGCTGGCCCGGATATTGACCAGCCAAGCTGAGAATTCATGACAATCGGCTCTCCTGAATCCCCTCGTAGCAAACCTCCTACTATAGCAGCGTGAATCGTGGCTCCAAGTGATACATCAATCTGCCCCGACCGGTGTAGTTGGGATCAGCTCAGAATATGCCTTGCAAATGGCGGAAGTCTCTGACTTCGTTAGCGACTCAAGGTGCATAGGAAGTGATTTTAGGCAGTACATAGGCATGTGCTGAATGTGCAGAGTCAGAGTCACAACGGGGTTTGATCGTGAAGTTGACCAACTTTCGGCAGGTGAAGTGGTGTTTGTCCGCTACCCCTGAAACGAGCACGCTGATAGGGCGATACTTCAATTCCAACCGTTCACAGAGAGATCCAGAGATAAACGAGGATTGTGAACCTTGGTCAATCAGGGCCCTAGCTAGGAGACTATTACCGTTTCCTGAGTAAATCTTGATCATAGCAGTTGAAAGCAAAACGGTAGCAGCCGCAGGCTCGAGTTGACCAAAGTGTGAATAGCCTTCGCCTCGCTGGACTCAGCCACTTTTGATGTACTGAGTTCGGTTTCGGTATTGGGGAGGGCATTAGAACATTTCCGGATGTCGGAATGTATGCTTGAATGCTGCATGCCGCCACAGTGCTGACATCTCCTCTTCAATCTGCATTTTTTAACTGAATGGTTAGCTAGACAATTGTAGCATCGCTTGTGGGCCGTGATCAATCCCTCTCGCTCAGCCGGGTTTTTAGATTTATAGTATACAAAAAACAAAAAGAAATGATTACTGTCGCAAAACTGGCATTTATCGTACTTCGAGACCAGGGAGGCGTGCGGATCGCCACGAGTTTCCACATGGGGTGCCCCAGTTGTGGAGATAGCGGAATTTCCTGGCCCTTCTGCCTCACTAGGGATAAGCAAGCTAGGTTGAGAATTCCTGGGAAGTTTGGAATTGGGTTCCTCTATGGACTCTGATATTGAAATGTGGTTTCCTAAGAATTCTAACAGTCTTTTCAGCGTGGGAGGCTCCTTTTTGCCTCAGAACTAACCTGTGAGTGCTCCCAACGTTTCCGAACTTCAACATCCAGCAGTGACAGCAAATGATAGACGAGCAAATCGTTCCAGTGCTGAGTAGGACGCTTTAGGGCCCTTAAAGCAACGAATGGCGTATTGAATCCTGCCAACAACCTCCTCATTTCGGCAGAGGATTCACTCTCCATGGGTTTGATATTATAAATTGCAGGTACATGAGAAAAAACTAAGTGACTTCGGTCTTCATACTTTTCTTGGAGGCTTTACCAAGCTCATTCATAATTATCAGCTGTTGCAACATAGGAACTGATAATTCGAGCCACCTCTCCCTCGAGGCACGTTTCAAGATGATGCAACTTTGTCACGTTAGAAATGTTAATCTTATCGTCTACTGAAGTGGTGAAAAGGTATCTGAAGGATTCCCATTTCTTGTAATCCCCTTTGAATTCAGGCAATGGAATGCGAGGTGAACGTTCAACCTCCTCGTTGAAAAGAGCCTGCACAGGAGTTCTGCTCGAAGACGTAGGCACATGGAAGGAATCCAGGAAAGTCTGAAATTCGGCACATCTTTCTAGATACATTTCCTCCGTCGAGTCGAAGAGATTTCCGGCGAAGTATGACCTATTCTCCAATGACGCAACACTGGGGAGATGCTTACATTGATTGGCCCCAAATTGTGACCAAACTTTATCTAGGTTTTGCATACGAGTGGTACAATTACTTTTTGTCATTCGCCTAGAGCCGTCCTCTTTGAAATCAGAATATTGACAGTCTATGCGGTTAAGATAGGAGAGTTGTTGGTTAATTGAATCCTCCATCTCGGAACTTAATAACTTGAAGCAGCGAGGACAGCAATACAAATCAACCAGCAAAGTAACCCGGAACATTAGGGATCCAACGCGTCCAATACGTATAAAAAAGGAGGGGGAGCTCAGCGAGATTCTATGATCAGAATGACATAAAATCCTGGCGATGACGGGCTGATTTCACGATAGCCACTCAATACAACGAAACTAGAATGTTTTCATCAATATATATAATGAAACGAACGAGAGTAACGTTGGATGCAACATACTGTGTCTCAATCGTTGAAGTTCCACAGAAATATTTGATTCCGAAGAATCGCGTTCAGCCCATTCATACAACTCCAAAGCTGATGTAATTTGATGATCACATGACATTTGGAGACTGGCTTTTCTAGCTTTCCTTTTGAAAGCGCCGCCTGCCTCATCGCAAGGGCCTTTGCCGTGAGCAGTGGCTGAAAAATGCCACACTGCAGAACGACCAAAGTCTTGTTTGTGATAATAAATTGTTGGAAAGTGTTTGGAATTCTCAAATTGTTGAGGGGTCCCGTCAGAAAAAAAGATGCAATTCCTCATTGTCGGGCGAGAGTGCGACAGGAATTCGTTGAACATTTCCAAAAACATGAACACTGCAACCGAGTCATGTTTGTTACATTCAGATATTATCAGCAATGTTTTGTGTTTTATTGATCCATCATCTTTGTGATAAAATACTATTGGAAATATAGTTAGTTGCTTGGTTATTATTTCGATGGAATCCAGGAACTGCATTCTAAATCACGAATGCATAATTTTCAGCGAAATCACAAATAACAAGAGTTTGGTCGCCCTGAAGATTGTTTTTCAAAAATCTGTAATAACGTGATTGTTGATCAGCAATGAAAGAGTGAACAAGGAATGGTTTTCTAGACGCTTCAAAATTACGAATAAATTGGTTGACTGGAACTTTCACAGTTTCTAATGTTGCTCGAGGTTGTGAAACCCAGTGTTTGTAAGAAACTTCTTTAATATCGTTTTTACGGAGAACGTCCTCCATGATCTTCACCAAAGTGCTATCACAGCAACTCTCACACTCCGTGGAGAAACATTGTTTCTTTGGATTTGAACACAGCGAAAGTAGTCAAACATCACGATAGTTCGCTACGCAATATTCTTCTCTCATCAATTGTACAATATAACTGCCTGTATAGAAGTATTATTTGAGCTTTGGATTTGAAATTGAAATAGGGAAGATTTGAGTGAATTTGTGTAACTCAATTCAAGGGCTTATTCATGTAGAATATTACAATCTTTTCGATAATGTGGAGAATGCCACATTGAGGTCATTTGAGTTCCTAATAGCTTTCCATAAAAATTCACAGGAGAATTACAAAAAAGTGCATTATTAGTCTTTTAAACATTTGACAGTTGCAAATAATGTATTGTGTACCGGATTTTCATGCCGAATCTTCCCTATTAAATCATTTTGTCCAAATGAAATGATGTTTCTCATACCGGTAGCCATCAGATTCACATTCTCATGAATGGGACGAACGCAAACGTTATGTGCCCCATCAGAACCAGCCAAAATGCAGTGGACAGGTCGCGGAGAGCAGAATTTTGAGAATCTGATATTGTCGTCAAGGTTTTCATTTTCAAATTCCAAGTGAATTTATTTCAAATTTCCAAGTATGAAACGTTTTTGATACGTTTCCTTTTTTCCATCAATTTTAACAGATCCAGTATCTCCCTGCCCAGGCATTACAGAACTCACATCGTCGTATTCATAAAATAATTTCACTCTAATTGTTTGGACTAGTTTTGGTCCATACAATGGAGTTCTCTACATTCGATTGTTTTCGGTTACATATACGAATTTTCAGGATAACGGTAGTCAGGCATTTTCAGTACTTCTATCATCCAGTTAAGAAGTCTTTCCAAGACTGAAATAGAGAGACATTACCTTCCCGTCTCCGCTCTTACAGCATAATTCGGTGTACTCCTAGGTAGGTGCAATGCTGATTTAAGGAAGTGTGATTGTACCTTTCCTATTCGGTCAAAATAGCGAAGGCCCCACACTTGGACACCATATAAAATAAAGTCAACTATAAGACTATTGAATGGAGTATTAATGGTAGACCAAGCGTCAGGTTTTATAGCATTCATTAATGCGATCGTAGAGCTTACCGATTGTTTGGCTTTTTGGATGGCAAATCTTGATTGCTCAGCAAATATCGCTGAGTTAGAGAAGATAATACCTAGAAATTTATAATGTTGTACAATGTCAATCTGAGAAGGAAACTGAATCATCCGCATAAGCTAGTGATAAAATCTCCGTGAGATGATTAACGGATACCCTCCTAACCCCTTTCTTAAGGTAGAACTCCTCAATATCAGCCAGAAATAACGAAAACAATATTGGACTCAATATTTCCTCTTGTAAAACGCCTTCTGTGATTTGCAGAGGTTCAGTGCATCCATGGTTTGTTTTTACCTAGAATAAGGCTTTGGGATACAAATTAGTTGAAATTCTGATAAATTTAGAGCCCACTCCCATCGCATGGAGTTTCGCCCGCAACCGATTATGTACTATGGAATCGAACGCCCTTCGGAAATCCACAAAGAGCGCGAACAATTTACCCCTATTCCGTCTGAGATGAATTTGAATGATAGAATTTACCGAAAAAATATTGTTCAATGTTCCGCGTGATTTCCTAGAACCTGATCGAAATTCAGGGATAATTCTTTTATCCACCGCCCAGTTCTTCAGACGTGTACACAGAATCATTGTGAATATTTTCGTTATCGAATTAACTAGTGCAATCGGACGATAATTGGAGGGCTTCGCTTTGTCACCCTCTTTGTGGATTATCCTCAGTACTACACGTGACCAGCTATCAGGCACCTCCCCTTTTTATCAAACTTAATTGAACATAAATGTCAATTCAGATAACCATTTATTTGATGGATGAATGTAAAATTCTGAACTTATGGTACCAATTCCCGGGGCCTTTCCGTATTTACAGTTCCCAAGACTCTCTATGACTTCCTTTATTTCTATACACGCATCTAACGCTTGATTATACGAATAGGCCAAAGTTAGAGGAGTATTTACCTGTCTAGAAAGCTGGATATTTTGGAAAAATTTATACCAAGTTTCGAGGTCTATAACTTCCTTAGCTGAGCCACGGTGTCTGTGGCTATTTATAATTTTCCAAAATGTGTTTGAGTTTGGAGCATCAGCAGGGGTATTTGGAGTCGTGTTTTTATACCAGGTGTGTGAGTATGAAACCAGAATTCGCCCATAGGTGGCGGTAGATGTCGATGCAGTTACCGACACATCACGTGAGCGGTGTCTTGTTATTGTATTGATATCCGTCAGATATTTCCAACTCACAATAACACGAGTTTCATTCAGTAGCGTTAGTTTATTAGAGATAAACATGTCGAGTTTTGTGCCAACCAATTACGATTTGCGGACAGCACTACTTTTTTGTTCTCATCTGGAGAAAACCGCAGCCGAATCGCATCGAATGCTTGTGGAGGCGTTTGCTGAGCATGCTCTCGGTGAAACACAGTGTTTCGAGTGGTTCAAACGGTTCAAAAGTGGCGATTTTGACGTCAGGAACGAAAAACGGGGACCACCGAAAAAGTTTGAAGACACTGGCCTGCAAGCCTTGTTGGACGAAGACGACGCTGGAACACAACAACAACTGGTGGATCAGTTAAAGGCGACCCGAGAAACCATCTCCCTTCGGTTGAAAGCCATGGGAAAGATACTGAAGGTGGAGGAATGGGTCCCACATGAACTCAACGAAAGACAGCGGGAAAATCGCAAAACATCATGCGAAATGATGCTCGCCAGGTTCCAGAGAAAGTCATTTCTCCATCGAATTGTGACTGACGATGAAAAATGGATATATTCCGAGAATCCTGAGCGCAAAAAGTCATGGGTTACTACGGGTGAACCATCAACATCGACGGCAAGACCAAACCGCTACGGACGAACGACAATGCTGTGTGTTTGGTGGGATCAGAAGGGCGTAATCTACTACGAGCTGCTGAAACCTGGGAAAACTGTCGATACTCAACGCTACCGACAACAAATGATCGATCTGGATCGAGTCCTGCGTGAAAAACGACCAGAATACCAACAAAGACAACACAAGGTGATTTTATTGCATGACAATGCACCAGCACACAAAGCAAAACAGGTCCAGAAAACGATAGAGTCGTTCCGTTCCGAGAGATTCTTCAGCACGCGCCTTACTCACCGGACCGTGCCCCATCCGATTACTACTTGTTTGCATCGATGGGACACGCACTTGCTGAGCAGCGCTTTACTTCTTACGAAGATGTACGAGAATGGCTCGATGACTGGTTCGCCTCAGAAGAGCAACAGTTCTTTTGGCGCGGAATCCACAAATTGCCAGGAAGATGGAAAAAATGTATAGATAGCGACGGAAAATACTTTGAATAAGTTACTTTGTATCATATCATTACAATAAACCTGTTCTTTCTGTATAAGAATTCCGGTTTCATACTTACACACCTGGTATTTTTCCTTCTTTACTAGAATAAGTTCTGTGTGTCTTTTTTTTCCAATGATATAGTTTGTAAGATAATTCTCGCTGAAAGCACCTGCTCCACAATCTTTGAAACTATGTTCAACTCTTAATTTGCTCATCCTGCACTCTCCATCAAACCACGGTTTTTTAGGAGTACCAGACTCTCCTCTTATGACTGAAATCATACTCAGCGATCCAGCTGTGGTATTTATCGCCTCAGATAATTTTTCCGAGAGTTTATTCGAAGTGGTATTAGATTGTATGGAACTTGGTGGATCCGGTAAAGAATCCCCGTACATCTGGACATAATCAGTCTTCCATGCCAAACGACTTTCCACCCTCAACTCACCCCCTCCAGAGTTTGCGGGGTACTCTAATGGTACTATCACTGGGAAATGATCTGAGCCAGTGGGTATCAGTGCGACCTGCAGGTCATAAATGCACTCCACTGCCGTAGCATTCGCCCATATCAGATCAATGACTGAGCATCCTAGTTGAGAAGCGTCAGTGAATTAAGCCGGAGAGTCACTCGGCGTTTGACCATTCAGAAGAAGGAGATCATTGTTCTTCATAGATTCCACCAAATTCTGACCTTTTGAATTTACGACCCCATCTAAGGAGGTTCTGACTATCGAGAATTTAAAATCATTTGAAAAGTACATATCATCCATTTGGTTCAAATCAGCCACCCTACCATTAAAATACCCCCCTAAAATGGAAGAGAAGTCATGATACTTCGAGGTATAGGTCGCAAGCAGATCATTGGTTTTCGAAAGTAGTTCATCTAAATCAGAAGAAGGAGAGCAGTAGAATATCCCTAAAATAGTTCCAAGTTGACTATTCATACATTTGACGTAAATACATCCTTCTGAAGAAAATAATAGATTTGTTTGATAGTGTTCTGGATTAAAAAATATCATTAGGCCACCTTTGGCTCTACCTTTGTTGGCTGTTCTTGTTGCTGGAACGAAGTACATGCTGAAGTCATTTCCTTTTGGGAGTCCGACCGGTGGGGGACCTCGCCACGTTTTATGAAGACAAATGATATCCTGGGTGAAGATTACATTACTTATGTCCGATATATCAGAGTATCCATAACAATTCCAGAAGATGATCTTTGGAACGGTATTAGAAGAGGTCTTCAGTTGCTACTTCATGGCTTTAGTAGTTTCTCCTTTATTCCCTATCATGAGATGCGAGCGGACAGAGGTGGTTAAACTGTTGGATTTGTATTTTTTTCCTCCAGTCGTTGATGGGAGAGCCGGACGACCTCCCTTCCGACTCGCGGTAGAGGAAGTAGAACCTCGTGAACATGTGCTTTTTGCGTCATCGTCACTTCCGCCTCTCTGTTCTGCTGCAATTAGGGTAGGAAAATGTTGATAAATGGAGGGAGTATCATAAGCTTCATCGTTTATGAAAATTTTGGACCTTTTTATTCGTGAAGATATTCCTTGTGCTTCTAATTGTGTTCGTGTGTTTCGTAGCAATCGTCGATTTTCACGTTGAGCTATCGAAAGATCATTTGATATCTGTATATGCAGTTCTCGTAGAGCTTTGATGTCTTCGAAAATATTTCCCTTCGTGTGAGTGCTTACGAACGGAACAAGCACCGGCCTGTTGCCCATGGTGCGACCGAGACGTCGAACGAAGTTTACATTATAGTCCGAGACATCAATACAAGCAGCCTTGAACGTTGTTAGTACTGTTGTCAAAAGATTCAAATTTGCTTCTTTTGTATCAGGAATATTGTACACTAAGATATTTCTATGACGATCTTCCTGCTTTAAAAACTCAACTTGCTTGATAAGCTCTTGCACTCGTATGCTCAGATCGTCACATTTTTTTGATAGAACATCACGCTTTTCCTGATATTTTGACAATTCCTCAAGCACTTTTTCGTTACCATTTTTCACTGTGTCTTCGACCGTATTCACTTTCGTATCCACTACATTCAATGTAGACTCAATATTCTTCATTTTTGAATCCATACTGCTTGAATTCGTTGTCAACGCATCCACACTTACGGTGAATTTCTCTAACATGGCTTTTATTTCATCATTTGATGCCATTATGTAAAGATACTTCATTTGATACTATACTAGATCGAGAGAAATATAAACACGACCGTTCTCGACGAAGGCCACAAGTGAACTCCCCTTAGAAGGAATTACTTCTCCTGCAATATATCAGACAATCGAAGAAATTTTGCATGTTCACGCGATTCAGAATTCACAGAAATATACTATAGAGCATTTACCAATTTCTTTTTCAGGTAGAAACATGATTCCCGTTCCTTTATGCAATACTCATGCTTTTTTCACTGAATAACGTGAAGTATTCATACATTTCGCAGTTTGATTAAGGCTGAAGTCAGATGGAAAAAGTGTTAGAATTTGTATCTTCTTCTGCTGGTTAGTTTTGGAATCGTGAAATCTAGCTTTGAGTTTGGAAATCGTGCGAGAACTGAAATTATGTTCATCCTACGAATTTTGGTGATGGAATGATCAAGTATCTATTGAAATGTTCAGCAGATGCTCGATTAATAACTTTTTCTGAGAAACTTACTTCCGAATCAGAGCTTGGCGGCGAGTAATCGCCATCACCATCACTTTTTGAATCATCTGAAATCTCTGTGTTGCTAGTTTGTCGGCCATCGTGATTTAATTTCCGTTTTTTTCCGTGATAGTGTCTTTCAAATGTATGAGAAAATATGAGTTGAAATTAGAAAGAAATTATCTACATGAATTTGAAAATATGAGTAAAAACAGTTCAGAACTTTATTTACTTTTTGGGGGAATTACATTTTTCAGAAGATCTGAAAACAGGTTGTATAATTAATTTGAGTAAGAAAACGAGATATTCAAAGTTACTCACGTAATTCACTAACATCCACATTACTCAATTCTTTTCTGCATGGAGAACAAATAAGATCTCCCGACTCGAGATAGTCCAATTTTTTAATGAGTAATCTAGATACAGGGCGGAGATTCGTGATATTGGGTTTTGCACAGTGTGAATTTTCACGAAACGGATTCGAACAGCGATTACGGAACTTTTTCCCCGACATTCAGCATCATTAACGTTGATTAGCAGATAGATAAGAGTGCATCAATTGATGAGCAAAATCAGATGTTATAAAAACGTGACAAATTGCTAACAACAGGCTCTGACTCGTATAAAACAAAACACGCTCAGGCCCATGCTCCGCCAGTACCGCCCGGCTCGCCAGCGCGCAAGTTGCGCGCACTGGCACATATAATACATCATATTTGAAAAAGTTGTGGATTGTCCACTTTCTACTCTTGAGACAATAATCTACATACTATAATAAGAAATTACAAAAAGTTTCATTCAAATCAGAAATGCCTCTTTTGAATTATTACATATTGTTTATGGAATTGTTTTTCAAAATTGCGTGAGGAGAAATTTTTTATGGTTGGAACGTGCACTTCAAAGTTAACTCTAATGTACACTGTGTCCCGGAATGCCGAACCCTATTTCAAAAAGTGAGTGATTTGCAAAGCATTTGAAGCAAACATGGTTTTTTAGGGCCGAAAAATCAAAAAATCGATATCATAATACGTGAAAAGAAAGAATACGTGTCTTTTTTTTCGTGTCTAGAACAAGAAAAAAAAGTTTTAGCACAATCGAAAATTTGGTTGTAAATTTGACGTTGAATGACCCATATACAGTTAAAAGATGATTGAACAGACAACGCAATGTCCATTCGCAAGACGAAACACTCTCGTGTCATGTGTTGGGCACATTCGACAATGCGGTTCATCAAATGTAGGATAGAATTGACCAATAGAATTATATGAATGTAAGATAAACGGTTCTGTAATTCCCGCGATGATTGATCATACATAGAATTTCTGTATAAGTTTGCGTAGGAAGAATGAAATTGGAGATATCTGATGAATAGATTCGAGACGCGACGTGATGAGTGAATAGCAATACAATTATGAGCGGCAAAAACTTCAGGGGCTCGAAAATATTTTCAATTTTAATATACCGAAGAAGTTTCAATATACCGATCAACCTTAATCCAGCGTAAATAACAATGAGTATATTCATGCGGTAGAATATTCGATTCGGTAACCGGAATGTGAATTGATACAAGGTTGGATTCAAATTCGTGTGAGAAATCATATCGATCGATGTGAAAGTCAAATCAAAACCACGTTATAACGACCTAGCAACAGAAATTCCCTCCACATATCATAGAATGCTAACGTTGAACACAAAAAATCTGAGTCACTGTTATAACGAAATGAAAAGTTCGAAATCTTCCGATCATCTATGCGAAATATCAATGGATTCTAGCAAACGTTATAGGAAAAAAAGGATCGGAACTTGCGTTGCGTTACATCGCCCTGCGATGTGATGAACCTTCTTGTATAGCGGAGCAGAGTAGAGTTCCAAGCAGAGGATGTATCCAAACGCAGCCTAGGAGGCCAGATAGAGGCGATAGGAAGCAGCATGCGAGCCCAAGAGCAGCGTAAGCGAGATGATCGTCCCGTCGGATGAAATCGGATCGATTCCAGATACTTTTCAGTAGAGCAAAGTATCTTTTATAATGATTTGGCACGAGATTGCAACATTAAATCAACAGCAAACTAGCAAGATGCGTTCCCAGATTGCGTCTGACCCTCGAACAGCATCAGTAACAAACCATCCTCAAGGCTTGAGTAATGAGAGGAGATTTAGTTTCTCTTGTTTGGAGATGACCGCCTGTTGGAATTATTAGTTGAAGACAATGCTTGCGACTTCACTTCCACTTCCCGATAGCACAAGATTCACTGTAACGCTCCATGAATCGTCTTTGCAAGTATTTGTTACTTGCGACCACGTGCTGCTACCAAATGTTTAGCGAGTTAGCACAGTGGAAAAAAATGGGTTATGTGGAGTGAATAAAAAACTGTTAATTACAGAAAAGGTTCCACTATAATCCGAGTTATAATCTCCCGAATATTGTAAAGACGGGAAGGCGAGATGGTCAGTGAGAATTGACGTGAGACACGTGTTCAACATAGAAAGTAATCGAACACGTCTTTATTCTTCTATGGTACAGGCGATACTGGTCGTACCAAAGTGAAATTATATCCAAAATCACAAGTACATATAAATTCGCAATGATTACGAGACGGAAGTCACGTAGACTCTTTGTCCCTAGGGAGTGCTTTCTTCGAGAGAGCGATCTTCGTGACGAAGCACGGGTAGGGGTGCGACAGGCGCATCGGCCCTCCTATATTTCTGTTTGCTGCAACATGATAAATATTTTCACACATGATTTTTAACGTGTTTTAGGAGGATTCCTGAGAATTATAATTTGCGAATGACTTGTAAACACATTCGGAAAATATAAACATCCAGAAGTGGTTAGCCACTGCTTTTTCCCACTGAATTGACACTGCACCACTATCTTGAGAATAAGAAGCAAAAGCTTCTCGTACTCCAAGGGCATTGATGTTCCATCTCTGTCCACAGCCTAGTATATCTGCCAATCTACCAGAAATGAGATGTTGCTCTTCTGGACAAAGACGTTTATAAGACTTTGCTAATCCCAATGCTTCTTGTCTGATTATAATGGAATTATCCAGTGCCACTGTGGCTTTTACCATTTCAGTTACATTGTCTACAGAAGGCATTATCGCCCTCCGGTAAATCCTCCATCTTGCTGCTGAAATGCCAAATGTACTTCCAACAACTCTTCGAGCTCGACTGAGACGATAATTGAAAACTTTTTTTTTTAATATCCAATTTTCCACTTTGAGAATATGGTCTCAGCATATACGTTGTCAGTGGGAAGGTTCCGTCTGCTGATAGCACATACGGCAATTCAGGTCCATCAACGTTTACTTCTTCTGAATTTGGGAAATTGAACAAGCCATCTCGAAAATATTGTCCAATTAAACTATCACTGAACACTCATCCGTCACTTCTCCTTCCTTCAGTGCCAATGTCCACAGCTGAGGAACAATAGTTCGCATTGCTGACTGCGAAAAAGTTGATACTATGGAAAACGTTATAGTTGAGAAATGTTGAGCCACTGTTGAGTCGGGCCTATAAGAAATGTATGTGTGATCAACATTGAACATGGCATTATGACATCGTAATGGAGTTGAGTATGATCAATAACATACCTGCATCATAACGCTCATTCCTGCTAACTTTTTTTAGCAGTAAGAAAACATTTAGGGAGAATAGATGGGGCATATAGGATTGTTGAGAGATTTTTTGGACAAATAAAATCTAGGAGCAGTAAGATTAAAAATTCTCTAGGGAAATAATCAATGAAAACGGGGGGGAAAAATAGAACAATGGATTATTCATTCAGAAGATCTGTATAAAGGGAGCGATGATATAGGATTTCTGGAGGGGGAGGGAGATGTCGATGAAGAAGCATTGGGAGATTCAATTTTGAGATCAGAATTCGAGAGGGTTCCAGAAGAATTGAAAAATAATAAAGCGCCAGGAATCGATGGCATGAGTGCGGACCTCATCAAAGCCTCCAGTCAAAGAACTCGTGATGCACTGTTCAAATCGGTCAGAGATATGCACGAAAGAGGAGAAGTACCGAAAGGTTTCCAGAAGAATAAAATTGTCGCCATTCCGAAAAAACAAGGAGGAGACAAATGCGAGAACTACAGAACGATTAGTTCAACTTCACATGCCTCGAGATTACTGACAAAAATCATATACAGGAAAATAGAGAATAAAATAGAGAGTAGATTAGCGGAAGATCAGTTCGGTTTTAGGGAAAAAAAGGGGAACGCGGGAAGCAATATTAGCATTCAGAACAGTAGTGGAGGAAAGTCTAGAGTTGAAAAATTCTGTGTATATAGGTTTTGTAGATATACAAACAGCATCCGATAATATTGATTGGGAGAAAATGCTCACGATCTTGAAAAGGGTAGGAATTAAATACAAGGAAAGGAGAATAAGATATGAATTATATAAGAATCAACCCGCAATAATAGGAACAGGGGGTCAAAAAGGAGGGGCACGAATTAAAACAGGGGTGAGACAATGATGCTCACTATCACCATTGACTTTCAATTTGTATGTAGAAGGAGCGATGAACGAAGTGAAGGAGCAATTGCAATTGGAATCACAGATCCAAGGTGAAAATGTGAGCATGTTGAGATTTGCGGATGACATAGCTATATCAGCTACGAGTGGTGCTGAGTTGGAAAATACTCTCAACACTATGGAAACGATATTACTAGAAAACTATTGTATGAATATAAATGAGGACAAAACAAAATTCATGATTTGTACAACAGCGAAAACATCAACAAGAACGGAAATCAAAATAGATGCAGAGACAATTCAGCAAGTGGGAGAATTTAAATATCTAGGAAGCATAATCACAGAAGACGGTGAAAGCGAGAGAGATATAACAGCAGGAATAGCACAAGGGAAACAGGCTTCCCACCAAAAGAAACAGTGACTGTGTTCGCAGAATATCAGCTCAGCAGTGAGGAAGAAATTCTTGAAGAGTTACGTTTGGAGCAGAGCCTTATATGTTTGCGAAACTTGGACAATTGGAGAAATGGACCAACGAAGACTTGGAGCTTCTGAAATGTGGTGTTATAGAAGGATGCTTAGAGTAAAGTGGATAGAGAAAGTAAAAAATGAAGAAGTACTTGAGAAGGTAAATGAAAAAAGAAGTCTTCTGAGACAGGTTGTGAAAATAAGGAGTAATCTGAAAGGACACACATTAAGGCGTGATAGCTTATTGAAAACAATATTGGAAGGGAAAATGAATGGTAGAACTCGAAGAAGTAGACCTAGATTAAGTTATATCAAGCAAATTATACAAGATAAGGGTTGTCGTAGATATGCAGAAATCAAGCAGTGAGCGGATAATAGACAGGGTTGGAGGATTTCATCAAAACAGTCACAAGACTGATTACTCAATGATGATGATGAACGTGTTTTCCATCAATGGCTCCGACACAGTTTGAGGAATTCCATTTTCCTTCAAAATCATCAGCAACTTTTCGCCAATTCTCTTTATCATCCTTAAAGAATACGCTATCTATCAAAGAATCCCAAATTGCATCACATGTCTCTGTGATGATCTTGGATACAGTATTATGTCCAACCCTATACGCAGATGATATTGACTTCATGCTATCTCCGGATGCTAGATACCGCGGAGTCAGTTGTAAGCGTGTTGCAGATGATATTGGTTCTCGTACAACATACTTCTTCGTTATGGCAGTCGCAACCAATTTGTGCAATTCATTGAATAATGTAAATGAAATCCTGAAATAATTGACATTTTTGTCTTGATTTACAATCTGCATTCCCTTTATTGAATTATCACTCACTCCATGTCATATTCTTCTTTCCACATTGAATATTGGTCGCACCCAATATTGTCTTTCCTTTCTTTTTTTCATTCTCCCCTTTCAATAATACGATGTACAGGTAGGAACCTTTCTCCAACTTCTGACGCATTGCTCCTTGATAAGGAACGCTTCGACTTTATTCCATCTTCTCCAATGAATCACAAAAAATACCCAATAATGATTCCGAATCCATTGAAAAATGTTTTGTATCAATGATACAATTCAAAAGAATCACTTGGAAATCTATTTGGAAATAAATAATATTGAAGATACAGACAATTGTATGTGTACGAACTTGATTGTATGAATTTTGATTCCGTGGGTCCCATGGAGCAGAATCTGCGGGAACGGAATTCCTACTCACCAATCACAAATATATTCTACTGGATCTCATAATAGAGGATCTAATGGAATGCTTTTTTGGAAGGTGAGCATCACTTCCGCTTGCTCGGATTCCGGTCCATGAGACCCAAGAATCGGAACCCAGTGCAACGGAAAAAGCGGAACTCACGGGATTGGCCGACCCCCTCCTCAACTCACATTCCGCCAGTTCCGCGTTGCGCTTATCCGGTTCCATGGGACCGCAGCCTCACGTTTACGTAGCTTGTGTATTGAGGCCTTTGAAGTGGGCTTTCAATTTTCGCAATAGTATAGATCTATCTATCTCTTCCTCTTCTCCAACATCCGAGAGCGTTCATTTCAGTATAGTATGGTCTATATATTGTCGAAACATGAACAAATAATCTGTCAATGAGGCGATATGTTGATGGGTTATTATAATATTAAGGAATGATTGGAAAATGAATGAATTACAGATAACTACATCACAGGGTACTGCAAGTTATTCAGAACAACAATCAAACAGAAATAACTTGGAATCATATGGACTTTTACACATTACTCGGAAAAATTCATGGATGAATGAATGAATAAATGATGGAGAGGTTATTCGGGAAAAAACAAGGAGTTTAAGAAAGGTATAAATGAATCTATTCGCTGCATTTAGAAAATTGAAATATCCACGGGTGAGCTCTATGTGATGGACTATTCATGCGATGCATGATTCTTCTACAGGCAAAAGCATGGCAGATATACCATAATCCCTGACGGACAGTTTGCTACTGTTGGTTCCTCCAACCGGAATCAGAGACGAATGATAGAAAATCATACAAGGTTCAGTCGAAGAAGATAATTGAGATTTATGAATTCTGAGGCAAAACCACATCGGATATACAATAATCCGTTCATGGACAGTCCACTATACAGGGCGTCCCATTTGAAACAGGACAGCTGAATAACTCTTCAGGGAATGGAGGGGGAAAAAAATTGTTCACATAAAAGTTGTAGGGTTCGAGGGGGGCCATAAGATGGTGACCTTGAATTTGACCTTGAGGTCAATTTTGAGCATAATTGATGGTCAAAGTATGTTTTTTCAAATGGAAAACCCTACGTTTGACCTCAGAAATGGAAAGAGCGGAAAATTTTACGTCCGAATATGTTAACATATCAGGTCATTTAGAGGTCATTTGAAGGTCAAAAAACCATTTTCTATGGATTTTCACGGGAAAGCCTCAAACGAGTTGTTTCTCTGACCAAAGTTATTAAAGTTAAAGTGAAACCCCACGTTTCGACCTTGAATTGGGAGTAAACAGAACTAACCTTCAGAGTTTATTCTTCATATCAGTACGAAAATGATCATTAAGAAGTTTTCATCGTTTACGGTGTAAGTGCGGGTTCAAAATGGTTTATTCACCTAACGAATGTGTTGATATTTTAATGATCTTGGGTGAGTGTCGCGGAGTGTATCAAAGAGCGTCACGATTGTACAGAGAGCGGTTTGGAGATCGGCAGCATCATCCTTCTTCAGAAGTCATCCGCCAAGTTGAAAGAAATTGTCGACAAGGAAGGATTGGTCAACGCCGAAACAATCAAGGTTTCAACTTTAACGACCCTCGATGCGTTGCTGTTTTAGCAATAATACACATGAATCCTCATGTTAGTCTACGTGATATTGAACGCGTTTTGGGTATTCCACGCAGTACGGCACACAGAATTCTACAAGCTGCTCAATATCATCCGTACCACATCACACTGACCCAAGAATTATCTCAACAAGATATGCAGAATCGGGTTAACTTTTGCCATTGGGCTTTACAGAGGTTGAACGAAGCGCCCGATTCCTTTCGATATGTTCTTTTCAGTGATGAATCAACGTTTCAAAGTACTGGCTTGTTGAATCGTCACAATAGCCACTATTGGTCAGCGCAAAACCCGCACTGGACTCAACAAGTTGATCATCAGCATCGGTGGAGTATAAATGTTTGGTGTGGAATTCTAGACGATCAAGTTATTGGGCCGTATTTTGTTGATGGAACTGTTAACGGTCCTAATTATCTACAGTTTTTACAGAATGAATTACCAGTTCTCATGGAAGATGTGACATGAGCAACTAGGCAGAGGGTGTGGTATCAGCAAGACGGTGCACCACCACACTTTGCTCGATGTGTGAGGGATTATCTAAATATCCTTTTCCCCAATCGTTGGATTGGTCGAGGTGGATTTGTACTGTGGCCGGCAAGATCTCCTGATCTCACCCCTCTAGATTTTTATTTGTGGGGTTACGTAAAAAATGTCGTTTATACCAACCGACCAACAACACCTGTGGATCTACAACAACGCATCAGATACGCAATTGCGAATATTCGTGCAGAAGTTTTTCAGTCTGTTCTTGGAAACTTTCGACGCCGGCTGGAGTTATGTATTGAAGTAAATGGCGGTCAATTCGAACATCTCCTGCAATAAGTGTGTCTTACCCGTCAACGGATTTGTGCCATCTGTAATTATAAAACGACGAACTGGAGAGATAAATAATTTTTCAATTATTGTTTCAAATTCGGCATTCATTATCGTTCTCAAGGTCGAATTCAAGGTCGAAACGTGGGATTTCACTTTAACTTTGATAACTTTGGTCAGAGAAACAACTTGTTTGAGGCTTTTCCGTGAAAATCCATAGGAAATGGTTCTTTGACCTTCAAATGACCTCTAAATGACCTGATATGTTAACATATTCGGACGTAAAATTTTCCGCTCTTTCTATTTCTGAGGTCAAACGGAGGGTTTTCCATTTGAAAAAACATACTTTGACCATCAATTATGCTCAAAATTGACCTCAAGGTCAAATTCAAGGTCACCATCTTATGGCCCCCTTCGAACCCTACAACTCTTATCTGAACAATTTTTTCCCCCTCCATTCCCTGAAGAGTTATTCAGCTGTCCTGTTTCAAATGGGACGCCCTGTATAAAGAACTCATTCACTGATGTATTCGCCACCATGGTTTACGACTTTCAATGAATTTAGATTTACAATGAGACCGTAAGAGAGCGACGGGATATTCTGGGTACGAAAAAATCTATACCAATTTATGTGAGTATCGTCAGCTCCAATGGTATTACAAGATTCTCAGATATTAACAACTTTCACAATAGTATGGTTTGATGGTTGAAAGATTTGGAATGAGAAAGGTAGGACAAGCGTGAGAGCGACTTATCTTGAGCGTCGTCGTCGTGCAGATCATAAGAGCAGCGTCCTCATGGGTCTCACATCGGCGAAATCCTCTGGGTGCCTCACTTGGGTCCGCGATGTGGCACGAATCCGTATTGGATTCCTTATAGACTCCTCGATGCCCTGGAGTTTAACGTCTCCGCCCTCTGAGCTCCTTTTGGATTCTTGAGGCAGCTCCAGGAGTCTCAACCTCGGTCGGCTTCTCTTGTTTTCGTTTTTCTCGCCAACTTGTATACTCCTAAATTGTCAATAGATTCATGTCGACCCAATGAACTATCTCTGGCTGCCTTTTTTTCTCGGCTTTTGGGGTTTTCCTCCCTACTCCTTTCGAGTTGTCGCTCTCAACACTCTCCCCACTCTCCCTCCCTGCTCTCCATTCATTTGACATTTCCTTGCAACTACTTTCTCATCCTCCTACTAGAGTCGTTGGCAGATGATCAAATGGATCATACGGAGTATGCTCATCATCATGAAGTAATCAGTCTTACGACTGGTTTGATGAAACCCTCCACCCCTGTCTATTATCCGCCAAACGTTTAATTTCTACATATCTACTACATCCCTTGTCTTGTACGATTTGCTTCATATAACTTGCTCTAGGTCTACCTTTACCAGTTTTACCATTCATTTTCCCTTCCAATATTGTTTTCAATAAACTCTCATGCCGTAATGTGTGTCCTATAAGATTGCTTCTCCTTTTCACGATGTGTTTCAAGAGATTTCTTTCTTCATTTATCTGCTTGAGTACTTCTTCATTTTTGACTTTGTCTATCCATTTTATTCTGAGCATCCTCCTATAACACCACATTTCAAAAGCTTCAAGTCTTCGTTGATCAGTTTTCCCCATTGTCCAAGTTTCGCAACCATATAATGCTGTGCTCCAAACGTAACTTTTCAAGAATTTCTTCCTTACTTCCAAGCTTATATTTTTTGAGCATAATAACTGTCTCTTTTGATGAAAAACCTGTTTCCCATGTGCTATTCTTGCTCTTATATCTCTTTCGCTTTTGCCGTTCTCTGTAATTATGCTTCCTAGATATTTGAATTCTTTCACCTGTTCAATTGTCTCGGTATCTATTTTGATTCTCGTTCTTCTAGCTGTTTCCGCTGCTGTACACATCATGAATTTTGTTTTGTCTTTATTTATATTCATACAATAGTTTTCCAATAATATTGTTCTCATGGTATTGAGAATATTTTCCAACTCAGTACTACTCGTGGCCAATATAGCTATGTCATCCGCGAATCTCAACATACTTATATTTTCTCCCTGAATCTGTAATTTCGATTGAATTTCCTCCTTCACTTCGTTCATTGCTTCTTCTATATATAAATTGAACATCAGTGGCGATAATGAGCATCCTTGTCTCACCCCTCTTCTTATTTGTGCTTCACCTTCCTGACCCTCTATGTCTATTATTGCACTTTGATTCTTATATAATCCGTATATTATTCTTCTATCTTTATAATTTATTCCCACCTTCTTCAGGATCGCGAACATCTTCTCCCAGTCCACATTATCGAAAGCCTTTTGTATATCTACAAAACCTGTGTACACAGATTTCTTCAGAGCTATCCTTTTCTCTATTACTGCCCTGAGTGCTAAGATTGCTTCTCGCGTTCCCCTATTTTTTCCAAAACCAAACTGATCCTCTGCCAATCTACTCTCTATTTTATTTTCCATCCTCCTGTATATAATTTTGGTCAGGATTTTCGAAACATGTGAAGTTAAACTGATCGTTCTGTAGTTCTCGCATTTGTCTGCCCCTTGTTTTTTCGGGATAGCGACAATTTTATTCTTTTGGAAATCTTCCGGTACTTCTCCTTTTTCGTACATATCTCTAATCAATTCAAACAGTGCGTCGCGAGTTCCTTCACCGGAGGCTTTTATAAGGTCCGCACTTATGCCATCTATGCCTGGCGCTTTATTATTTTTCAATTCTTTCAAAGCCTTGTCGAATTCTGATCTCAATATCGAATCTCCCAATTCTTCCTCATCTACATCCTCCTCCTTCTCTAATAGTGCTATATCATCGTTTCCTCTATACAAGTCTTCCAAATGATTGATCCACTGTTCTATTTTCTCTTCCGTTTTTATCAATTGTCGTCCTAGAGAGTTTCTAATCTTATTGCTTCTAGATTTCATTTGTCCGAAAAATCTTTTAATAATCCTACATGCTTCATCTATTTTTCCTCAATGCAATCTTATTTCTATTTCCTGACATTTCTCTTCTAACCACTGTTCTTTTGCTTTCCTTGATTCTCTTATTATTTTATTTCTCAATGATTTGTATCGTTGCTGGCCTTCTTGGCTATCATTATTCTTGTATTTTCTTCTTTCATTCATCAATTCTAAAATTTCTCCCGTTATCCATGGGTTTTTAGCTTCTACTCCATCATTCTTAAAAATCTTATCCGCACATTCTCTTATATTCCCCTTCATCTTTGTCCATCTCCTCTCTATTCCCAAGTCTTTCTCTTTTCGATCTCCCAATTTTTCATCCAACATTTTCTCGAATGCCTCATGTGTTTGTTTTTGCTTGAGGTTCTTCAAATTCCATCTCTTCTGCATTTTCCTTTTCTTCTTCAGAGATTCGAATCCCAGAGAACATTTCATCATCAACATATTATGATCACTATCTATATCTGCACCAGGATAAGTTTTACAGTTTTTCACTTGGTTTCTAAATCTTTGTTTCACTAATATGTAATCAATTTGGTATCTTGCTGTATGTCCTGGCATTTTCCAAGTGTAGATTCTTCTTGGATGATTTTCGAAAAAAGTGTTTGTGATAACCATCTTATGATTTTCACAAAATTCGACTAAACGTTGTCCTCTATCGTCCCTCCTCCCTACCGCGAAATCTCCTATAATGTTGTCCTCTTTTCCTTGTCCTATTACCGCATTCCAATCCCCCATCACTATCAAATTCTCTTCTCCCTTCACATATTCTATCACTTCTTCTATTTCTTCGTACGTTTTTTCAATATCTTCCTCCGAATATGCAGATGTGGGCATGTATACTTGGACTATGACTGTGTCTACCGCTTTTGTTCTGATTCTAACCCTCATCACACGTTCATTATGTTGCAAATAATTTTCTATTCTATTTCCTACTCTTTTATGCATTACAATTCCTACACCTGCTTGACCGTTCTTTGATCCTGTATGAATTATTCTATAATCCCCACTCCAGAAATCGCCCTCTTGTGGCCATCTCATTTCGCTAATCCCCATTACGTCTATATTCAACCTATTCATTTCTAATTTCAAATTTTCTAATTTTCCCGCTTGCCTCAGTGATCTAACATTCCACGCTCCGACCCGAAGAATGTTGTTTCTTTTCCCTATCCTATTCTTCGGTTTTCGTTCCTTGCTGATGAAGCTTCCTCGAGCAGCCTCCACCCGGAGATCCGAACGGGAGACTAGTTTACCTCCGGAATATCTTACCCGAGAGAGCGCCATCATGTATTTATTAATTTGTTTGTTTGTTTTTGTTACATAATATTCCAGGTTAGGAAAAAGGTTTCATTTCCTCGGGAAGTATTGAAACATGTCAAGGAAGGTAGTTTCCCCTTGCTTCCCTTCCGTTTGATTTTGCCGATGTTTCTGGCATTAGGATGATTTCGTTCCTCTCAGTTTGTATTCTTTCTCTTGAGTAGTTTATTCCACTCAAAAAAAAAGATCCAACTCTGAGATACTTACCCTCCTCACCACGTAAAGGAAGCAGATACTACCAGGGACGGATAAAAAGGATATCAAGGACAGGTATCATGAATATCCCCCTGGAAGACCCGCAATCATCCACGGGGAGTATGCTCAAGGGGTGTGATTTAAATTGATTCGCAATCTTCCTAAAGGTCAAAACATAACGGATATATCATAATTCCTGGGGGACAGCCAGCTACTGTGAATTCCTTCAACTTGGATCGTAGACAATTGGTGGGAAAGATTATACCGAGCTTGCTTGAGAATTATTCACGTTTATTTGCTATGCCTCCACAGATCAAATCATAGTGGATATACCATACCTTTGATGGACAGTGTACTGAGAACCTGCTCAGAGAGGAGTAAATGAATAAAACATTGTCCTCCCCGCAAACCCTGATCGACAATGACTACACTTAAGCTCAACTAGAGCGACTAGAGATGTGGCTTATTCTAAAATAACCGTGCCGAATCTCTTTCATCTTCCTTCATAGAGGAAACCATGCAGAGATGTCTTGTGAAAAAAGGTGCGTTGGATATAATTTTATTGTCTTCGTAATTTTGATGGAGAGTAGTAACGTAAGCGTTACGAGAAGATAGAGAGAGAGAAGAAGGGGACGCCAACGAGAAGGTAGAGGTGGTAGAAGCGGCGAGACTCGTAATGAGCCAAGGCGGCGAAGGGCCAGTTCTCCTGTAGCACTCGTTGCGTAAATTACCACGAGCAATCTCGAGTCAGTGAAATTCCAATCTCAAACGTCCATCACCGGACACGACGAATTCAACCGACTACAATCACCCTCGGCGAAGACCTCCATCGAAGCTGACCCTGACCCCACGACGGAAGGGAAGGTCGGCCAAACGACGAGACGTGACGCCTCACCCACTCACCACACACACTCTCATTCACACACAATTTCAGTTGGTAAGCTGCATCTATTACTCCTCATTTAATATACGAATATACATACTCCTCATTTAATATACGAATATACATACTCCTCATTTAATATACGAATATACTTCTATCTTTCTCATTTAATATACTCCTTTCGACACACAATCGTATTCTCTCTGTTTCTTCTCCCGCCCCCTCCTCTATGAAATTCTCCTCTTCGTCTCCCCATTATAGAGTATTATATAATGGATGTGTCTATTGAATCCAACCAAATTTGATCAAGAATCAGACATCAACTACATGAACTACAACAACAACAACATGAAGTTGGTTTCTTTAACAAAGGCTGTTATCGGATTCTTGAATGTAAATGGAATTGATAGTATTGGTAGCTAACAGACAGATCTGTGGTATGTTTGCTTCATTTTGTTCCATCCTCATCCACCTGTGATGCTATTCAAAGAATCTGATGATGTCGTATAGATCTGTGATATATTCACTGCACTCTTGCCTTTGCTCCACTCAACTAAGAGGCCACCGAATAGAATTGATAGTGACAGCTATGGTCTAGCTGAGTAGCTAATGTACAAATTCATGATTCGTCTGCTTGATTTCTGCTTTGTCTCCATTTACTTGTGATTCCACTCCGAGAAACTGATGAGTCCAGGATGTCTTCAAGATCTGTGGCATATCTGCTGTGCTTTTGCCTCTAGAGAAATCGTTTTGTTCAATTGATAGTTTTAATTCGAAATGTTGGTTATGCTTCAACGTAAGTGGAGTGCCCAAAGACCAACCTCAACCTTCAACGTTTTTGAAACTTCTTATATCTCACTGAGGTGGTGTCATGGACTCCTCATTCTGAAAACTTCTTATACAGCATTGGGGTTTTTGGATGATCCCACGTTCTGATTATATTTGATATCTGATGAATTCCACTTTCTGATTACGAGTGATGATTCAGTTGTTAATTCATTACATAAGCTTTGATCATCTATTTCATGCAATTCATTATGGATTGAATTCACTTTATAATCTGTAGTTCATCCATCTAATACAAAATGGCCTATAAAATTACCTAAATAAAATGGATAGTGGCGCTGGACGACATGCAGATTGCATGGTATATTTGCTTCGTTTTTGTCTTTCCTCATTGGCCTGATACTTTCTTGACCAAGAGTTGTTATCGGATTGCTTGAGTAGTATCACAGGTGTATAAGAAAACACGGAAAAGAAGCAAATATACCGTAGACCTGTACGTCGTCTACCACCACTATCAGTTTCATATAGTTAGTCTCGTGGAAATTTTTTATTGAATGGATGGATGACAGATTACAAAGTGGATTCTATTGATAACACAGCCACACACACAAAAATTTTTGTTCGAGTCTGACAGTCAGACTAGGCATACTATATGTTCTTGGGGTCGCTGAATCCAAATCTGAGGTCAGCAATACCCCTGCACGTCTGGGACTTGACATAACCTCAAAAAACCTATTTTGCCCAAAAAATTTTTTGTCTATTCTGACAGTCAGACAATACATACTATATATTTTTGGGGTCGCTGATTCTGAATCTCAGGTCCCAATGGTACCCAATCTACACCGCAAGAGGGTTGCAGGGCTTGATTTTGTGTATCATATGAAAGCTACTTATGTAGAATTTGAATTTGATGAATGCTTACCAAGAACAAATGAACACTTCAATGAACAAATCGTATGCACCCCAAAAATAAGTGGAAACATTATA
This sequence comes from Gonatopus flavifemur, assembly GCA_018340375.1. Lineage (NCBI taxonomy): Eukaryota > Metazoa > Arthropoda > Insecta > Hymenoptera > Dryinidae > Gonatopus > Gonatopus flavifemur. The sequence goes on along the minus strand of JAFFJZ010000085.1, from coordinate 256,037 downwards.
ATGATTCTACTTATCTTTAAGGTACATACGATTTATTATAATCATTCTACTTATTTTCAAGGCACAAACGATTTGTTCATTTGAGCGTTCATTTGTTCCTGGTGGGCATTCATCGTTATAATGATTCTACTCATTTTTAAGGTACATACGATTCGTTCATTTGAGCATTTATTTGTTCTTGGTCAGCATTCACCAAATTTGAATTTCACATCAAAAGCTCTCATATGATATACAAAATCAAGCCGTGCAACCTTCTCGCGGTGTAGATTGGGTACCATTGGGACCTGAGATTTAGAATCGGTGACCCCAACAATATATAGTATGTACTGTCTGACTGTCAGAATAGACAAAAAATTCTTTGTGCAAAACAGGTTTTTTGGAGTTATGTCAAGTCTCAGACGTGCAGGGGTATTTTTGACCTCAGATTTGTATTCAGCGACCCCAAAAACATATAGTATGCCTGGTCTGACTGTCAGACTCGACCAAAAATTTTTTTTTTGTGTGGCTGTGTAATGGATGGCATGAAATGGGTGATCAAAGAATATGTAATGAATCAATAACTGAATCATCACTCCTAATCAGGAAGGGTAGTTCATCAAAAAACCCTGAAGCGATATGAAGAAGGTTCTAGAAAGTGTAGTTCATAACAAGAACTCAAAGAGATGTAAATAGTTTGACTAACGGTAGGAGTTGAAGTTGGTCTTCAGTTACTGTAGTCACATTCAAATATTTCAAAACGATTTTCTGAAAGGTGAGAACACAGTAGATATGTCAAAGATTCTCACAACATGCTGGGCTCATCAGTTCTTTGAAGTGAATCGAAGGTGGCTGGAGACGAAGCAGAAATGAAGCGGACGTATCACAAATTTGTATGCTAGCTGTCGTCACCATCAATCTCATTCGGTGGCCTCATAGTTGAACGGAGAGAAGGCGGAAGCGCAGTGGTTATATCACAGATGTATCCGATGCTGGTATCAGGTTCTTCGCGTAGAGTTTCAGGGGGATAAGGAAGAAACAATATGGAGCGGATATACCATAGATCTGTGAGTTTGCTATCACCACTATCAATTTGCATTACAGACTACCAAGTGGATTTAATTGATAATCAATCCCCAGATTCTTCGATCAGAATTACAGGTGTATGCAGGAAAAACAGACAAGATGCAGATACAACACGTTGTTCAATAAGTCCCGAGACTAACAACGAAAACAACCTCTTTCTCCAAAAATCATTTTCATCCATCAATATAATCTTCTTTCAGAGTGATACAATCTTTCCAACGCCCTTCCAATATCTCTATACCATGTTTATAGAAGGATTTATCCTTTGCTTCAAAATAGACTCCAGTTTCGGCAATGACCTCCTTATTCAAGCCCAATTTTTTTCCCCTGAAGCATTTTTTGAGATCAGCAAAGAGCCAGTAGTCGCTGGGGGCTAAATCTTGCAAATACGCGGTGTGGGGCAGGCAATCGAAGCCCAACTGGTTGGATTTTGTCATTGTTTTCATGGACTTGTGACATGGTGCCTTGTCTTGTTGGAAGAGGATTTTTTTCTTCTTCATGTGCGGTTGTTTTGCTGCGTTCTCCTTCTTGAAACGTACCAACAAATCAATAGAATAATCACTGTTGATCGATTCACCTTTTTCCAGGTAGTCAATGAAAATCACGCCATATCCATCCCAAAAAACAGACGCCATGATTTTGCCAGCAGACTGCTGCGTTTTCGGACGCTTTGGGCGGCTGGTGCCAGCCATGCGTCAGTCAGATGAATGCCAATTCGACTCTGGAGTGGAATGATGTATCTATGTTCCATCCATGCTCACGTATCGACGCGGGAAATCCTTTTTATTGCAAGTAAATAGCGATAAACAGCTCTCTGAATCGTCCACTCGTTGCTGTTATTGTTCCACTAGAAGCAATCGCGGCACCCATTTGGAAAAAACCTTTTTCATGCTCAATTTTTCATGAAGGATTGTGAGTACGCTTCCAGATGATAACTGTGTCATTTTTGCAATCTCACGTACCTTCACTTTGCGATTTTTCATTACGATTCTCAACACTCCACTCACATTTTCCGGTGTAACGACTTCCAATGGCCTACCCGAACGTTCCGCGTCGTTTATGTCCGTACGACCACGTTTGAACTCAACATACCAACGACAAATCGTTGGTTTGAATGGAGAAGAGTCCGGGTAACGTTTTTCAAGCCATTGCTGGGTTTCAACGGTGTTTTCACCCATCAAAGAACAATGTTTCATCAACACACGAAACTCGCTTCTTTCCATTTTTTGAACAAATCACGAAGTGACTTTACTCTAACCTCGATAACTCTGCTGTTTGTGATCCGATTGACGTGAAATTTCTACACTTTTCATGTCAAGGTTCGCACTCTAGGGGAACGTGGCCAGTCTGGTACTACTAGCACCATCTCTGGGTTCGTCTCGGGACTTATTGAATGATGTGTTATCATACATTCGTATATCATGTACCAGCAGGATAAATATCAATAGGTAACGTTGTAAGAGAATGAAGAAGAGGCAGGGACACAGAGGATATACAACAGCTCCTTGCGTCGAGTATACTACATCTAGATTCTTCCAATAAAATCACTGGTAGATGGAGGAAAAGCGAGAAGGACGCAGATGTACTATACATCTCCCTGGCGGAAATATTTCTCTGAGAATCTCTGAAAAACTCTCCAAATTCGGACATTCCCTACAAATCTCTGCAAGTCTCTACAAAACTCAGGATAATTCTGAAAATCTCTGAAAATATTCTAAGCATCTCTGAAAACTCTCAAAATTGGAATTTCCACGGGAGCTGTATATCACTTACCATCACGACCATTAGGTAGCGTTGAAAGAAAATGAAAAAAAAGACAGGAGCGCTGTAGGTATAACAAAAATTTTCGCATCAGATGCAGTTGGCTGACCAATTGCCGAATGATTACACAGACTGTTTAGAATCAGCTCGACTAAGAGTGAGCAGATCAAATGTATTCTGATCACAGAAATTGTTGTAGGATAACTACAGGTCAACCTGATTGATATGACTAGGGATCCAATTCATTCTAAATATTCTCTTCCAAAGTTATATCTCTCCAGATGTTCCATTCAAGCTGGATTACATTCCTATTCTCACAAACTTTCATTTCTATCTTCCATTATCCTTGTTTTCAAATTATTCAATTTTCGAATATCATGATTGAATATCTTTATTTTCATATATTTTGATATTCACAGATCATTATTCTCAGATGTGTGTAACAAATGGGAATGATCTCATTCAACGGCCGATTTTTCTCCTCATTTCAACATATATTCAATGCTGAGGATTTGTGAGAGTGGAGATATGTGAGAATAGATATCTATCACCAGTGGTATGCAGGGAAGAATTATCTAGAAATCAAGATGATTGAGATTACAGATTTCTAATGGGAAATGTTCAATTGAATATGGAGTATTTGAGAGAGAGAATATTTTGGAGTATTAAACATGTTATAAATGATATTTCAAATACGGATATTGTTCCTGAATGACTGAAGATCAACCTGATTGATGTAGCTGGAGATAGAACTGATTCTAAAATATTCTCTCTAAAAGTTTGAACCTTCCAGTTCTTCCATTCAAGCTGAAATGTATTTCCATTCTCACGAACTTCCCAAGTGGCACAAGAAGTTCTAAGAATGGTCTAGCACCTTCTTAGAAGGTTCTAGTACATGCTCAGAACTTCTTGTGTTACTTGGGTCCTATCTTTAGTGTTGATGACGTTTGTTTTCAGATAATTCTATTCTTTGATATCATCGAGGTTGAATATTTTCATCTTCACATATTTTTACTTCTGCAGGTCTGTATTCCCGAATATGTGTCGGAAATGGAAGGAACTCCATTCAACAGCAACTTTTTTCCTGTGAATTAGTACTAAAAGATGAAGACCTGTTATATTATATTCAACAATAAGAACCTGTTGGTGTACAAATATGTGGAAATAGATATTTATGATCAGATATGATAATAAAGAGAAGTTTCTGGAAATACGAATATTTTATGAAATATCACCTAATAATAATCATACGACAAGCTCAAGAGAAGGAAAATATAATGATCTCCATGAATCTAGACTGATCATATGGTGTGGGAGCTTGACTTCGTAACAAATTCCAAATTTGGAATTGATTTCAAAATGAGCCAATTGCGAGAATGATTGTAAGTATTCATCTATGTATTCATAACTGACCATCTTTATACTCATATACTTATTCACGGAGATATATATACAGGGTGGTTCATTTGAAGTGATATAGTCGAATATCTCGAAAACTAGTGGGGATGGAAAGAAATGTTTCAGATAAAAAGTTTAGGGTTCCAAGGGGAAAGTATGATGCTCACCTTGAAAAATCCCTCAGAGGTCATTTTGAAGGTCATGTAGGGATCAAGATGATTTTTTTGAATAAGACCCCTATTTTTTATCATGGCATGGGAAAGCTGGTTTCAAACCCTTTTACGAAACACTGGTGATGGATCCCTTTCCGCCCATTGGGGTGCGAGGTATGGACCGTCGGAGTTATAGATGAACTACTCTTGGCGCTACTCAAGAACAACGACGTGGACGTGGTGGTTCTCTGTTCCCTCCGGAGTGCTTGATTATTGTAAGTCCCCTTGCCTCTCACATGAGGGGTGCTTGATGCTGTTACAATAATTGGTCGGAGTTACCCCCCTCTGCCCGGATACATAATCCTGGCATGTTGGCACAGACAGTGCGGATGCGATCGATCATGTCCTCCCTCATTCACAAAAGAACTTCCAAATTTTTGTGGTAAATCTACAATGAAATTTTTTACAGTGTAACTCTCTTTGGTGAATTCTCAGGAAGCTCGAAGGATTTTTGTATCCGTTCGAATGTGCATCCTAATGGACTTTATGTGGTATGGTCAATACTTCCAATGTTTCCAGCAACCTCTCAACAATTTTTGGGAGTCGATACTCATTCATAACCCTTGTTGAATCAAATGGAATAATTTATTCGATTTGAAACGCAATAATCGTGATAAATCGTATACATAACTGCCAACCATAATGAGCAGAGACTCAGTGTTCCCGTTTCTTCATGTTGACGTTTTTCTCCAATGAAATTAACTCTAATCTGCATTGAAATCAGTCCCGATCTTTGGAAAAAAGCGATGAACAAGAATACATGAACAAACAGAAACATCGAATTTCTGTTGATTATGGTTGGTGATGTGGATGATTCCGGGAATACGTGATCATTGAAACACTGGTTCTAAACTAAGACCATCACAATCGTTCTTCTCCTTTGCATATTCAATCATCTACATTTATCAATTCATTCCATCCGATTCAATCGAAGGAATGAATCACTATCCACCCTCTGGAATTATTGATATGATGCTTGTGCTTCGCTCATGTCACAATAATTACAACGAAGCCCCAAGAGTTTACCGGGATCGGTATCCCGATCGCCGCATCGCACACCCCGTGACCATCCGTCGACTCAAATTGAGGGCTCAACGAGGAGTATTGCAGCGAGATCTGAGACATCACCGGTACGATGAGAATAATATCCGTGCACTCACCATATTGGAACTTATCCACTTGGATCCTCATGTTAGTAGCAGATCGTTGACACGAATAACTGGTATACCCCGGACTACTGTTTTGAGGATCTTGAAGCATGTCAAATATCGACCATACCACATTAGGTCAACTCAAGCTCTCATTCCAAACGACATGAGACTTCGAATTAGGTTCTGCAACTGGGCACGAGCTAGGCTGGTTCACGATCCTCAATTCTTCAACTATGTAATGTTCTCCGACGAAGCATCTTTTCAGAGCACTGGGCATTTGAATAGACACAACTCTCATCACTGGTCGGATGTTAATCCGCATTAGTATCGAGCAATCGACAAACAACATCATTGGAGCGTAAATGTGTGGTGCGGGATCGTCAATGGCTATTTAGTCGGTCCACATTTTCTCAACGGCACTTTGAACGTCCCCATGTCTCTGGAATTTCTGGTGGATTATTTACCAGGCTTGCTTGAGAATCTGGATATCCAAACAAGGCAGAGAATGTGGGTCGAACTAGATGGAGTCCCCCAACATTACGCATTGATCGTGAGAGAATACCTTGATCATCATTTCCCGGGAAGGTGGATTGGACGAGGTGGGCCAGTTGCGTGGCCCCCACGCTCACCCGACTTGACATCTCCCGACTTATTTTCGTGGGGATTTCTGAAAGACGAAGTATTCAAGGCCCAACCAACCACGAGGAAGGACATGATCGATCGCATCCACACTGTTTGTGCCAACATACCACGATCAATGTTTCTGAAGACGGTTACAAATTTTTGGCGGAGACTGGGATTATGTATCCAGGCAGTGGGGGGTAACTCCGAGCATCAAGCACCCCTCATGTGAGAGGCAAGGGGACTCACAATAATCAATCATCCCACATGTGAGAGGCAAGGGGACTCACCATAATCATGCACTCCGGAGGGAACAGAGAACTACCACGTCCACGTCGTTCTTCCTCGGTAGCGCTTAGAGTAGTTCATCAATAACTTCGACGGTCCATACCCTGCACCTTAATGTGCGGAAAGGGGTCCATGACCAGTGTTTCGTGAAGGGTTTCAAACCAGCTTTCCCACGCCATGATGAAAAAATGGGGTTCCCATTCCAAAAAACCATCTCGACCCCTAAATGACCTTCAAAATGACCTCTGAGGGATTTTTCAAGGTCAGCATCATACTTCCCCCTTGGAACCCTGAACTTTTCATGTGGAACATTTTTTTCATCTCCACTAGTTTCCGAGATATTTGACTATATCACTTCAAATGGACCACCCTGTATAAGTCCGAGTCTTGGCCTATGGAGCAGCATTTGAAAACCTCAGCTCTTGCAGTACGTTTAAAATAGCTCCTCGAAATTCAATCTTCACTCTAGAGTAATTCAGAACGATTTCATTCTCTCTTCAATTATTAGCTGTTTCTTCTAAACCCAGAAGTAAGTTAAATTTTATCATCCATTTCATGAAAACTTTTCTTTTCCAAATTCTTGACTTTATTCTCAAATTCTTCTTCTTCTTCTGATAATACAACTTACACCTAACTACAGAGAGGAGGTGTAAGCTGAATATTGGAAAATATTACAAGCCTGATTAATTTGCCTCTGGTTGCATGTTTCAGACTTGTGAATTCAAGAACTTCTCCCCTTTCGAACCAACTATCTCATATTCTCATTAAATTAATACAATTCCCTATATCGAATGAGGATTGAAACTGAAATTGGTCTGCTTGAGATTATCCATATCGTTATTAATAAATATCCCTCATTCATATATATATATATATATATTTTCCCTTTAGGTGGTCAACATAATTTCTTCTCTCCGAAAAGCGATTAAGCCCTTAGAAAGGGGAATCGTCTTTAGGCAGGGACTGTTGAAGAGAAGACATGATTCCCTCCCTGCCAAGCAGGCCCTTAAAGTGAGGAGGAATATTGCGCAGAATAAAAAACAATTGCCAGAGATTAAGGAGGGAATTGCACTCCTGATTGAAAAAATCCCAGAGGAACGGGTTAAAATCATTGAAAAACTTACGGGGCCCCCTACAGCATCCACGGAACCACAGGCTGGTTCATCCCTATATGATCGTAGCATTAAGAGTTCAAAGGACCAAATCTCCCACCCAGGTGCCGGATCTGCGTGAAGAGAAAATTAGAATTCTATAAATGTGAAGATTGTAAACACCTAGTTATAAGTATATTGTTCATCAAGGGGGGAAAGTGGGAAATTTCCGACGAGTGTGAAGTTTGTCCTTCCGAGCCGAAGGCGAGGGACACAATCACACGAGTGGAAATTTCCCACTTCTCCCCGAGGTGAACATAATATTTTTTCCCGCAACTGCAAGGAAAGTAAGAATTATCTGTTTAATTCCATATAAAATATTCATATGCATATTTCAGAACGAAAAGGTAGTATGTAATTTCCTTCCGCTGCAAGCGGGCAGGAAGTACTTTCCTCCCATTGCGAGCGGGTAGAAAGTACTTTCCTCCCACTGCGAGCAGGCGGAAAATATTTTCCTCCCGCTGTGACACATTCGCTTGGAATTCAGCACTTTCTTCCCTGAAAATAGGTCAGAAAACATCAACTTTCCGTGCAGATGTGGGAAAAAGAATATAGTTCTTTATCATATGCAGATATAGAAAAGATTCGCTTCACGCAGGAAGAGCGGCTAGAAATTTGTTCTCACAGAGTTTCCCTTGCCGGTGCTTGGGGTGCTTGGAGAGTGGAACCATGAAATAGACAACAATGGATGAACCTCATAAATATACATATATTAATTAATATCATTCTGATTTATACGTTTTCTTTCATGTATCATGTTTAAATTTTTCTTTATATATTGAATCTATATCATATATAATTGGTGTGTTCAATAGAATTACCTCATTCACATGGTCCGTTCCTCCCTGTCCTTGTCATAAGACAAGAAAAGAAGAAAATTCTGAAAAAAAGGAAGGTCATTAACCTTCCCACCCTTTTGGTTTCCGAAAGAAAGTTTCGTGTCGATACCTAGAGACCGAATTCTCTGGACGTAACAACTATGTCATGTTCTCCGACGAAGCATCTCTTCAGAGCACTGGGCATTTGAATAGACACAACTCTCATTACTGGTCGGATGTTAATCCGCATTGGTATCGAGCAATCGACAACCAACATCGTTGGAGTGTAAATGTGTGGTGCGGGATCGTAAATGGCTATTTAGTCGGTTCACATTTTTTCAACAGCACTTTGAACGGCCCCATGTCTCTGGAATTCCTGGCGGATCATTTACCAGGCTTACTTGAGGATCTGGATTTACAAACAAGGCAGAGAATGTGGGTTAGGGTGGCCTAAAAAAAGGCGATGGTGGAATTCCTTCAGTCACACCCCGCAAAGTGTTTCCATTCGCTGAAAAAATGAACTGGTAAAAATTTCAGACCAATCGGATATGATTAAGTGGTGCCACAACGGGCTCGAAGTATGGTATTTTGAAGCAAAATTGTTGTTTTTTATCAATTTTTCACAAATAACCACCGCCCTGTAGTTTTGATCGGTATTCAACCAATGGCATATGAATGAGCATGCGAAACCACACAAAAATATGTATAATAATATTCCTTGAAGATATTCTCCAACTCTATTTTATTAAATAAACAGTTCATAGAAAATCATTTTATTCATAAAATATTGAAAATTTCATAACGAGATTTTGTATGTTATTATCATTCATTTTATCTTATCATAATATTAAATTCTATGAAAGCAAAATTCATTGCGATAATATTCTTTTCGTATGATCTGAATATTTTTTACGATAATCAGTTACCACTTGTAGCAACATTTGTTTTTGGTTTTCATCATTGGTCAATATACTATTATATTCTTGTATTAATTTGACTCCCTGTTCAGCTACATCATTCACTACAAGGAATTCTTCCAATATTTTATGTCCATATTGATAACTTCCTTGTTGTTCCCAAATTTCAGGATCAGTGGACATGAAATCGGTGAAATTTTGAACCTTGAAAAAAAATTAAATATTTTGAGTGTTACAAATTTACTCATACGTGTAACCTTCTTCAGTTCTTGTGGTTGGTATGAGGGTCTTTTTGTGGATACGTATTCTGTTGCGGAATCTGAATTTATCGCCTTAACCATTTCCATCTTGATATTTTTCGGAATACGCGTATCAAAAAAAGCGAACCCTATATTTTCTGAAGACAGATACCACAGATGAGAACACAATTTTCGTATACACGTATCAGAAATTGCTACATCTGAGTATTGTTCCAATTTTTTTATCAACTTGAAATCATTAAAAGGGGCTTCAATAGCTTTAGGAGCGTCAAACCATACTTCCACATACATTTGGACTAAAAAAATACATATTTCTCCCAGGGCCTTAGATTCTGTTTCCTGGAGTGGGAACTGATTTTGAAACATGAAAATTTTTAAAGTATAAATGGCTTTTGACATCCATCTCGCGTGATGCATAGCACCCGGACAGCGAAAAAAAATGCCGCGAGTTGGAGTTTTTCCAAGAAAAATGAGAGTGAGTTCTAAGAATTCCCTGTAATCTTCTCTATACGTATTTTTTTCTTCCAAGCGAGCCTTACAAGATCCTCCTATTTCATCCTTCACATCTTGCAAACTCGAATTCACTACTGGGTCTCGAATTGCAGGAACAAATCTGCTCTTATCGACAGTGGCCCAAGCTTGTTGGAAGTTTTTGAAAATAGAAACATCTGGTCCTGACGTGGGGAATTTTAATTTGAGATCAAACACGCTTTTTAATCGTAATTCTGAAATGTGATGATGGCAAGGTGAATAGAGTAAGTCCTGTTCAATCAATTGTTTCAACAAAATGCAAGCTCCATCCAGTCGCCCAGTATTCGAGGCGGTAGTATCTAAGCATAATGCTTGCACTTTATCTGCAAGATCCCACTCATTCAACACGTCATACACCGCTTCTGCTTGTCTTTTACCCGTTCCACTCTCCAGCTTTGGCACACCGAGCAATTGCGTTTGGCCATCAAATGAAACAATCACAGGCATACGATCAACTTAGATTCTTTGATTCAAATCTGAGAGGAGTTTTGTATCCCAGTGCACCACAATATGTTCTTTCCCTGAAGAATTGAAGGATTCTTTCAGTTCTTCTGCTCTTTGTTGTCTGAAATCTTTTGGGGCCTGTTGCAACGAACTGCGACTTACAGTTGATTCGGAAATATCAATATTTGAAGCTTGAGCCGTCAAAATTATTATGTGCACTGCATCACGATCGCTCAGTTTGCATTTATCCAACGCACACAACAGTTTTGAAGTAGAAAACAATGTTCTAATGTTCTGTGGTTTGGACGTTGAAGCGGTTGTATCTGGTTTACATTCTTCTCCCTCATTTCCTGAGATTTCGTTTTCACTACTACTATTGGCAAATTCTATTTCTCCAGAGTATTCTATAGAACAAAAAAAATACACATATGTGTATATATATATAGCAGAACAGTCTATGGAATCCATTATACTGGGTGTTCGTGTGAATTACACTGAGAAACCACCAGGTTTGCCTCACCCCTGTAAGAGTTTAGATACGGTGAATCTCACCACGTGGTTGATTCAACTGAATATCGATTGAAATGGTTGAGCGATGATCTATTTCAATCGATATTCAGTTGTCTCAACCGCGCGGCGAATTTCGCCGTATCCAAACGTTTACGGGGTTGGCTCCACTATTTTTTTCCTCAGTATGAGTTTGAATATAATTTATATATGGAATGAAATTGAAAAAAAAACATCGTGAGCACAATTTTTGAATTCAATTTACTCTATAAATAAGCAATGGTAGAGAACATAAATCTGAATTAGTAACCTGAATTTCACCCTTACAATTGAGATAACATACCTGATTGTCTCATTTCCTCATAACATCTTTTCCTTCTGTTCGACAGTTTTTGTAAATCTCTCCAATATCCATAAATTTCTTCAAGTTTTTCCATGCAATGTTGGAGATTTCGGGTTGGGATTCGCGCTTTTTGCCAAAATACATATGTTTCTTCAATCACTAACTTAACACTTTCACGTAAACTCAGATTCACTTTATGTAAATTATAAAATAATACTTGCAAGACTTGCTTCGAAGAAGGTAATTCAGTACCGATAATCTGATTGGTGACATTTCCAATTAAATATATATTATTCTGAACGCGAAGATTAATATGCGACATTGTGAATGATACTTCAAATCACATTCATAAGGATGAAATCAATCATTCAATAGTCATTACACTTCTTATAACAAAGAGTGGAAAAAGATAGATACGAACGTTTTTGTCTTGTCCCGTAATTCACGACAAATGATGAGGTTAGAAACAATTGACTATCATCGAACAATCGAAAATCGCACATTAGTTCGGATGTTCAATCAATTCGATTCATCGTTTTCTAGTCGGATTTAATAATAATCGATCGTTCAGTCCTTTTGAGAATTTACATGGATGATATTTTGTTTGTGCGAATGAAATCAATCATATATCCGAGATGATAAAATTCTCCAAGACTAATATCAAAATAACTTCATACAGATGTTGTACAAATTGTTGTGGATTTTTTCAATGATGCACATGAAGTCAACCGGAATTCAAGTGGAGATCTCGGACTATTCATCGGAGAATGCGTTTATAAATTTTGGGGGACTTTATAAGAATTCTCGAAGTGCACTTCAGTCACGCGCAATGAAAAAATGGGGAGATTTTTTGGAAAACTAAATCGCCTTTTTCACATGCAAATGCATTACATATCATCAAAATAGGAGGGGATCAGCAATTCCTCTTGTTTCACACATAAATACAAAAGTGAGTCACGCATGAGTTTCCAAATTTCTAACTGGGTCTTTTTCCATCTTGGACGAATATTATCATACATATTTTTGTGTGGTTTCGCATGCTCATTCATATGCCATTGGTTGAATAACGATCAAAACTACAGGACGGTGGGTATTTGTGAAAAATTGATGAAAAACAACAAATTTGCTTCAAAATACCATACTTCGAGCCCGTTGTGGCACCACTTGAGGGAGTTCTCTAGATAATAGAATTAACGATCAGATTTTGATGAAATTTGATACACGGCTAAATATCAGTCCCCTAATAACTCAGTTAAATTTTTGTGACCTTCCAGAACTTAGGAGACGAGATATTAATAATTATTTCACAACCCGGTGAAGCATTGAGTTATATGCGAAATCGTTATATCACGGTTTTTATTTGCATGGTGGAGAAGAATTAACGATCAGTTTGTGTGAGGAATTATTTTGTAATGAAATCAAGGTCTGATGAATTCATTGACTGCTGACAATTGATCATTCAGTACCTGTGAAAGGAGAATAAAATCAATTTAGAGAAATATTTGACGTTTTCGTGTGCTCATCCGCCATTACTGATGAAGTTTGGCAACGCTGCGTTTTTGACGGGTTCGAAACATCCGAAACTTCAGCAGTAGGAAAAGCGGCTTATAGTCAATTGAAAATTCGATAATGAAAAACATGTGAAAAATAAGAGGAGATTAAGATCTGAATGTCTCATACACATTTATTATTCAATCTAACATAACAATAGGGAGATAAGAGAAATAATCATTTTCAACATTTTCAATCGACCATCAAGGTTGATAAACTACAATTTGACTATTGCATAAAATAATAGCAAATGGAACCAACTTTTCAAATAAAGTACTAACGCAAAACATAAACGTCAATCAAATTTACAGATTGTGGATACTTTCTGAGTTCAATCTCATATCACATAACTATAAGAGATCTCGAGCGATATTTTTTTATCCTTTTATCATGTATAATTTTTCCTCTTCTCACAAAATAATTAAGGGATAAAATGACAGTGCGCTCGAGTACCCTTTACATTAAACGAATTACTTATTTATATACTTATTATATTTTACTTTTCATCACATAATCATAGGGAATATATTAATTTGTGTTTCTATTCAACAATATATCTGACTCATCGTAATTAAGAATTGCCATCAAGAAAATCACAGATTCTTCGTAAAATTTTTTTATTATTCATTACTTTATCGCATAAGAGATTTTTCAACCCTGCTGATCTATTTTCTTCGTGTGAATTCCCAATCATATCATACGTTATATCAGCCATAACTACCTTCTTTCTGATTGCATATGATATACATTTATTCAAACCATTCAATTTTTTCAATGCATTTGGTAATTTTTCTGCAAAATTTTCTTTCGCTTCAGCTGCGTCCCATATTAAAATAGATGCTAATAACATCGTATCTGTTATCTGAAACTTTTCTACTATTCGCTCCAACATTCTCACATCAGCAGTAGCATTATGAGCTCCATCTGTGTTTATTTGCAATTTCCTTGCAAGAGTTTCCAATTTGTTCTCTCCTTTACCTTCGACTTTATTCATTCTTGTGATTATAGGACAAGTATCACAAGAACCTGATACTACAGATTTATATTGTTCAATCATGAACACTTTTTTTATCGATCTCAGCAATTTGGGGTAATCAAATGGACAGTTATGTGCTGTCAAGACGCATTTTTTTTTCAATCGAAACAAAAATTCATAAAATGCATGAATTGCTTCAAATGAAGAACCCGTTACCACAGTATTAGACTGATATTGCAAATTTCCATTGACATATCTCAAACCATTCACAGCACTTGAATTTTCTGTTGTGTAGGTTTAATGTAAGCAGAAAACTCGAAGTCTTCATGTTTAGCAGCTATTCGCAGAATATCGCTTGTTTCCGAAAAACTTCCAGTTCCTGAATCAAAGAAAACTATAACAGGAACTTGTGGAACTTCATAATCAAAATTAGCAATTGGAATCATGGTATCTATATTATTGAGAAGTCCAATGTTCGATTCATACGTTATACCTTCTGACATTTCTTTTTCGTGACGAAGCTCAGATTTTTATTTCTTCAAGAATAAGCGTCGTTTTTTGAATGTTCGTGTCAATGATTTTGTATATCGTATTTGATGTTTCGAGTCAGCTGCATTTGCATATTTTTTTGTGTTCTTGCCTGGAGATAAATTTAATTGTTTGGCTGAATTCGGGATATATTCTTCGCCATTGGATTTTTTATTTATTGCACATGCAACGCGTACATCTCCAGACGATGACATTCCATACATGCGTGTTTTTGGCGCTTTGCTAGTAATCATAGCATTCAAACTTTCATTGTTATTGCGAGACACACCTGCAGCATATCGGTGAGTGTTATTGGCTAAAGAAGTGAATAGGCTGTTTAAAGCACGAAATAAATTTTCATCTCTAAATCCATCGCCAACATTGGTATGTTTATATGTATCTGGATTATTTGCATAATTGCACCAAGCTCCACAATTACGATGATCATTGAAGCAATGATGAGGAATGTTCTGAATAGCGGTGGCCATCGCTATGTTATTCCCTTCATTCTGTGATATGCAATAGGTGAAGCATTTCTGCAGATATTTGATTGCTGTGCTTGATAGTTCTTTGTATCGTTTCTTCATTTTATAGAGTTCGTTCACAACACCTGTACTTGTGTGATTCACATCTGAATGTTTGACTATCTCATAATCATTAGCATTCCGCGCAGCACAAATGGAACTGCTGTCATTATCAGCAATAATAATACCTACTCGAACGTTATTTTTTATAAGAATTTTATTATTTTTGGTCAACAAAACTGCAGCTTCAGATTCCATAGCTTTCGCACTGCCTTCAAAATTTCATCATCATGAAGTAATCAGTCTTACGACTGGTTTGATGAAACCCTCCACCCCTGTCTATTATCCGCCAAACGTTTAATTTCTACATATCTACTACATCCCTTGTCTTGTACGATTTGCTTCATATAACTTGCTCTAGGTCTACCTTTACCAGTTTGACCATTCATTTTCCCTTCCAATATTGTTTCCAATAAACTCTCATGCCGTAATGTGTGTCCTATAAGATTGCTTCTCCTTTTCACGATGTGTTTCAAAAGATTCCTTTCTTCATTTATCTGCTCGAGTACTTCTTCATTTTTGACTTTGTCTATCCATTTTATTCTGAGCATCCTCCTATAACATCACATTCCAAAAGCTTCAAGTCTTCGTTGATCAGTTTTCCCCATTGTCCAAGTTTCGCAACCATAAAATGCTGTACTCCAAATGTAACTTTTCAAGAATTTCTTCCTTACTTCCAAGCTTATATTTTTTGAGCATAATAACTGTCTCTTTTGATAAGAAGCCTGTTTCCCTTGTGCTATTCTTGCTTTTATATCTCTTTCGCTTTTGCCGTTCTCTGTAATCATGCTTCCTAGATATTCGAATTCTTTCACCTGTTCAATTGTCTCGATATCTATTTTGATTTTCGTTCTTCTAGCTGTTTTCGCTGCTGTACACATCATGAATTTTGTTTTGTCTTTATTTATATTCATACAATAGTCTTCCAATAATATTGCTCTCATACTGTTGAGAATATCTTCTAACTCAGTACTACTCGTGGCCAATATAGCTATGTCATCCGCGAATCTCAACATACTTATATTTTTTCCCTGAATCTGTAATTTCGATTGAATTTCCTCCTTCACTTCATTAATTGCTTCTTCTATATATAAATTGAAAATCAGTGGCGATGATGAGCATCCTTGTCTCACCCCTTTTCTTATTTGTGCTTCCCCTTCCTGATCCTCTATGTTTATTATTGCACTTTGATTGTCATATAATTCGTATATTATTCTCCTATCTTTATAATTTATTCCCACCTTCTTCAGGATCGCAAACATCTTCTCCCAGTCCACATTATCGAAAGCCTTTTGTATATCTACAAAACCTATGTACACAGATGTCTTCACCGCTATCCTTTTCTCTATTACTGCCCTGAGTGCTAAGATTGCTTCTCGCGTTTCCCTATTTTTTCTAAAACCAAACTGATCTTCTGCCAATCTACTCTCTATTTTATTTCCCATCCTTCTGTATATAATTTTGGTCAGTATTTTTGAAGCATGTGAAGTTAAACTGATCGTTCTGTAGTTCTCGCATTTGTCTGCCCCTTGTTTTTTCGGGATAGCGACAATTTTATTCTTTTGGAAATCTCCCGGTACTTCTCCTTTTTCGTACATATCTCTAATCAATTCAAACAGTGCGTCGCGAGTTCCTTCACTGGAGGCTTTTATAAGGTCCGCACTTATGCCATCTATGCCTGGCGCTTTATTATTTCCCAATTCTTCCAAAGCCTTGTCGAATTCTGATCTCAATATCGAATCTCCCAATTCTTCCTCATCTACATCCTCCTCCTTCTCTAAGAGTGCTATATCATCGTTTCCTCTATACAAGTCTTCCAAATGATTGATCCACTGTTCTATTTTCTCCTCCGTTTTTATCAATTGTCGTCCTGGAGAGTTGCTAATCTTATTGCTTCTAGATTTCATTTGTCCGAAAAATCTTTTAATAATCCTATATGCTTCATCTATTTTTCCTGAATGCAATCTTATTTCTATCTCCTGACATTTCTCTTCTAACCACTGTTCTTTTGCTCTCCTTGATTCTCTTATTATTTTATTTCTCAATGATTTGTACCGTTGCTGGCCTTCTTGGCTATCATTATTCTTGTATTTTCTTCTTTCATTTATCAATTCTAAAATTTCTCTCGTTATCCATGAGTTTTTAGGTTCTACTCCATCATTCTTCAGAATCTTATCCGCACATTCTCTCATATTCCCCTCCATCTTCGTCCATCTCCTCTCTATTCCCAAGTCTTTCTCTTTTTGATCTCCCAATTTTTCATCCAACATTTTCTCGAATGCCTCATGTGTTTGTTTTTGCCTGAGGTTCTTCAAATTCCATCTTCTCTGCATTTTCCTTTTCTTCTTCAGAGATTCGAATTCCAGAGAACATTTCATCATCAACATATTATGATCACTATCTATATCTGCACCGGGATAAGTTTTACAGTTTTTCACTTGGTTTCTAAATCTTTGTTTCACTAATATGTAATCAATTTGGTATCTTGCTGTATCTCCTGGCATTTTCCAAGGGTAGATTCTTCTTGGATGATTTCCGAATAAAGTGTTTGTGATAACTATCTTATGATTTTCACAAAATTCGACTAAACGTTGTCCTCTATCGTTCCTCCTCCCTAACGCGAAATCTCCTATAATGTTGTCCCCTTTTCCTTGTCCTACTACTGCATTCCAATCCCCCATCACTATCAAATTCTCTTCTCCATTCACATATTCTATCACTTCTTCTATTTCTTCGTACGTTTTTTCAATATCTTCCTCCGAATATGCAGATGTGGGCATGTATACTTGGACTATGACTGTGTCTACCGGTTTTGTTCTGATTCTAACCATCATCACACGTTCATTATGTTGCAAATAATTTTCTATTCTATTTCCTATTCTTTTATGCATTACAATTCCTACACCTGCTTGACCGTTCTTTGATCCTGTATGAATTATTCTTTAATCCCCACTCCAGAAATCGCCCTCTTGTGGCCATCTCATTTCACTAATCCCCATCACGTCTATATTCAACCTATTCATTTCTAATTCCAAATTTTCTAATTTTCCCGCTTGCCTCAGTGATCTAACATTCCACGCTCCGACTCAAAGAACGTTGTTTCTTTTCCCTATCCTATTCTTCGGTTTCCGTTCCTAGCTGATGAAGCTTCCTCGAGCAGCCTTCACCCGGAGATCCGAACGGGAGACTAGTTTACCTCCGGAATATCCTACCCGAGAAAGCGCCATCGTGAATTTATTAATTTGTTTGTTCGTTTTTGTTACATAATATTCCAGGTTAGGAAAAGGTTTCATTCCCTCGGGAAGTATTGAAACATGTCAAGGGAGGTAGTTTCCCCTTGCTTCCCTTCCGTTTAATTTTACCGATGTTTCTGGCATTAGGATGATTTCGTTTCTCTTAGTTTGTATTCTTTCTCTTGAGTAGTTTATTCCACTCAAAAAAAAGATCCAACCCTGAGATACTTATCCTCCCCACCACGTAAAGGAAGCAGATACTACCAGGGATGGATAAAAAGGATATCAAGGACAGGTATCATGAATATCCCCCTGGGAGACCCGCAATCATCCACGGGGAGGGAAAGGGGGAGGGAAGTACACATAATTCAAAAAAATCTCTCAACATCACAATCCCTTTGGAAGTTCGAGAAGACTTGAAAATTGTGGAATGACCTTCAAAAGACCTTGAAAAGACCCTAAGAAGACCCCAGAAAGACCTTGAGAGAAATTATATCCCTCCGACCTTTTTTCGAATCACGTATTATTTGGGACATGGATTTGGCATTCAGGGTATGTCGAAGAACTTACACATGAAGTAGGAGAAATTTTTTGACATAACAATTCCCTCAGGAATCCGATACAACTCGAAAATTGTAAAAAGATCTTGCAAAGACCCTGGGAACACCTCAGAACGAACTGGGGAGAAATTATATTTCCCCGACGTTTTTTGAATCATGTCTCATCTGGGACATGGATTTCGCATTGAGGGTATGTCGAAGAGGGTACACATGAAGTGGAAAAATTTTTCTGACATCACAATTCCCTTAGGAATTTGAAACAAATCGGAAATTGTAAAAAGAACTCGATAAGACCGTGGGAAGAGTTTGAGAGAGATTATATTTCTCCGACGTTCTTTGGATCATCTATCATCTGGGACATGGATTATGCATCGAGGGTATGTCAAAGAACGTACACATGAAGTAGGAAAAATGTTTTGACATCACAATTCCCTCAGGAATTTGATACAACTTGAAAATTGTAAGAAGAACTTGAAAAGACCGTGGAAAGACTTCAGGAGAAATCATATTCCTCCGACGTTTTTCGGATCATGTATCGTCCGGGACACGAATTCCGCATCTGGGAGAGTTTGAAGGAAGTACACATGATTTGAGGAAATTTTCTGACATCCCAATTCCCTTGGGAATTCGAGAAGACTTGAAAATTGTAAAAAGAGCTTGAAAAAACCCTGAGAAGACCTCAGAAAGACCTTGAGAGGAATTATATTCCTTTGACGTTGTTCGAATCATGTATCATCTGGGACATGGATTCCGCATTAAGGGTATATTAAAGAAAGTACACATGAAGTAGAGAAAAGTTTTCGACATCACAACTCCCTCAGGAATTCGATACAACTTGAAAATTGTGCAAAGAACTTGAAAAGACTGTGGAAAGACTTTTGGAGAGATCATATTTCTCCGACGTTTTTCGAATTATGTATCGTCTGGGACATGAATTCCGCATCTAGGAGAGTTTGAAGGGAGTACGCATTATTTAAAAAAATTTTTTGCACTCACAATTTCCTTGGGAATTCCATAAAACTCGACAATTGTGAGAAGACCTTGAAAAGACCCTGAAAAGTCCGTAGAAACACCTTCGGAAAAATCATATTTCTCCGACGTTTTCCGAATTATACATCTTCTGGGTCATAGATCCTGCATTAACGGGATGTCGAAGAAAGTACACATAATGTAGAAAAATTTTTTCAACATCACAGTTCTCATGTGAATCCGATGAAATTCGAAAATTGTGAAAAAAACCCCAATTGCAGACAAATTGTAACACAAGATATACGTATGTCACTTTGAGCTATGAACCCCAAGAGAACACGAAGTTCCAAATTACAGCCATTCGATGTTCCACTGGACGTTCCCTGGACGTGAAAGTACGTATAACGGACTTGAATTTCACTCACAAACTCTGTGTTTTCCTCGGGAATATCTCCATTTCATATGTCATTGAAGTATGAAGGATTGTTTGAAACTCATGGATATATATATATGTGTAGTCCGTCAATAAAGCGGCAAATATGAAATGGTCAGCGTCCGTTTGCTAGTATCCACCTCGAATCTCCCTCACATTTTGAATGCTGGATGGATTGACAGTTTTTGTCATTCCTTCCAAATATCATCAAGACTTACAAATAACCGTTTAAATATAACGAAAAAATATCTATGATACATCTGTAACGGATCTGACATATATCTGAATTTCGTTCTGAAGATATCCAAAAGACGTATAAAATACATCTATGCGGAATGTTCAAGACATTTTTCGATAAGTCTGAAACATACCTTTTGCAATATCTTCTCGAACAGGATCCCAGCGTACCACTCGAGTAAACATTTTTTCTGCAAGATTCCTTTCGACAGAATTCTAGGGTCATTATAAATTCTCAGAGACTAATCCAGTGCCGGATCCACATATGGGCCCAGATGGGCCTGGGCCAGGGGCCTCGAGCTGCTGGGGGGCCTCCTTTCTGATCACAAGTATTTCACAAGGGGGATTTTACAAGTATTTCCTTACAAGGGGCCTCACACGCTCAAGTGCCCAGGGGCCTCGATGGTCGTTAATCCGGCATTGGACTGATCTCTATACTTTACGAATAGCGATACATCGCCCGAATAACAAATTTCACACAAAGTTCTCTCTTACCGAGTGAGGAGAATATTTTGTTTGGGATTCTGAAATCTGGCCGATGTACCGCAATTGCTAATAAATCAGAGATTATTTCTAGAAAATTCCAGACCATTTCAGAAATTCAGTCCGGAGAAATCCTGCAGATGAAATGTTTCCTCGAATGGCAAACTATCACCCCGTTAAACTCGTTGAACTTTGCCACATAATACATCTTTCAGATTCCTAGAGCACATCTTGGCAGGATTCGGAACGTTACACAGTGGTACGAAATGCCGAAAATGTGGTCAAAACTATAAGGAGTTCTCAAATTTGCTCGAAAAATGTTACTCGGGGGTTTCCGGGGTCACTGATTACGAATCCGTTGTCAAAATTCCGAAATTCAAAATGGCGGATCCAATATGGAGAACGAAAATTGAAAAAATCATCGGATTTTCTTCAAACTTGGTAAACAGGGGTTTTTGGAGTCGCTGATTCCGAATCCGTTGTCAAAATTCCCAAATTCAGAATGGCGGATCCAATATGGTGGATGAAAATGAAAAAAATCATCCGATTCTCTTCAAACGTGGCATCCAGGAGTTCTTTGGGTTACTGATTACGAATCCGTTAGCAAAATTTTGAAATTCAAAATGGCGGATCCAATATGGTGAATTAAAATTTAAAAAAATCATCGAATTTTCTCCAAACTCGGTATCCAGGGGTTTTTGTGATCGCTGATTAGGAATCAGTTGTGAAAATCTCCAAATTCAAAATTGCAGCCAATATGCCTGACGAAAATCGCAAAAATCATGAGATTTTCTCCAAATTCGGTACTCAGGGTTTTTTGGGGGTGCTTATTCAGAATTCGTTTCTGAATTTATAAATTCGAATAGTTGACGTTTATTTGAATTATTGAACAAGATTATTATAAATCGATAAAAAGGATTTACAAATATAATTCAATCCGTATAGAAAAGTATTTCATGAATATAATATTAGTCACAAAAGACTGATTGATCAAAGATCAATAACAAATTAATAACAAATAAGAAAATTCAATCATTTTCCTGATCAGAATCATCATCTGTTGCTTCCCGTAGTTCTTCATCTGAACTGTCAGATGAATTCTCATGTAACTCATCCTTGGGAGACAAGATTGTAGCTGGTAAAATCAATAGTGTCACTGCATCTTGAGATAAAATCTTAATTTTCTTCTGTGGCTGTTTTCGCAACGTAGAAATTAAAGGATCCGATGTTGCCATGAGTCTTAAAAACACATCTTCCATACATTTAACTCGGGAACACTTTCGTGAGAAGTCTTCGCGATATCTTCTTATCAACTTAATAGTTGACTCTTGAGCCTCCTCGGAAAGTTGTCCTATAGGTAATAACGCATGTTCTATGATTTCGGGTCCATGAATTAATAATTTGTGGACACAAGTTGGCATGTAATACCAGGGATATAGTTGGACAAATAATTTTCCTGTTTCTGCTGTATATTCCCGGAACTTTGCAACATTGATTTCATACCCGCTTGAGATCACTTGTAGTATAACATGAAATCGTTGGATCAAATTCACATCAACTGCTGTAATAATAGAAGATGTTGTTGAGTTTTCGAAGAAACGCCTAGCGGTGTTCCCATCGTTGCTGCTCCCGAAACCCTGCTTTGGAACGTCAACGATAAGTCCCAGTTCTTTCTTAAACCCTTTTTGGATGGCAGTTTTCCGGATCTCGATTTCTTTCTTGTCTTCGCCACGTGCTTGCCACTTCTTTGTACCAAGTTTGTATCCTATATGTAGACAGCATTCGAAGCACCGAATCCATGCGTGAAGTGTCGACAATCCATATTGTAAGTTTTCTGTTTTGACTGGCATGCTCAACATTAAATCTACATTATTAAAATCTTTTGATGTTGCGTTGCACAGATAACAACGTTGAGCTGATTTAGTCGAGGTTACTTCGTTACAAACTTCCCGTCGATCATCGTCATAACTCATTTGTAAGAAATAGAAAATTCTTTTCTCCGGTGAACATTTTGCAAGGAACAAGCGATTGTATTTGATTTTCAAAATGCGTTACTTCATTCAAAGATGTATCCACATTCTCGTTGATGAATTGCAGTCGTAATGGTCTGCAGAATCGAGTAGACGAAGGTTTTGGATTGAACCATACAACTTTTTCCTGCTTAGATTCCTCATCCAAGCATACAAGTTGTAATGGCACAAGCGAAGTGAAAAGTAAACTTGCGTCAAAAACTGTTTCATCGGTGAATTTCATTTTATACACACTTTGCCCCGAAGTTCCATCGAAACCCCATTTACAAATGAAATTCATATGGATAACATTTTTTGCATCCAGTCCTGCCATATCATTCTGTTGGAGTAATAGAATGCGTCTCACTGTGTGATTCAACAAAGCTTGCAATTCTACTTCAGCTGTTGATTCGGAAACCTTAATGTTACTGATAGGGGTAACATTTACGTTTGGCATTTAATACATCTTGATACGGTGGGTACAATTTACAATCTACTGTCATTGCACTATTTCTCATCAATTGATATTTTCTTCTTGATATTCCCATATCCAAAAATAAAGCCAAGGCTTGATCATTTGTAAATGTGGATGCAGATTCTGATTTTACAACTTCCATATATTTCTCCACTTTGGACGGGCTAGACGATGAAATGTCTCTCAGAAGTTTTGAAACGCCTGATTTACCTGCAGAATGAAGACTCATTTCCGTAGCGTATGATAATTCATCAACATCATATTTTGTTCGAATTTCTTGAGTTCTTCTTCGCTTCGAACGTTCGCTTAGAGATGAGAATTCCGAAGAAGGTCGAGCTGAATTCATTTTTGGTGTTTTCTTAGTATCATTCTAAACAGAAAAATGTACTGGAACGTTGAGCCATTCATTATTCTTTACGAAAAAATGTTCATCCTTTCTCTGAGCCTCTTGATATTTCTGTCTCATCTTATCGAATAAATTTGCAATAACTTGCTTCATATGGTCATAGACTTTGATACAACGACCAGTATGCGAAGATAGACGGTTTTCTAAATTTTCAATTATAATTCTCAAATTACTCTTCAAATGGTCTTTCATCAAAACGAAAATTTCTTTCCTTGAGAATTGTACAATATCATCGCTTGAACCTAAAATTAAAATAATTAATTTGTCACGGGATGGAATAATAATTCTTTGATATACTCATTCATTTGGACTCATTTGATCCAATTCATTGTATTCATCTCATTTCAATTATAAGTTTCGCAAAAAGAGAAAAGCGTCAACTTTGATTTTGTATGTCGTACCCAGGTATTCTTTCTCTTGTGTAATCACTTATCCTGCATTTCCTTCCTATACGCCATACTGTTTGGAAAAAGTGAATAATTAATCCATTTGGGAGTGTGGAAATTCGAAATGAACTCATTATGAACTCTTTCCAAACTGTCTGCCTGTGCGGGTTATTTGTGTGTACCTTATGAACATCATATGTACTTCATCTCATAATATTCTCAACATTTTTTCGATTTTTGATCAACTGTGACAAAACGCGTAAATATCGATTCATTGCAATTCTCATTTCATTCATATCGTACATTCGAAAGTGCAGCTATGCGCAGCTTTTCTCTAAACAATTTAACAGCAAATTGATCATAGATTATGTTCCAATCGGATATTTGGCGGAATATAGCGGAATATGTGACTTTTCACTTCGGTTTTCAATGTATTTATTGACAATTTTGAGCAATATTTGTTATAAAGAATAATGGGAATAGATGATTGATAAATCCCGTATTTTGAATGATCTGTGTGATAAAAATGCTCTACATACCTCCCGGAACAGCATGCATTTTGATTCAGATCAATTAGTTAATCATATAAGTAATTATTTCAAATTGAATTGGGATTAGATTTGTCGCTCGTAGGAACTGACATACGACACGTAAAACGAGGTCAACTTTCCTTTGTTATGCCAACTTCAGTGTTGATGGCGAACCGTTTTAAGGATTAGATTTCAATAGCCCAACTATCAATGTAGCCCACCTGCTACTTCAAAAAACCCGAATATGATGTTTGTTTTTTCAATTTTGGCCACGTTTTTGGCTCTTCGTACCACTGTGCGTTACTTCGAAAAACTAACTCGTGACCGTCACCGTTACATCATCAAGAAAGTAACGAGGTTGCCGTTACCGTTACGACTTTTGAAATGTAACGAATTACTGTTACCGTTACTTTTCGTTACCGTTACCGTTACTTTTCGTTACCGCTACCGTTACTTTCACGTTATTCGCATTTATTTGAACATGTATCCGAAAATTCACCCCAATTTCGCATGACGAAAATTAATATCCATTAAACAGTTTGACTTATACAAGGATTATTTCAATATCTCGTACTTTTTCAAAGTTTCATCTCAATATTAATACGAAAAGCACGAACTATAGAACTTATCGAGAATCCTTATTCAATTTCAATAGTAATTGGTGTTGGAAGTTGTTATCCCTCAACTGACCCCACAAATGAGATAATAATAATCCTCCTGTACTAAGTACGCAACGTCCCGTTCTCACATTCACGTTCACGGAACTTTTGTGGACAGACCATTAGAAAATTGGGAAAATACGATCGGTCTAAAAAAGAGTTGAGTAGAAATTATCCACAGTTCCATGCAAAACATTATGAGTATAATCTGGATCATACAAATTGGAGAAAAAGTCCTCAAAGTAACGGAGAAAGTAACGAAAAATCGTTATTCGTTACTAAGAATAAATAACGACGTTACCGTTATCGTTATTGGCTCGAAAATGTAACGGGTTACATAGTGAAAGATAGTGAAGGAAACACTGTTCATATACATTGATCGATACACGGAATCTTGATTTCTAAGACAGTATACATTGATTACAAATTTTTATCTCGTTATTTAATCTCAATATCTTTAGGATACATTTAATCTTCCATCAGATCACATGATATTCTATGCACCGTTTTTTGGAAGTATTAAGCCCCATGTGGAAATTTCCGGAGTTGACGAATCGCCCAGTACTGGAAAGGTTGTATTTGCCAGACTTCGGCAAAAACAACTGTTCCTGTTCAGGCCCATCACTGTTATTCAACTGACTGTACATGTTCGACGAAGTTGAGATGGTATTGGTTGGCGTGGACAGACAGTGTTGGGCCAGTAATGAATCAATACTGGCCGGAAAATACACGGATCGTAGTGTAACGGAGCCACGCCAGTACTGTGCCAGAGTTGGGATGATCATTCAATATATCCAATCGACAATGAAGGGCCAGGATCGGTAGGGCAATGGCTAACTACAAAATCAGTAGTCGAACTACGTTAAAATTATGTCCATGGAAATCCGGCTGTTATGGTAAACCAAAGCGGCGCCAGTACTGAGCCAGAGTTGGGATTACTATTTCATATATTTGATAGCCGACCATGTGCCAGTATTGGTATGGCACTGATTGGCTACGGAATTTGTAATCAACTGAATCAGTATAGCCACTTCTTCGCCCACTCAATATGGTAAATGAATCAGGTGATTTTTGCTACCTAATGGCGCAGCTTTGGTGAACCACCAAATGCATGTTTATTCAGAGATTCCTTCTGACGAAAGTTGATAACCGATTCCAAAGCCAGTCAGTCCCCCATTAGTTCAGGCACATTGTTTTCGACCTAACATATCGTACTCCCTCCAACTCTGGCTCTGTTCTGGCGTAGCTTTGGCTCCCTACAACACCCAATCTCCGCTATTTCAATATTCTGCGAATAATATTATTATAATGAACAGAGTTCACGCGAGTCATGTAAACCAATGTCTGCTTGTTTGTATATATGTATATATTCTAAGAGCCAGCAATCTCCATGCACGCTCGTTAGACGTATTCAAATTTTCTCGTACATTTATCAGACACACACAGAGGTTTGGGTGTTCTTAAAGTGTAGTTCTACGTAAAATCGTCGATTTGAATTCCCAAATATGTCTCATAATACAGTGAAAAAATATCGTGAACTCCAAAAAGTTCCAGTCGATGATACAGATTCTGACAATGAAGAGAGTAACTGAGGTTAGTATATGATATAATCAGCATTTATGGTATTTTTACACCATTCAAACTACTTACAACCAGGGCTGCGGAGTCGAAGCTTTCACACAGCCGACTCCGACTCCGGACCACTCAAAATTTCCGACTCCGACTCCGGCTCTAGTGTTCATTCCCATGGATAAAAATTTCAAAAGAACCAAACTTGGACATAAGATAGACATTATTCGTTATCGAGGTTTTTCGACCTGTGTTTCAATATTTCATTTATTGATATATTATTCAAGTTCGATTCGCTGATTATGTCGAGGCTGAAATGCAAACAATTAACAGACTTCCAAGTCGTAACTAATTTGAATGTTCTATTAGAAAATTGTATGCATGAATTATTCCTACCATCAACATTGTTCGACAGATATAAATACCCTGGTGAAAATGAAGCGTAACCAGTAAGCGAATTCAAAACGTATAGGGAACGGGAATCGTTTCAATTCCCTCCCCGCCGAACGTAGATGTGACGCCTGTTAAGAAGTATTGAAGTTATTCGCTTCATTCACTTTCCGTAAGCGCTTGGTAACGTTTCGTAAAAAGTATGGTATCGCTTCTTCGAACGTGTAGGACACCTTTGGTAGAGAGTGTATAAATTTCACTTCTCAACTATGCTCGCCTCACTGTTTTTTCACCCAATTCGTACTTCTTATTGAAATTTCGTTTTTTTTTCCATTACCGAATCAAATTTGATGGAAATGCGGATTTACCATGTTTTTTTCGTCAATATATGTTGTTGAGGAGTTGAAAAAAAAAATGTTGTTGAGGTGACTATTTGCCTCTATTTTCAATCAATGGTTCCGCCCTCCGCGCCCTTCTTCAGCATCACCCCTTAAGGGCTAGACACACAAACGCATAAGCGTGATACATAAGCATAAGCGCAATGCGCAGAGAAAACATGTTAGATCTGTGCGTTCCGCTTATGTTTACGTATCACGCTGATGCGTTTGTGTGTATAGGCCTTTAGGCGCTCCTCCCATGGAACGGGAAAGCGCAACGCAGAATGCATGGATTGGTTGATTTCCAGTTTATTCAAAAATAACCAGGAATCAACCAATCCCATGCGTTCCGCGTTCCACTTTTCCGCATTGATCGAGAGCTACAACTCCCTGCAAATCTCTGTTCCGTTTCCTAGAAATTTGGATGCTTGTAAAATGGACCTAACCATAACAATCATAACAACATCCAACAGCGTATTTTCATCAACAAAATCTCAGATGAATTAAGAATTTAATATATAAATAACAGTGTTTATAATGAAGTTGTACCTGTTTATCCTATAATCAGTTATATGAATGTTCATGATATATCCATCAGTGTCTTTTCGCTTGCGATAACTGCAGTTCGATCCTGCAGTTCGTCAATTTTGGAATCGGACGACGTAATAACAATCAACACAGCAACATCATCTCCAAATTTAATAACAAAATGAATAAACGGGGTCCATATAATCAGTATAAATATACTGCAAGCAAAATTCCACGAACAACCTTGTGGCGCTTGAAAAAGAAGAAGAAAATTAATCCAGAACGAAAGGTAAGTTTCAGTGAATTTTATTCCATTAGATTGAGAAAAGGAATATGTCGAAAATTACTTCATTTTCTACTACAGTGAAAAGATGTTTGGAAATAGTAAGATTAGGACTATATCAATTTTTATTTTGAGATAATTTTATAAATATTTCATCTCCTAAGTTACTCATTGTTAGTACTCATTGTTGAATTTAATCATAATTAATTGAAAACTATAATTATTTTATAAATTATTATATATTTCAGGTGGATCATATCAGTGAATTTGATTGCATCAACGAACACGACATTTCAAGAGATGACGTAGGATTTCAGGTGGATCATATAAGTGAATGTGATTGCATCAACGAACATGATATTTCAAGAGATGACGTAGGTTCAGTATACGATCTGAATAGATATTTCAAGAAACATATTATTATTTTTATTATTACCATCATTATTATATTATAGATTGTACAAAGAATTCATAGTGATGCAAGTATGGAGTGTGAGAATGACAATCCTCCTAGAAATCAGGTACATGAACAATATTCTCAAAAATGGCATACTATCCGTTCCAAGTAGCATTTCAATGTTTATTCAATCATTCGATATCATATCAACTGCTTCCCTATATTTCACGGCTTTTATTACAATTCGAATAGACTGAAAAATACGTTTTTTGTAGAATTATTCAGCTGAAATAAGAGAATCACAATTTAAGGTGAAAGACCTACTCTCATCGTAGGGGAAATACTTTTCCATTATGAAATTCCTGTGCTCGGCGACGTTATATTAGATGAATTCTCAAATTGTTCATGCTCAATGTACGGAATTTGATTACTACACGTAGCATGAGCAATTTTACAAATTCATTTAATAATATTACATGGCTGACCGTAAGAGTTTTACAATAAAAACACAAATAGTACAAGAGTTCTAAAAGAGCTGATAATAAATAAAATATATTCATATAAGAAACGTTTAGAACTCGTGTGCTATCTGGAAAAGTATTTTCCCCACGTGGGCCGTACACCGTGTATGAAAATGTGATTTTCTGATTTCAGCTAGGTAATCCACAAAAAGATTTCTCTATGGTATAGACTCTGTCTAGCCGATAAGAACAATAATCTTTTCTTCAATCTTCATAAGAATCTTCATTCTTAATGGGATAGATGTTATGGAATCTCAATTAGAATAAATAACACGATCAATATGATGTTTGAGATGATGAAAAATTTAATGTTCTATCAGGAATCAAAATTCAGTTTACACTATTCTCGATATGTCATATTGTATTTACCCACTATACATCTGTTAGTTATGACTTTAACATCTGTTTTTATATTTCAATCGTGAAATAACTGATCAATATGAAAAATTATCAAGTTATGTACTGTGTGAACACAAGTGATATTACTATTTTTTCAATAACTTCCATTTGCACAATTTCCGAATCATTCTGATAACTTGATATTTTAAGGTAACAATTTGGTGATGTATAGTCATCATCAAACTGCATCTTAAATGAAGATAGTAGATGTTCATCACAAACATATATGACCCGCACCTTTTTAGCCATTTTTTTCAAGCTTTCCTTTTCAGTAATGGATTTTTTTCAGGAAATGTTAGAGATTCTTCGTCCTTACGGAAATGAAAATTTACATGAGATCGCTCAAGTAACTGAGGGACAAATATTCGAAAATTGTACTTCCAACGAGTCCATTGTGAATGTCAACAACATCACGAATCAAGAAACTGCATCAGATGAAGAAACCGTTGGAATTACCCAATCGAATTTTGAAATTAGCGATGCACTCAATAATAAATTGTGTGACTGCACAAACATGACAGAAGGAGATGTCATGTTAATGTGTCTTGGACTGAGTTTGAGACATAATTTAACATGGTCATGTATAGTAGATATATTAACCATGATTAATACCATGTCAGGCAAAAAAGTGATACAGGATTCCAAGTACTTTATTTTAAAATACATGGAAGTAGGTCAACAAGATACTACTTATCATTTGTGCTGTCCCTCATGTAAAGGTTATTTAGGAAAAAAATCAGATTTGGTCCAACAATATAATTCAACAGGAATATTGAAATGTGATTGTGGGGAAGAATTGGATAACATTGAGACAGTTTCCCCTTTTTTTCTTTCCGTCAGTATTGAATCCCAATTGCAGAAATTTTTGAAGGATGCCAACTTTGTTAATAATCTTGATTACAGATTTAAGAGACAAAAAAGCACAAGGAAAATCTAGAAGACATTTACGACGGAAAAGTGTACAAAAGTTGAGTGCACCTGGCAACATATTAGCTAACCCCTATAATATGTCTTATACCTTTAATACAGACGGAGTTCCCATGGGAAAATCTTCAAAACAAACAATGTGGCCTATTTATGCTACAATTAATGAGCTACCTCGGAGTATGCGTTCAAAGTACACGGTATTGGCTGGTATTTACGTTGGTGACAAAGATCCAAATATGCAAATATTTTTGCATCCCTTTGTAGACGAATCCAACATATTAGCAACCAAGGGTATGGACTGGTGTCTGAATGGGAAAAACCTTAACAGCAAGATCATTCCGCTCTGCGGTGTTGTGGATTCAGTTGCACGTTGCAAAGTTTTGAATATGAGCCAATTTAATGGACGATATGGCTGTACTTTGTGCTACCAAATCACTGAGCACACTCCAAGTGGTTCAAGATTTACTATATCTACTATAAAATCTGATGACAGAACACATGATAGCATTTTGATGGATGCTGCGAAAGCGTTTGAAAATCGCAATAACCCCAACAAAAAAGCAAGAGTAGTTCGTGGAGTGAAGGGTCCATCACCTCTCCACAATCTTCTATATTTCAATTTAGTGGATGGTATGGTACCGGACTATATGCACTCTGTGCTCCTAGGAAATGTGCGCCATCATACAGACCTAATATCAACATCAGTTGGCGAAGAATATTATATTGGATGCGATTCTAATCTTGATATGATCGACAATAGATTATTGAGTATTCAACCGCCTACAAGTATCACCAGAGTT
Source organism: Gonatopus flavifemur (assembly GCA_018340375.1). Classification (NCBI taxonomy): domain Eukaryota; kingdom Metazoa; phylum Arthropoda; class Insecta; order Hymenoptera; family Dryinidae; genus Gonatopus; species Gonatopus flavifemur. The sequence continues at coordinate 224,363 of JAFFJZ010000085.1, read as the reverse complement.
CCTCGAAGTATTCGCAGGAGGAATTTGTGGAAAGCGTCAGAATATAGGTCCTGGCTTCTTTTTTATTGCATACCATGTTTGGATGGAATACTACCTTCCAAATATATGAAACACATAGGTCTGCTTTCAGAAGCCATGCATATTCTTCTCCAATCTTCTATCACTCATACAGATTTGGAATATGCTCACAAATTATTGTTGAGGTATATGTACTTATATGAAATATATTACGGAAAGACCTCGATGGTTTATAATATCCATCTCTTGACGCATCTTCCTCAAGTGGTTGAAAACTTTGGTCCAATTTGGACAGTCAATACCTTCGGTTTTGAGAGCTACAATAGAACACTCCTGCAACTTCAGAAAAATCCAACACGTGTGGCACAAGAAGTGGTCCGAAAATTTAATACTCTGACATCGCTATCAACTTTGTGCGACAAATACGCATCGAATCAAGCCACATTGAGTTTTTGTGCGAGACTCTTCGATAAATCTCAGCAATTTTGTATTCACCATGGAAATACACTTTTGATCGGGCCTGGCTGTATTCCAACTCTCACCGCAGAAGAACAAGATTGCTTTGGAGGATTGAATGTGAAATCCATCCGAGTTTCCGAAAAAATGATTTTTCAGAGTCATCGTTACTCAAGCGCTTCTTATGTTCGCGCAAAAAACACGAACGACTCTTATATACGCACCAATTCAGGAAAATATGGTAGAATAGACAGGATTTGTAAAGTCGGACTTGGAAATGAAAAAATATTAATACTTCTTGTGAGAGAACTAATTTTGAGTTCACAAGCAATTTTACAAAATGAAAATTTAAAATCATATCATGTACGCAAAATCATGCAAGAGAGGAATTTAGAACCAATTAAAGTGGAAGATATTTGTAGCCAAAGTATTTTCATGCATCTTGAAAATGGAGATTTCGTGTGTGATATACCATTCGGATGTTATGGTGATTAATCTTATTGATTTATAGATTTTTTGGTGGGCTGAGTTAAGAGGACTCAAGCATGAGGAAGTGGAGGAGGAGGAAAAGTCAAATTTTACGCGAACTTTTTTCAGAAAGTATGTAATTGATACAAAGTCTAAGTGAATAATAATAAATGATATATTTGGGATTGCGTAATGCCGCATATTTCACATGTCCCAATAATTTTTGAAGGCTACAAAATGAAATTATGAAAGTTGTTGAAGTTTGGGAGTTTAACTTTCACAATTTTATTCTGCAGCCTTCAAATTTTTTGACGTTTAGAGGTTCAAATTCTACAGTTTCATTTTTCAGCCTTCATAAACATTGGAACATTCAAAGTTTGCGGCAATGCGCAATCGGAAATGTGTAATGTATTATTTTCACTTTGAATTTGTATCAATCACGTAATTTCTGGAAACAGCGCAAAATTTGACTTTTTCCCCTACTAAACTTCTTCATACTCGAGTCCTCTTAACGAGATGAGAATAGTGTGGCATTAGCCGAATCGTTTCTGTAAGATTTTTTACTTAGATTCTCTATTTCAAGATAGGATAATAAGTACAAATTTTTTGTTAAGAACAGAACTGAAATTTTTATGGAATGTTTTTCGATCAGAACAGTTCGGAAAAGGATTCTAAACGAGTCTTTTCTTATGGACATGAACGAGTTCTTATAGAATTATAATAGAATTTCTTTAGTAATCTACATTAATTTTTTTATATTGGCCAAAAATCAGTACTTTATAATTTTTTGAGAACTTTTTGATTCCAAAAGGATTCTTGAATCATTCTATTGGTACTTTTGTGAAAGAACTCTTTATCTATTATTTGAGCGGACGTACTTCACAAACTTCGAAATATCGCTCATTATAGTATTTACATTGTATTGAATACTACGGCAGTGCTGTATGGAGCGATATTTTCAGATGAATAAAGAACGCCTAAAAAATCTTACACACACGATTCAGCGAGTGCCACATCACATTTATGCTGGTCAATATAGGCAGATGATTTAATTGAATTCCCATAAAAAATCCAAGTGTGGTTTTCATTTCTTACGTGTCCAGGGCAGAAATTTTTTGTATAATTTCAGATATTTTCTCAGAGGCCCAGTTCATGCAGAAAATATGAAAAATTGTATCCTGCTTCCTTTTCAATTGTATTTTATAAAAGGATTCTTCTTATATTTCCTCCATGAGTTTGGACTTGTGAAAAATCTATCAGAACATTTTCGTTCAATCAAGATATGATTCTTTATGAACATTTCAGAATATTTTGAATGGATGGTTCATCATATCTTTGAAATAATATACCATTCAAATAAAGAAACATCATGTGATATTTTATATCATTAATTCATTCCTAATTCGTATAAATTCCCATTGCAAATTCAAATTTCCCGCTAACAATAATAATTCACCCATTGAAAGACTCTCATTGGTTCTCATTTTCTATTGGTTCTAACCAGTGAATCTGGCATCACTGGTTCTAACATGGTGGAAGAGTGTAGCTGTTCCTCGCTGATAATATTGCTTTACATTGCTTTTCGTTTTCTACGCATCAATTTTCAAGTCCGATGAATCAAACTGATCTGTTTCTTGTGAGATCAATTGGCCATACCAAATTAATGGTAAGTGGAATGTTATTCATTATTACTTCGATTCATTTAAATGTTTAATCGATTAAATTCAAGTTTACAACACATTTCTCCGACGCAGTTGAAACGTATTAAAAAGTGATTGAATAACAATGATTATGGTTGTTTTTCTCTTACGACATAAATATTGGGAATATATGAATTTAAAATTAAATATGACGAATATCATATTATAATTTCATTGAGTGAGTCTATAATGTCACATATTTCCAAATTTTAAAATGATTTCTGATATCTTGTGAGATCAAAAATATGTAGAAATTGAATTTGTAGGTTATGTGAAACCGTAAAAGTACAGTGCAATCTCAACAATGCCAATCTCTCTTCCTCCAACGTATGGCAAAAACTGTTTGTATGAGAAACAGGGTGAACGGCTGTGTTGAGACTTCGCACTGTAACTATAAAAAATTATATTGAGTTTATTTTACCGACTAAGAAAATTTTGTCGTAAGTTACATGAATATCATTCATAGGATTGTTAACAACACTTTGTTATTTATATCATTCATTTTAGTTACGCCTACTAATATTTGATTACGTTTTGTATTTACTGTAATTAGCGCATACTCTCATATTCTTATCCTTCTGAAACGTATTACGATAATACGAAAACAGTCAAGTACATACAAGAACAGCTGAATGAAATACACTATGTAATATTTATTTACATTATCGTGAATTTCTTATTACTCTTATTCCATGAAAGAGCACCAAAAAATAAACCATGGGGACTTCGAGTGATCAAGATAAGCGATGGAAAGAATGGTGGGCCCGTATCAGATATAATGATGACGGAGTAGAACAAAATATACAAGTGAATAAGATAAAACATCTGAAACCTACTACAATCACTGATTTCGATCCGGATAAATTATACAAAGTCAAGACATCTCAATGGAGTGAAGAGGATGTAGATTAATACTATTACGCATATGTTTTGAGAATAGCTGGTGAGTGCAAAACATGAAACTTGTTACTGGAATTATGATATACATTATTCAACCAAACTGTTTTATGGTTATTCATAAACGAATTCTTGAATCTCATGCATTATAATCGAATTGCAGTAGTGTAAGAATGATTTTTGGTGCAGTAATGCCAGACCCACATAGCACTGAAAGTTCTCTAAATGTTGTCAAAACCTTTAGAGAACTTTAAACGTTCTCAAAACTTTCATGCTATGTGGGGAATTGACACGAAACCGTTGCTACACCACAACGCAACGCTACGTACGTGTTCACATGTGATGCGTGCGTGTCTTCACACGTATGTAATATTGCGCTTGTGTGAGTGAGGGCTTCCCTAGCGAAAATAATTTCTCTGAATTTCTCTTACTTATTGGACTTGTTTTTTGCTGAATTTCTCTATATTTTTCCACATTGTCTCTGGAATTCAATGAAAATCTCAGAAATACTTCGAATCCTCTTGAATAACTATGAAAATTTTTCCATATTTTTCAAAGATTTTCAGAGTTATTCAAAGCTTGTGCACAGTTATTCACAGAAACCCAAAGCTTTTCAACGGAATTCATCAATTATCATGGAAAATATGAAGAACTGCAGGAAAAAAACATGTCCAATGAGCAAGAGAAATTGAGAAAAAATCAATGATATTCGGAATAATTCAGACATATTCAGAGAGAAATTTTCACTAGGGTTCGTGTCAAGTATGGCCTCACTGTTTTGGTGCCTAGCTAAGATGTGGTTAGTGGATTTATGAGCACAATGGATTTTATTTGTCGATAATAACCTATTCTCTGTTTTCAGTTGGTTGATTAATTTAATGTTTTTTGTAGAATCTGTAGAAGCCCTCGCACAGTCCTTACAGAAAAAGAGGCCTCGAAAAGTGAAAAAGAACTTTAATGTTCTTCCAGGACCAGCTGATTCGACAGAAAATGAGAATATCGATTTTTCTCAAAGCCAAAAACAAAAAGTAATGTTGGTAATTGGATATTAAGTTTGCAATTCAAAGTTTGACGCACTGTTTTTTCAAGATTTGGTAATCTCCCAGAGGGAAAAGTTTTGTAGAATTCTTGTTACAATTTGTTTTTACCCAAATTCTATGAGATTCATGTAACATACAACATGATTGAGGAAGAATGGTTGTGTAGAACCAAATCCTGACAAGAATTCTATATAACTTGTTCACTTGGGTTTGTTCCTTTTTTGAATTGAAATTATTCTGAATCAATTCATCAAAACAATATCGAATGAACTTTCTATTGAATTCGTTAGATTATTAATAATTTGGCATGAGATGAATTATCTCTATAGAGACTACATATTAGGCCGGAGACTCATGCTAGCGACTGTCGTGCGCGATTTCATTGAAAGAAAGAAGAGATCCGAGTGGAAAGTATCTTCCCTCTGCTTTCTTCTAACAGTGTCACGCGCGACAGTCGCTAGCAGGAGTCTCCGGCCTTAGGATATAGATTCACATTTATCATAACCATCAATTAGATCACCTCCATGTGAAGAAAATTAATTAATTGAGGAAATGTAGCATCTCGAAATAATCATGCAAAATTTTATTATTTGATTTTGCTGAATTTGATATTACGCACATTCATGTGTACAAAATGTCTCAGATCAAAATATCAACCTATTACCAGCGTGTTCCTGACAGAAAACTGAAAAACTGTTTGATATAACGTTTTTCGATCGATAGCTCTATTTTTGAGTTACAAACAAAATAGGTTGACCATTCAGGTGGGAGAGATATTCCCAGATAACACACGAAGAATTCTTTTTTCCAAAGCAAGAATAGAATTCTTCAAGAACTCTTTACGAACTAATGAATTCATATAGAGCTCTGGAAGAATTCAATGTTTGGGACATTAACGAGTTCTTTGAGAGTACTGAAATAATACTTTCAGTATTCTCAAAGAACTCGTTAATGTCCCAAACATTGAATTCTTCCAGAGCTCTATATGAATTCATTAGTTCGTAAAGAGTTCTTGAAGAATTCTATTCTTGCTTTGGAAAAAAGAATTCTTCGTGTGTTATCTGGGATTGGCTATTCCATTGAATCAAAAGTATTCTTTTATAGCATTCATTCGATTGGCTGAAGTCAACTCTGAAACTAAGCTTCAAAGAATAAAACAACGATAAATGGAAAAGTTCAGTTTTCTGTCAGAAATACGCTAGTCAAATAAGGCTGATACCTTGTTCTGAAACACCCTGTACACATGATTTGTTGTTATTTCTGCAAAATTGAGTACATTTTAAGATTGAAGAAATAAATACGTGAAATTGTATATGTATATGGATGATACAATTAATAAAAACGAGTAGAAACAATTAATAGTTGTAGACAGTGTTTACATATGTGCATCTTGAAACCTAGTTCGTTTTGCAGGAATAACAATAAGCAATACTTGATGTAAGTAGTATATCAATAAACCTGCATTTCTATTTCAAAAATGCGGCCACTGATTGAATTATCAATTCTGTACAAAATTAAACTGTTTTTTTTCAACATTCCAATCATTTTCAAGAAATTAAATCAAGGTTTCAGATATTAATTGAAATAATTGAAACTTTTATATCTGAAATAATCAATCTAATTATATTACATTATATACTACGTTATAATTGTAATTCAGACAATAATATATATTATGTTAAATAGAAACATGATGCTGACAAAAAGCAGAAAAAGGCTAGTGATAATTGGGCTAATTATCTAATGAGTCGATTGCCTAGAAATGAGAATACCAACGTGCACACTGGAACATCATCAAAACCCAGCAACGTCAATGACAGTGTACATTTGCATATCAATACATCTGCGAAAGATCAATCTGTAGAAAATCCGGACCTTTCACTGAATACAGATGCATCAGAAGCAGAAGGAACTCGTCAGAAACCAGGACTATTATTTGATCATTCAAATAACATCAATAAAAGAAATCCATTTGAAGAAAATGTAATTCACTCTCTCAAAATTATCAATCAACAGATGTCTGCAATTGGTGAATATGGTTTTGCTCCTTCTATGAGAATTGATATGAATAGTGTAAAAGCATTGAAGATAGTATACCATAATCTATAACACAGGCCTGCGAAATTTGACTTTTTTTTTCCCCCTCAAACAATAATATCTTTTTCCGAAGCATTTTGATCCGCTGAATCCGAATCTGGCTGCAGAATTCCTCTATCACGTCAGGTTTTTGAGATATTTCGACCTAAAAATGTGAAAAACACTGTTTTTCGACATATTTGGGGTTACGTAAAGTCGAAGGGTAATTTTTTTTCTCAAAACCAATACATGCACCTCAAAGTATAAGTCCTCCTCTTCCAAATGCCGTTGAGTTTGCTCAGATACCTTTTTTTTTCATTGAGATACGACAGTTTGAAAATTGTGTCTCCACCTATTTATTGAGTACATGAGCGCACAAATTTAAAATTGTCGTATCTCAATGAAAAAAAAAGATATTTCAGCAAACTCAACGGCATTTGGAAGAGGATGACTGATACTTTGAGGTGCATCTATTGGTTTTGTGAAAAAAATTACCTTTCGACTTTACGGAACCTCAAATATGCCAAGAAACAGTGTTTTCCACATTTTTAGGTCGGAATATCCCAAATACCTGACGTGATATAGCAATTCTGGAGCCATATGCGGATTCAGCGCACCAAAATGCTTCAGAAAAATGTTGAATGAATGAAGGGGATTGACTTTGGATTGTATTCTACATGAAACACCTTGAGTAGGCCAGGCGCATCACAACGATACGCTAAATTTTTTTCTTGAGCGAAATACGGTAGAAAATGCTTATAGCATATCACATAAATATATATTTATGCAATATGCTACACTATTATAATCGGACGCCTACAAAATTCTCGCGCCGGGCGGTAATATCCTTCGAGCCAGCACTGCTGAGATCGTAGATTGTTTGTTGCTATGTTCAGACATTATTCCACTAATTCACTCGGAATGTACTGATTGTTGTTCTAATTTTTTCCTCCGTGTACAAGTATCGAGTGTCCAGTAATTGTTGTGAATTTCGTGTATTTAAAAAAGTTACACAAATGGCTTCTCGAAAATGTATCAATGCTCCAGATAACTTCTGCTACATATGTGGAAATTATGTAATAAAGAGACAGCAACAAATAATTTCTAAATGTATTGAAGAACTATACGATAGCTATTTCAAAATCAACATAAAAAACCAAGACAAACAATGGGCGCCTCATAAAGTGTGTTCGACATGTGTACGTGAACTTCGGAAATGGTCAAGAAGAGAAAAACATTGTTTTAGTTTACAGACTCCAATGATTTGGATGGAACCGCAAAATCATATCAACGATTGTTACTTCTGCTGTTCAAACATAAAAGGATTTAATTCTAAAAATAAAGCAGCGATAAGTTATCCTGATATTCGTTCTGTGATTTTACCTACGTATAAAGATCCTGATAGCAAAGAGTTATGCCATCCTGCCCAACCATTTTCATCTGATCCTAGTTTATTTCAAGAGGCTATAATGAATACTTCAGATCCTGACGATGAATATTACGAGTGCAACGAAACACCACCACTGTTTTCTCAAAGTGAATTGAATGATTTGACAAGAGATCTTAATCTTCCGAAAGATGCTGCGGAATTACTCGGTTCCAGATTGAAAGAAAAAACATGCTGGATCGTACAACGAACTTTTATTGGTATAGAAATAGAGAGAAGGATTTTCTACCGTATTTTGCTCAAGAAAAAAATTTAGTGTATTGTTGTGATGTGCCTGGCCTACTCAAAATGTTTGATGTAGAATACAATCCAAATGATTGGAGACTTTTTATAGATTCTTCGAAACGGAGCCTCAAAGTAGTATTGTTACATAATGGTAATAAATTTGCTTCTTTGCCTATTGGACATTCTACTCATTTGAAAGAATGTTATGAAAATTTGGATTTCGTCCTCAAAAAAATAAATTACTCCAATCATAACTGGACTATATGTGGTGATCTCAAAATATTAACTATGTTGCTTGGTCAACAAGGAGGGTATACAAAATACCCCTGTTTTCTATGTGAATGGGATAGTAGGAATAGAGCACGACATTGGATCCATAAAGATTGGCCACAGAGAGCATCATTGAACCCTGGAAGTAAAAATGTTGTACACGAAACACTAGTTGACCGCTCCAAAATTCTGCTACCTCCGCTTCATATCAAATTAGGCATTATGAAGCAATTCGTAAAGGCATTGCCTAAAGATGGTCTTTGTTTCAAATATTTATGTGATAAATTCAAGCATTTATCGGATGCGAAGATAAGAGAAGGCGTTTTTGTTGGTCCAGACATAAGGAAATTGATGCAAGATCCTGACTTTGAAAAACCTATGAATAAAACCGAGAAGCTCGCTTGGAAGTCATTTAAGGAAGTCGTACAACATTTTTTAGGGAACAGAAAAAGCCCTGATTATGAAAATATAGTCAACAGCATGCTTAACAATTTCAAAACCCTGGGTTGTAATATGAGTATGAAACTCCATTATTTGCATTCCCATATTGACTTTTTCCCCGAGAATCTTGGTGCTGTCAGTGAAGAGCAAGGGGAGAGATTTCATCAAGACCTTAAGGTTATGGAGACCAGATATCAAGGAAGGTGGGACGTTAGAATGATGGCTGACTATTGCTGGATGTTAAAGAGAGATGAACCGAATCATGAGTACAACAGAAAGAGATCAAACAGAAGTTTTGAAGAAACTAGAAAAAGATATCATAAGTCCTTTTGATTTATCTAGTATCTTAGGTCTTGTTTGAAACCAGTGCAGCCCCATGTCTGAATTTTATATAAAACGTATATATTTTTCGTTCATACAAATTGTTTAAAAAACTGTAAATATGCATATCTCACATAAAAATGAATCCCGATGTGCTGTAAAAAAACTGGCGTTATATTTTAGTTCCACAATCTGAATACCTGGGAAGGAACCATTATTGTTCGAAGGGAAAATAAAAACTTATATTCCGCAGGTCTGTGAATTATCAACCCTTTGGGGAACCCATTTTTTTGAAGGGAAATTTTCCTTGAATATGTGAACATATAAGTTTTGGGTCGCTGAATAAGAATATCATATTAGAAAATTAGAATTTTCATTCCCATACATCCTGGCAGCACCCTCAGGAGATCCTAGAAATATTATAATCTTGGGGATATATTTCACAACTTGGAATACTCGTAACTCTGCAAGGAGAAATTGTAGGTCACCGATTAATAGCTTATCTTGAAGAGTAAGAGTAGTACTGGATGATGCAATTAGAAGAAAAGACTAAAAAAAATTGTGCACTCAGTACATGAATTCCAAAGTAATCAAAAACCCATTTTTCGTGGACCTAATCTTAAATATCTTGAAATGCTTACGCGATGGCCCAATCCTGACTCCGGATTTGGATTCTACGCAGAAAATTACTTCAGAAAAGAGAATTTCATTTGAAGGAGAATTTCATTGTCGATCAGTGTAATAAATGCGAATACTCATTCTGTTGTTGGGACATATTACACAACTTAGAATGGTCGTAACTTTGCGAGAAAAAATCGTACATGAACGTTCAATAGCTCATTTTAAACGGGAAGAGTAGTGCAAATTGATGAAGTTGAGAGAAAAGATCAAAAAAATTTTATGCGTCCTGTACATAACCTCAAAAGTAGCGAAAAACCGCATTTTTTGCGTATTTACCCTCAGATATCTCAAAATCCTGACGTGATAGCCCAATTCTGGCTCCGGATTCGGATTCTACGCAGCAAATTACTTCGGAAAATGGTCACCAGTTCCAAGGGGGAAAAACCTCGCAGGCCTGTGTAATGCTCATAATACATAATTCACCTCATTAGTTGAAAACTAGGTGTTTTCAGTGATTTTTCTATAAGCTGCCAGTTTTGAAGCAATCAGAAACATTATGGATCATGGTATACTACCGCATTGAATATTGATGAGTAAGTTTTAATGCAAAGAAATTTACAAATGAATTGATTCAAAATTGTCAAAATTTTGATTCTGTGTCAATCCACACAGCACAAAGATTCAAAAAGAATCCTGAAGAATTTATAATGAATTCTTCGCATCTGAACTGAACTCTTTCTGAATTGGCATGTTGTACGGAAAATGGTACTGAAAATCGAATGGAATTTTTATCTGAGGAGTCGTTCACACATTACGTCACATTTTTCCTGTATCTCACTCTTCATGTCTGAAGTTTGTGCACAACCCATACAGCACACTAGTTCAGAAAGAGTTCGCAAAGAATTCAATTGGAGCCGAGAGAATTCAATATGAATTCTTAAGAATTCTTTTCGAACTGCTGTGCTGCGTGGGAAAGAACAAAACAAATACAGGCGTGACGTAATATATGGACGATCCCTAATGTATATAAAATAAATTTGAAATGATGATCATATATATTTTTACAGTCGGTTCAAATAAACCCAATAGTGCTCTTGTGAATGCTCTTAAAGGTGACGAAAGGAGCAACAAAAATCCTTTACATAAGCTGGAAATAATCAATGATGAGGTGTGTGATAATTCAATTAAACAGAGTATGAGCATTCGTATATCTTATATGTTCTATGTAGTACAATGGAGTGATGAAAACATGTGACTATTTTGATACATCACACTTCAGTCGATTCAGTCTAGGGAATGAATTCTATGTGTCTAACACTGAGATATATAGAATGAATGTGACATCGCCTGTAATTTTGCCAAAATGTTGGTCCCAATGTGGAGGATTAGAATATGCCAACGGCGTCGACTACATAGTGCACCTGGTACTAATTTTCTTGCACGGAAACTGTCAATATTGTGTATTCTACAAGCAATATACATTTATAGATAGCCGCCGTACAAAATAATTAGTAATAGGTGCAGTATGTAGTCGGCACTGTTGGCATATTGTATCCTCCACACTGAGACCAGAGACCAGCATTTCTGGTCGATATCCATTATATATACAGGGTGTCCCAGAAAACATTACCGGGATTTTACAGGTGAATTCTGCAGCCGAAATGCCATAATTTCCCGTTTGAAAAAATTTTTGTTGAGGCTTCGTTCTCGAGATATGAGCATTTTTAGATTTGTTTTGAAATCTAAATCATTCGGAAGCATTGTGTGCTACATACAACAGCTTGGCACCATTTGCTAAGTTGGAAAACGGTGGATCTGTGGAGAAAAATCCACCTATTTCATCATTGGAAGTTCCGGAGCTATAGCGATTTAAAGTTGCTGAATTCTGATTGGCTGAAAGCCAAAAAATTTCAAATTGCTATCGCTCTGGATCTATCCGTGATAAATTAGTTCGATTCCTTCCACAGATCCGCCGTTTTCCAACTTAGCAAATGGTGCAAAGCTCCAGCATGTAGCACACAATGCCTTTTAATGATTTAGATTTGCAAAAAAATCTAAAAATGCTCATATCTCGAGAACGAAGCCTCAAAAAAAATTTTTTCAAACGGAAAATTATCGCATTTCGGCTGCAGAATTCACCTGTAAAATCCCGGTAATGTTTTATGGGACACCCTGTATATCGGTGATATTTGAAAAATGCAACTATTCTTGTAATAATGTTGGCGTCATAAATGTGAAATACTTCCCTGGTGGAAGTGGATGTCAGATTCTGAGATATTGTTCCAAACATCGATCAGATTATGACATATGGCATATTATTGTCAGAATATGTCAAATTCTGACAAAATGGATCAATTTTTGGAGCAATATGTCATATCATGTCACAATATGTCACAGTCTGATATCCACTTCCCAGTGAACACAGTTACGTAAATGTTACATAAAAACTACATAACGTCAAGGAACTGGTTACGTAACTTGGAAGTCACATGTGAGTCACATGTGACTCACAATTTCCTACTCATTTACGTAACCATGTGAGGAACAATGTTACATTACAGTTACGTACATAAAGAAGTAGGATCTTCACGTAACCAATATATAACTGCAATGTAATGCTGATGGCAAAACGCTATATTGGAAAACAAAATTTTTATTATATGAAAATCCAATTTCCCTATGCTCTCAGCAATAACACTGAACGTAACATTGACGTAACTTTTACGTACCCAAGTACTCTGTTGATTTTACACTTTTATTTTGGTCACTCAAATACGTAACTGATACATAACATCAACGTTGAAAGTCATGTTTTTTTCAGGGGACTTGCATATGTAAATAGGACATAACATAGAAATAACAAATTGTGACCTACAATATGAGCTTAAATTTTTATGTAATTATTACATCACATATACGTAACAGAGTTATGTAACTTGTGATTTCTGTGTTATGTAACATTTACATTATATATACGTAACAGAGTTACGTAACTTGTGATTTCTGTGTTATGTAAAATTTACATCACATATACGTAACAGAGTTATGTAACTTGTGATTTCTGTGTTATGTAACATTCACATACCGTGTTCACTGGGTTCCATGTGAAAATTGATTGAAGTGTTAAAATTCATGCAGTAGGTGTATTCAGTTTGTGAATATTGTGAATGAAATACTACCGAGACAATAAACATTCTTTACAGGCTCACTCCATTTTAGAATTTAGTATACATATATAGAGCGATATTTTGAAAATAATGTTCTGTGATTTTTGAAATATATCGAAACATTTAACTAGTTCCACGCCACTCTTATCCATTTATATTTATTCACTATAGTTCATTGGTTTTGCAGGTAAATTTGGGGTGCAATTTCAAATGCCACATTGCTGCTTGGAATACAATGAATACAACCGATTCGATCACTGAGTGGTATACTAACATTTTAAAAGGCGTATTTAAAGATAAAGCCAAGTTTTACAGATGTGCACCAAGAAGCCCAGGATTGCTCAAATTTCCCCCAACATTTCTACAAATCAGTAAAGGTATCGTATGGTCATTTGGTACAGGATGCCAGTGTGGGAATTGGCTTCCCAGACAGCAAAAATGATCTGTTTGAATTCTTGAAGACTTCTGAAACAGTCCTCAACAGTCCCTGTTATGACAGTGAAAATGAATTCAATATGAATTCAAATTGAATATATGTTGAATGCCTGAAGAATTCTTCATGAACTCATAATATGAATTCTTTCTGAACCTTAAGCTGTTCATTAAGAATTCAATTTGAATTCGAACCATTCATAATGAATTCATATTCACTGTCATAACGGGAGCTCTTTGAAGGGACTCTTTTGCTGTCAGGGTTCAATGCCTATATTTTCTAACTTCATGAGTATATTAGGGTGCACATTTATTTGTTTCCAAACCGAAAATCTCCAAGGCCAAAATGTTTCTTTCAACCAGAGGAACAACTTTGGTTTTGTGTTTGTCTGTCTGTGTCTGTGTCTGTGTCTGTGTCTGTGTCTGTGTCTGTGTCTGTGTCTGTGTGTGTGTTAAATTTGGTTATTTTCGCTCTTATACGGATATCTCCACTTCTTATTATCCAATCTTCATGAAATTTAGCCTTGTTTCATTTTCGTCCTGACTCGTTGGAAGGAACAGGATTTGTAAGGACGTGCGTGATCGGTAATTTTGATATTTGCTCTCTGAATCCCAATCAGTGAAAACTCTGCCAACTGATAGGCACAAAGCTTGCTCGTTTCTGTTCAAGTAGTATCCGAATGTATTATATATATATACATTTTGATTATTGATTACAATTTTTAGGTAAAAATATGCTCGAATGCTACTTGCACAGAAACGAGGAAGCTTTGTGCCTATCAGTTGGCAGAGTTTTTTACATAATTTTCAGAAGAGGTTTAGAGGTTCCGCACGGCGTTTTAAACGCAGGGCTTGAAAAACGTTTAAAACGCCGTGCGGAACCTATAAATCTCTTCTGAAAATTATGTAAAAAATATTGTAATACTCCTTCCTGATGTGGAACAAAATCATATTGTTGCCCATACAGAAAACTTTTTTTGTTGAGAGCAAAAATGAAAACACACTATTTATATATAACTTGTGAATCACCCTAGAGTAACTTCTATACAGTATATAGAAGTGATATTGCAGCATAGCCACTGGACAAAATGTTGTGAAACAGTACTAACCCAAACAGAAAAAATTACTCGTTTGAATTCTTGAAGACTTCTTATGAGCTCTTGAAACAGTCCCCATTATGTCAGTAAATATGAATTCAATATGCATTCAAAATGGACACATGTTGTATGCCTGGAAAATTCTTTATGAATCCGCAATATGAATTCTTTCTGAACTCTGAACTGTTTATTAAGAATTCAATTTGAATTCAAACAGTTCATAATAAATTCATGTTTCCTGACATAACGGGAGCTCTTTGCAGGGACTCTTTTGCTGTATGGGGAAAAATCTCAGACTGCTAATGTTTTATCATTGTAACGTTCCCGAGGAAAAATGAATTAGATCTAATGTGATCTATATAGATGTGATGTGATCTATATAGATCTCTTGAGATATAAGTAGATCTCTTTAGATATATCGTCGGTACTATGACAGAACCTCGTATCTCGATTTTTGACGGGTTCGAGGTTCCATCGGAATAATGATCAATACACGCTAATACACATATTAACAAAACTCTTATCAACCAGTACACATTTGGTTGTTGTTACTCAAACATAGTTAATAACATATAGCTTGAATAAATATGTATTTAGCGTGTACTGATGATTTTTCCGATGGAACCTCAGAACTGTCAAAAATCGTGATACGAGGTTCTGTCATAGTACCGACCAGGCCCCTCCGACTCACACATTTTTCAATGCTTCTCGTTTTCACATAGTGTCCATCAAAATCCAGGTGACGATGCGATCTAGTGGTCCGAAACAACTGATAAACATAACCAAAAATTCTTATTCCGCGAATAGTCAAGACAAGCTGGTGTTGTGATTTTTGTCAATTTATACATGAATTTGCCAATAAACTTATTTTCATTCATTTCGCGAATTATTTGATTACGTACAACTTGAATTAGATTCAAGTGTCGGCCTGGTACCGACGATATATAAGTATGTACCAGGCCCCTCCGACTCAAGCTTCTACGTTTTCACATAATGTCCAAAAAGTTGTAGATGGCTCCACACAACAGTTGGCCGACACTTGAATCTAATTCAAGTTGTACGTAATCAAATAATTCGCGAAATGAATGAAAATAAGTTTATTGGCAAATTCATGTATAAATTGACAAAAATCACAACACCAGCTTGTCTTGACTATTCGCGGAATAAGAATTTTTGGTTATGTTTATCAGTTGTTTCGGACCACTAGATCGCATCGTCACCTGGATTTTGATGGACACTATGTGAAAACGAGAAGCATTGAAAAATGTGTGAGTCGGAGAGGCCTGGTATGTATGTATGTCTTCAAATCTAAATCTCGGAAAAATACGATTTAGGAAGGTCCGAAGAGATCTACTTAGATCTTGAGAAATCTCGTTGAACCATATTTCTTGAAATAGAAGCGGATTTCTTTGAATCTCCGTAGATCTTATTTTTCCAAAATTTAGATCTGAAGACCTACATACATATATCTAAAGAGATATACTTATATCTAAAGAGATCTGTATACATCTCATTAGATGTAATTGATTTTTTTCTCGGTTTTCGAATGAAATGTTTCAAACTAACATTTTTGAAATTTTGTGTATAAATGTTCCATGTTTCAGAAACGTTGAAGAGATGTTATTTTGAAAAATTTTATCCGAAACGTTCCAATGGTAGAACATTACCCGCATCTGGGAAGTTCCCTAAACGTTCCGCTGCATTTTGGTCCGTGGGTAAGGTCTCAAGTAACACAAGAGATTGGGAGTGCTAATGATGTATTTGGAACATCCTATGAACATTTTGAAAACGTCCAAATGAGACTTTTTCGGATAATTTTTTGCTATGCACCTTTTCATAGAATATTTCAACGAATTTATCCACAGCAGTCTCATTTTCACATCGCTGTCATACTCTCAGAATAATCATGGCATATTTGAAAAGTTCTCTTGGTACTTGAAATTGCTTCAATTTGAAGAGAATTTTATGCCTGCGATATTATTACTCATGATTTTGTCAAATACAGGCATTGCGGCATTTTATCCAATCTGGGATCTTGCACCGAATCATCTTATATAAAAAAAAAGTATATAAACATTGTAATTTTACATCCCACATAATACGAAAACCTTTGATGATTGTGTAACTATCACAACGGAGGCTCGAAGAATCCTACAATGAATTTATAAGGAATTGTTTATAAATACATCGGGACTAGGATGCTGTGTGGGAAGATATGCCCTATAATGTTCGGGAAACTTTTCCCAAGTATTTTGAAAGTTCCGCGAATCTTTCAGGAATGAATGAATTTTTTTTAGAATTTCAAACGTTTCGAACTGTTCCTAACAGTAATCATCAACACAGATGTAATACGAGATTATAACCTGAATCAGATGTAATTCAACATTGTACATAGTTATTTATATTCATTATGGTGCGACCTTTCAATAAGAATGCTCATTCTCTTTTTCTAACGTAAGGCCAACACCTTCTGATTGACGAAGAGGGTGAGCGTTCTTGTTGGGAGATCGGACTGTATGTCCTTCATATGGACATTGATTATTGATACCCATAATAGCACTCTCGCTCTAAAAGAATTCGGAAAGATTTCTCAAGAGCGCTTGATAAATATTTTCGAATGTTTTGGGAGTTCTGGTGCTATTTGGCTATGTTTTAATTTTTCAACAATTCCTCCTGTTAACGGGATACCAGCGACCCCTGACGATGCAACCAGGTACAAAATTTTTTCTGACAAAATATTCGAAAATAAAGCAATAAAATCAAAATATCGCTTGCAACAGACCTTCTTTAGTCAATAAAGATGGTTTGTGCTAAGCGATATTTTGATTTTATTGCTTTATTTTCGTATATTTTGTCAGAATAATTATGTTTGTATCCTTTTCTAACCAATGGCCATAGTTGCATCTTCAGAGGTCGCTGCCCAGACAGCAAAAATGATCTGTTTGAATTCTTGAAGACTTCTCAAAGAATTCGTGAACAGTCCCCGTTATGTCAGTGAAAATGAATTCAATATGAATTCAATGAATTCAAAAAGAATACATATTGAATGCCTGGAGAATTCTTCATGAACTCGCAATATGAATTCTTTCTGAACGGTAAGTTGTTCATCAGGAATTCAATTTGAACTCAAACTATTCATAATGAATTCATGTTTACTGACATAACGGGAGCTCTTCGCGGGGACTCTTTTGCTGTAACGGGTGGTATCCCGTTAATGATTGGGCAAGATACAGCAGAATAAGGTATATTAGAATTTGTTTGAAAAAATCGTTTCAATTCGATTGAGTTTTATTCTTGAATCAATGTGTAAGAGTACTGAATATTCTGAGGAAGATTACATAAGTCAGAAGTTTGACAAGCTAAATTGCATACATTTGAAATAGATTTGAAACATGCCCACACAGCACAACCATCTCCTAAAGGAACCCCCGTTTTGTTACTACCAAAGAATTAATTAAGCTGTTCAGGATTCTTTAAGAACTCTTTTACAACACCAGAGATTCATTTTCAAGTGTCATAATGGTAACTCTTGAAGAATCTCACGATTAATTCATAAAAAATTCTTTATGAGTACATTGTAACGAGCGTGCTCTTCGAGCATATGTAATACATTTTGAGATTATTTAGGTGCAATGAAAAATATCGTTAAACTTGATATTGGAATGTTTTTTGAATATCCATTATAGTTTTTCGTATTCCGTGGGATATTTCTGTTATCATTGATACAAATTTGCTGCACGGAAAAAAGAGAATGAAGAAATTTATCTTGTAGGATGACAATGCATCGCTTTGAGTCTTTGAATGGAAATTTGTACAATATAGTTTGTCAAATTATTCACATGATAAGAGAAAAATCTATTATTGTCTTATAATGTGAATTGTTTGAAGAAATATATTATGAAAATTTCAATTCAAAGACTCAAAGCGATGCGTTGTCATCCTACAAGGTAAATTTCTCCATTCTTTTTTTTATGTGTGGCACATATTTATAGTTTTAAAAGTTTCATTAGGATGTAATGTAATGGTTTCATACAACGGTATCAATATTTGAGACTTTCTGTACGTTCTTAATCATCTTCCAGTTCACTTCGAGAACTTCTTAAAGAGGCTCGGCTATAAAGAAATGGCAATCCAATATGCGTTGAAACGATTACCAAGTGCTCTGTCGGACAAAGCATACGACATGAATGGAAAAAGAGGGAATAAAATGAAGAAGCAATCATATAAATCAAACAAGAAAGAACAATCTCCTCAGTCAGGCCACAGCGACAAAATGTAATGCTTGAATTGAATTGAGTAATTCTTGCAATAGACTCAATCACAAAGACAGTTACTCCAAATATAATTTCGATGGACTGAAATGTTTTGTGCTTGTAACATACATAATTCCACACTATTTCAAATGCCTGACAAAACCGACTAGACAATTTTCTGTCAAGATTTGGTCGTTTCTTGTCTCTGACTTGACGTTTTCTGACAAGACCAGACAGGATTTTTACCAGGATCTTGGAGGTTTTTTTTAGTTATATGTCCCACTTCTATGAGTCTTTCGACTAATGTGGGGCAAAACACGTCAAGTGTTCCCACCTCGAAAATTTCCACCCCTCAATCTTTCTGAAATTCCACTGAGTACTGTAGTACTAGTTAGTGACTTCCAATCCTATAAAGGATTTTGCTCTAGTACCTTTGGTTATCTTCATGAAATTTTGACTGCGATCATACGTTAGATTGATAGTAGCCTGGTTTCATTTTCGTCCTGATTCGTTGGAAGGAACAGGATTTGTAAGGACGTGCGTGATCGGTAATTTTAATATTTCCTCTCTGAATCCCAATTAGTGAAAATTCTACCAACTGATAAGCACAAAGCTTATGTTCGTTCCTGTTCATGTAGTATCCGAACGTATTATATATATGCATTTTGATTATTGAGTACAGTTTTTAGGTGAAAATATGCTCGAATGCTACTTGAACAGAAACGAGGAAGCTTTGTGCCTATCAGTTAGCAAAGTTTTTTAGATTCCGTACGACATTCTCTAGATATTTTCATGTACTATGAGGAAAATTTTATTTTTTCATTGCAGGATTAAAATCACTGAAGACATCTTGTAAGCTTTTTTTTAAAAACCCGTGTTTTTGACAGCAGTCGAATGTCGCCATTTTGTAATAATTGCAGCTAATACACAAATAACTATTCGTACCTTAATACATGTACACTTGAACCTCGCGATAAAGATGTTCCTCCTCTCACTTCAATGCAAACAAAAACCGTTCGATTGAGAAAGAAGAAGAGCTGTGTTATCTCGAGGTTTAAGTGTATAAACATATAATCAACTTTGTTTTATCAATAATTCACTTTTGCCCATCCACAAATTTCATGAAAAAATAGTCCATTCCGAACTGTATACACTAGCTAGCATAAAGCCTTAAGGCCAACGCGTAGACCTTAGGATTCCTACATTTTTTTAGTCAAAATACTTGGAGGTAATTGAACAACGGGAAATTAATCAACCAGTTAGACTTTCTTTTAGTACGGAAGGAAGTCTGACTGGTTGATTTTCTTCATTTTATTAAATTACCCCTGTGCGATGTCGCTAGCATCGCCACGTTGCGAGCGCAAACCGGGCAGACAAGCGAGAGAGCTTGTCGCGATACGGTAGCAGAAGGACGCATCTAATGCACGAACACTTAATGTGATATTAATAATTGTAATGACTCTTATATTACTAAAGACGTACGGCAACGTAAAAGTATAATATGAATGTGTATCGTAATTCATAGGACATGTTGAAATAAATGTGCAACAGTGATTCATATACGATTGTGTATTTAATGTGTATACATAACCCGGCAAACACAAAACATGGCGACGAGGATAAAGTTTTCGGAAATAACAACCGCGTGTGAATGTTCGTAAAGCAACGCGACTAACTCGTGAAGTAACAATTCGAACAGCTCTGTTGAGAGAGAAAATAAGTGATCAGTGCTTATAAATTCGCGATAAACACGAAATTCACATAAAGTGAAAAGAAGAAAAACTAAAGTAATATTGAATTGATTTCAATTTGTTTGCCAGAGCAAAGATGGCTCAAGTGAATCAACTGGTTGCACAACCGGGAGAATTGTCTCTTCAAGGCAATCTGAAAGAGAATTTGAAGAATTTTAAAAGGAAATTCGAGTTATACGTACTCGCAAACGCCAAATTAATTGACACGGAAACAGTGAAGACGGCGATACTACATTCCATAATTGGTGACGACGCGAATGAGCTTATCGATAGCTTGAATCTCACGGATAAACCGGTGAAGGACATTTTCGACGGGTTGGATAAATATTGCTAACCTAAAAGTAATATCATTGTCGAGCAATTTCGATTCTTCCAAAGGAACCAGCTCCCTGGTGAACCGATCGAAAGAATTATTCTTGAATTAAGAAAACTAATCAAGACGTGCAATTTTGGGACTCTGGCCGATGACCTGTTAAAAGTTAGAATAGTTCTTGGAATCAATGATAAGCCTTCACAAGAACGACTTCTACGTGAGCCAGACATAACCTTGGATAATGTCGTTAAACTGTGCCGTGCTTCGGAGCTTGCAAAAGCAAGCCAGGCTGGAGTAAACAAAGAAATGACGCCTCAAAAATTTGAAAAGTTCTCGATCGACGAAATAAACATACAGAGGAACAAAGATGCTGCTACCTATAATAAACAGTGGAACAATAGTCAACAAAGACGATTCAACACATCATCAACGACAACTAGAGGATATCGAAACGACAATAACAAACCATTTAACTGCAAGAAGTGTGGGAAGACACACACAAGGGGGAACTGTCCAGCCCACAACAAAACATGTACTATCTGTGGAGGATTACATCACTTCGCTGTAGGATGTACTCAACGATCATCGAATATGAATAATAATGCTAAGTTAGACAAAAGAAATCAAGGTGAGAATAAAATTTCTAAAACGAATAATTCACGATTAGAAGAACCTAATTGTATTTATCTAAATAGTCTTTCCCTAATGGAGAACCCAAGAATACATAACGTATCAAATGTAAACATTACTAAATATAACCTTGATTACAGGTCAGATTCCAAAGTCAAAATAGATTGTATGAATAGAGGAACTAACCAAAATGAATTGTGGAAGGAAACCTTAATATTTGGAGATAAATATGCAATAAGATATAAACTCGATTCGGGTAGCGACGTGTCGACCTTGCCACTCACAATATATAATAAGATGAAAAACAAAGCACCGACGTCTACGATAGAGAAGAATCCTGTAATTGCAAAGGCATACGGGAACAACAGACTCAAGGTATGGGGAACAATAATAATGCCTTTCTCCTGCAAAAATAAAACATTTTACGAAGAGTTTTATATAATTGATGATCGATCCACTGGAAAATTAGAGCCTTTATTAAGTAGAAATATGTGCGTTGAATTAAATCTAATACGAAGAATTCATAGTATCAAAAGCTTTGAAGAAACGTCTTCAACGGAAAACAATGTAACGTATAAAGATAAACAAGAGATAATCTCTAAATTTAATGATGTATTTCAAGGTGTAGGTAAATTTCCGGAGAAATATGAGTTTAAACTGAAATCAGATTCAAAACCAGCTTACGCATCGCATACGAGAATTCCGTTAAAATTGAAATCACTCTATAGTGATAAACTAGATCAATTAATTAAACAGGATATATTAGAATTAGTTGAAGAACCAGTCGAATGGTTAAACGACATCGTAATTGTTGAAAAACCAAATAAAAATATTCGAGTTTGCTTAAATCCTAAAAAATTAAACGAAAGTATCATTATGGAAAAATTTCCAATACCCACTTTAAGGGAGATAACTCTTTTAATGAAGGGGGAAAAGTTTTATAGTCTTCTCGATATCAAAGATGCATTTTACCACATTGAATTGGGTGAACATTCGAGCAAATTATGCTCCTTTACGAGTCCAATAGGGACAATGAAATTTAAACGAATGCCATTTGGCATAAACACAGCTCCGGAAGTTTTCCAAAAACTAATTCACAAATATCTAGGTGATATCCCTGGAGTCATCATTTACTTCGATGACATCCTTGTGATTGCAAACACTAAGGAAGAAATGGACAAAATAATCAAAATTATTCTAGAAAAGGCTCGATTATATAATATTAAATTTAATCCTGAGAAATTCCAGTATTGCGTACCTAGAATCAAATTTCTTGGTCATAATTTCGACGGAAAAGGAATGTCAATTGACCAAGGGAGAGTTGAGGCGATTCAAAATCTAAGCCCACCAAAGAACAAAAAACAAGTACAAAAATTACTAGGAATGATCAATTATGTGCGCGAATTCGTACCGAATCTTGCAGATTTGACGCAACCCATTCGAGATCTTTTAAGAAATAATATAGAATATCGATGGACGGATATTCACGATAAAGTTTTGAAGCGTATTCAAGAACAGTTGTCGCAATCGCCAGTATTGGTTAGCTTTGATCCGAAACAAAAGATTATAATTCAAACGGATGCGTCAGAATCTGGTATAGGTTCGTGCTTGTTTCAAGAAAGTGGAGTAGTTTCATATGCTTCAAGATCACTAACTGATAGTGAAGCCAGGTGGGCTCAGATTGAGAAGGAATTATTGGCGGTGGAATTTGCATGTAAAAAATTTCATGAATATATATATGGGTTTGAAGTGACAGTACATACTGATCACAAACCCCTTCTCGCAATAATGGGAAAAAGTATGTCTAAAATACAAAACAATAGATTGAAACGAATTAAGGCGAGATTGATGATATATAATATAAATTTAGTATATATTCCAGGCAAAGACATGTTAGTGGCAGACTACCTGAGTCGAGATTATATTAATGTATTAAAACAGAATACAGATACAAATGAAAATGACGTTGTAATCCACTCCCTTGGTTGTAACGAATTGATCATCTCGAACGATAGACTGAATGAATTCCAAAGAGAAACCACTCAAGAACCGACACTTAGCAAAATCTTAAACTATGTTCAGAGAGGGTGGCCTCGTGCAGCAAGGGAAGTGGAAGATCAAGAATTCAAAACATATTTTAGCGAAAGGGAAAATATTACTGTTGAAAATAATTTATGTTATCTAGATAATAAGCTAATTGTTCCTAAAAAACTAAGGTTATATGTTCTAGAAACGCTGCACGAAACTCATATCGGCATGAATAAGTTGTGTGAGCTAGCGAAATCTTTATTCTTTTGGCCACGCATGGCTGCGGAAATTAAAAGTTTTGTCAAGACATGCGAAATATGTCAAAAATACGCGCCTGCTCAACCAAAATATCCTCTATTCTTACACGAAGTACCAAACACGCCATTTCTTAAAATAGGCGTTGATATAGCGGAATTTAGCGGTAAAATATTACTTGTATTACAAGATTACTATTCTAGGTGGCTAGAAGCTGTAGACTTAAAATCTAAATCATCAAGTGCTGTTATTAGAGAATTGAAGAAAATATTTAGCCGATTTGGAATACCTAGAATAGTGATCGCAGATAATAATCCGTTCGCTAGCTATGAATTTAAAATGTTTGCAGAACAGTGGGAATTTAAAATAATCACATCTAGTCCATATCATGCGCAATCAAATGGGTTGTCGGAAAAAAGCGTTGGATTGGTTAAAAATATGCTCAAAAAATCGGGAATTGAAAATCTCGAACTATGCTTACTTAACTATAATAACGCTCCATTATCAAGTATTAATAAGAGCCCAGCTCAATTGATGCAAGGTAGGGTCCTAAGGTCAAAACTTCCGGTGATAGATGAAAAATTGAAACTATCGTCAATAAACCCATTAATTGAAGAAAAAATCAAAAGAAATAAAGAAAAATCAAAAAATTACTATGACAGGACTTGCGTAAAACGAAATTTCAAGGACGAAGATATCTATAAAAAGGGAGAACAAGTCCTAGTATTTGATAAGTTCAAAAGGGAATGGGAACAAGCTGAAATAATTCGAAAAATAGAGGAAAGCCCAAGAAGTTATTTACTGAAAAATAAGATTGGTAATATTATCAGAAGAAATATTGTATATATTAAAAAATGGTTTAGGAGAAGATACAACAATGTCACTAGTAATTTTAATTCAGAAACGCAAGCACTGCATTACGATGATTTTGATGTAATCTTGAGAAGAGAGGAAGAAGTGGTGTATCCTAATGATAGTGATAATTATAATGATACTAGACCAGAAGAGGTTGAAATTGCTCATGAAGAGGGGGAGAGGATGGAAAATCAAGTCCATAATAATAATGTTGAACAAGATAACCAGGTTGAAGGTTCCGATCAAAATGACGAATTTTTAAGCTTAGATGGCTCGAAACCATCAGTAGAGATAGACGAGATAGTCGGGCAGACAGATAAAGCCCCCAAATAGACTGAATCTATGAGATTCTAGAATTTTAGAATTGTAAGTTGCATATGTAAAAAAAAAAGCTAACATGAATATTTGTCAACTTGCGTTTTATAGAAAAGGAGGATGTGCGATGTCGCTAGCATCGCCACGTTGCGAGCGCAAACCGGGCAGACAAGCGAGAGAGCTTGTCGCGATACGGTAGCAGAAGGACGCATCTAATGCACGAACACTTAATGTGATATTAATAATTGTGATGACTCTTATATTACTAAAGACGTACGGCAACGTAAAAGTATAATATGAATGTGTATCGTAATTCATAGGACATGTTGAAATAAATGTGCAACAGTGATTCATATACGATTGTGTATTTAATGTGTATACATAACCCGGCAAACATAAAACAACCCCCGAATATTTTGGGTGAAGAGTAAGAGAGATCTAGTAACTTCAGGGTCAACAGGATGCTCTTAAGTAGGCTCATGTCAGAGATGAGCCCATACACTTGAAAAATTATTCATATTAAATATAATCAACCCACTGAGCATTTCCGTTAGAACCTCGCATTAACGGGATACTAGCGACGGTAACGAATCTCTCTTTCTATCGTATGGGTGTGTCCTTTTCTAACCAACGTACTCGGTCGGTAACCGCTAGTAACCCCTTAACATTGCAGAGATATTGATACAATGTTGAAAGTATCTGTTATTCAATTTACAAATACAATATTACAAATGTAACTTACAGAAAGATCGTTGAAACATTACTTGACAACGTAACATCGCTTCAATTCACTTTTAATTAGATTTTATAATATTGCTATTGTAATTTTCATAACAGGTACTTTCAAGATCACATTAATATCGCTGCAATGTTAATGCAAGGTTCTAACGGAAATGCTCAGTGGGAATGATTCTTCTGCGTGGCTTGAATTGTGTTTCAAACGATATAGAATGCAATTCTTCAAGAGGATACGAGAGTTACCATTGGAACAAGTTTTCTTGCACCAAAATACTTCAAACTGGAGTCATGAGAAAAATCTGAAATTGTCAGGGATGATTCTTTGAGACATGATCTAGGTCTGCACAGAGCCCAAATTTTCAATTTCGAACATGAAATTAAAAAAAAAAGAAAAATAAAGAAGTCTCAAATCTCTAAGAAAAAGAGAAAGAAAAAGAGATTCTCAAAGAGGTTGAGATTCAGTCTCAAAGAATCATCCCTGAAAATTTCAGATTTTATTCATGGCTTCGGTTTTCAGTATTTTGGTGCAAGAAAACTCGCTCCGATAGTAATTCTGGTATCCTCTTAATTGCTTTTTTCAAAATAATACAATGACCCACCCAGCACATAATATTACAGTTAATATTATAATACTATTAATGTGTTGTTGAATTGATGTTTTTTCTCAGTAGTTGAAACTTATCTCACAGTATGCCGGAATTCAATTCCAAGTTGATATTTTGTGATCTGTTAAACTGCATGACTCTTCTCATTATCAAAAAATTAATTTGGAGTAATTTATGTAAGATGTATAATCATGAGGATGATACGTGATATGCACTGATTTCAAATTACAGGTTATTGGATCCTATTACAGGAGACTTTACAGAAATACAAGAACACGAGTCATTGCTGGACCCAGTCACTGGGTTGAGAACTGCTGTAGATGAGGAAGCAATTGTGAACAATGATACTGGTACCCAAAATAATGACGATTCTCACAATTAAGCATCTCATTCATGAGATAGACAAAGACTGATGGAAGAAGTAAATAAATGTGCCTACAGATTCCATTGTGATATAAGTACATTAAGCCGAAACAATATTGGTGATATATATTGCAAAATTCTTTATTCCACGTACCTTATGTAAATTTTTATCAATATTAGTATATTATTGGATTTCCATAACAAATGTTTCTGTTTGTTTTAAAATATTGAAAGGATATGCAGAAGTTTTGTTTCACGAAAGTGTCCAGAGTATTGAAAAGTATTGATTCATAAATCAACAAGAATGAATACTTGGTAGTACCATTATATTTTTTCTTGATGCATTGCCATGTTGAGCCAAAAGACCGTATGTCACAAAATTTTTCTTCTGTTTTTTTATATATTTATATTCGAATACGTCTGTTACATGTATTCCAATTAAAAAAATTTTCACAGTATTGGAAAGTTATTAGAAAAAACTGATTGAGAAATACTGACGTTTGTATCATTCAACATATTATACAAGTTTAAATAGAATCGTCGATCCCTCGGAACTTCGAAATTTTGACATACGGCCGTTTGGCTTAGGATGGCAATATAATTTTCCTCTATAATATTGATTCCTTCAGAATAATGAATAATCAATAATATAAAAGAAATGTGCAATTCATTTTATGTTTATATTCTCAATACGGTCTAATGATATTAATTTTGCCTTGAAATTTAAAATCGAAAACCAATATGATTTGAATC
Source organism: Gonatopus flavifemur (assembly GCA_018340375.1). Taxonomy (NCBI): domain Eukaryota; kingdom Metazoa; phylum Arthropoda; class Insecta; order Hymenoptera; family Dryinidae; genus Gonatopus; species Gonatopus flavifemur. Next base: position 196,828 of record JAFFJZ010000085.1, on the reverse strand, counting down.
ATTACGTATTTTTATTCTTCCTCTGTTCGTTTTTACATTATTCAGTTGGTTTTACAAACTAATTTTCATTTGAAAAAAAATTCCTCGATATTGAAATTAGTTTTATGTAACACAAATTTTTTATTTGGAGTGTGTACGTGAATTTGTGAAAATATTCTAATATAATATTGTTTGAAATACGTTTTATTTTTGTTAAGAATGAAATAAAAAGATTCTATGTGACAATATGGAGAAACATTTTTTGTTCATCCATAAATACATTATGGAATATTGTATGTTTTGAGAATAATCATGGAGACTCGAGGGCGGTACATTCTTTATTTTTTGACATATCATTTTTCTGCCTATGATGACAAAATTTTCATCCGGTTTCGTCCAGAACTCCTACACTGAGATATCCCCATATCCTTTCGAGAATGGCCATAAATTTTCTTAATACTTTCTTTTTGGAATTTCCAGACTACGTTCGTTGAGTGTACACCTAACCAAGCATTCCTCGTTTTCAATTCAATAAAAAATGATTACGGCATTCCATGTAAATCCTTGTAAGAATTTCATCAGTCTGAATGGAGTTCTTGAAATAAAAAACCGTCAACGTTTGATTCAAATGTCTTACCTAACGGAAATCACAATTTTGCTTGGCATTTCAAACAAAGCTGTTATACCATACATATGAACTATTAAAACCATCCCAGATAGCATACAGTTCTTCGATGAATTCTTAAAGATTCGAGGACTCAAGAATTCCAATGATGCTCTTGAAGCACAATTCTTCACAAACCAGTGCTGCTAGAATGGACCCAGACAAAAATTCCCGGGCGGGTGGGATTCCCAAATTCGCATGTGGACTCAGGTCCCGCCCGGGACCAGCCGGGCCCTGCCTGGAACCCCTGTGATTCCCGCTCGGGACCAGCCGGGTCCTGCCTGGAACCCCTGTGATTCCCGCTCGGGGCCAGTCAGGTTCCCGCCCGGGACCAGCCAGGTGGTGACCCGAGCGGGAACCACAGGGATTCCAGGCAGGACCCGACTGGTCCCGGGCAGGACGTGGCCAGGACATGGCGGGTCCCGGCCAGGAACCTGAGTCCACATGCGAATTTGGGAATCCCGCCCATCCGGGAATTTTGGTCTAGGGAGGGCGAGGACCGTCGAGGCTACCCCCTCTCCGTCACACAAACGTACACAAAATATGATTGTGTGCGACACAATCAAACTTGTGTACGTACGTGTAACGGAGAGGGGGTAGCCTCGACGGTTCTCGCCTTAGAGCATATACTATTGAAGCGAGCATTACATATCTAAACAGTGTTGCAACATGGTCTCGACTTAGCGGACAGAGAGGACAATACAAGTCGGGAGGATCTCTTTTCCTACTTACAGTTGATTGATTGTAACAGTGGAATCCGTGACACATTCCGTTGGAGCAGCCAATAAAGATGGACTAGAAAGAGAGATCATCCCAACTTCTATACCTGTTCCACTCAACATAGCGTGGACCACTTTTTTGGTTGAATGCTCGGTCCAGTAGTATATGCTCTAAGGTCCTCGCCCTCCATTCTAGCAGCACTGTCACAAACCTTGTGCTACCTGGGATCAGCAATGCCAATAAAATTATGATACGCAATGCTGATTGGTCAGTTCTCTTGGATTAACCAATCATATCGTCGATTTTATCAGAATTTACCAATCAACGCCATGTATCATAATTTTATTGGCAACGCTGTCTGAGAAGGATTTAGGAAGGGTGCTGAAACAAGTTTCGACCAATCAAAAAATTAGGAGAAAAATTTTGAATCTTTTGATTGGTCGAAACTTGTTCCTGTTCCTGCTGGGAGCATGGTGAAGACGGAAAAGGGATCAGGGCACAGTTTATACTATGGAGGAAGAAGTAACAGGAGGGAGCACAGTGGTGGTGGGGTGAAGCCAAGTTTGGTGTCTCTTCGTGTATGCCGCCATATTGGTAATATGTGTACATACGTAACTAACACATTGAAGTGCACTAAATACATTCTCAGTCTGGTGTCTCTTTTGAAGGATAATGGCGGACACTTCCGGCTTCAAGAAATCTTACCCCTTCCACTACTATGCTCCCTCCTGTTCTTGTTCCTCCATGGTTGATTCAGTTACCTCACTTCTCGTCGGTGAGCGTCCACCATTGAACTCTATACATACTGCGATGAGCACTTCCCTGATTGGCGCGGTCAGAGTGATATAGTTTATTACATGAGCAAGACAGAGTACGAGGTTCCCAATTTTTTTCCTATCTCTCTCTAAACTGCATTCGTTAGGAACAGATACCATGCACCCAACGTATGATCTCTCTCTCTGACCGGTCGAAACTATAGAAAAAGCAAAGAGTGCTCATTCTAGTATAATATTAAGTTCAATGGCGTCCACAAGTTTCAAATGTGCGTGTGTGAGTTTCTCTGGCCAAGAACATAGCCGCCGATCACATGATCATGCGCAATAGACAAAATTTGGATATGGAGCATGATCACGTGATCGGTCGTCATTTTCTTGGCTGGAGAAAATCACACACGCACATTCAAAACTTGTGGATGCTCACCGACTAGAAGTGAGGTAATTGTATAAACTTGGATCAGATCGCCATATTAGTTGAAAACATTGCTCTCTCTCTCTCTCTCTCTCTCGGTAGAGTGTTATAAGCCCGAATTCCCGTAAGCCCGAATTTTTCGGACTCGAGCCGAATACTCAATCTATCTTTGGTGTGTATCAGAGCTGCAAAATTGACTCCGAGTTTTTTTCTCCTACTGGTCATTCTTTTTAATCGAACTTCATGAGAATCCATGAGGAAGAAGAGCCAATCTGGCAGCTCTGGCAGTTTTATGACCAGCGTTTCCACTTTCCCCTTTTTCTCACGGAATCACCCAATCACGCTACCTTATTAACTGGAATGACGAAAAAGAAGAAGTCAAAAGGGGGAATGTGGAAACACTGCTTATGACATCGTATCCTTCCTCTTTCTTTCTCTCTCTCTCTCTCATCTATGATCAATGTCTTCATTATGCCAACCAAAATGGCGACCCACTGATTCCCCTTTCGCCTATACCGAGACATTCCTCGTCTGAATTGGAGCTTTAGGCATCATCAAGAGTATTCTTAGATCCATGATTAAAACAGATCCAGATTTTGGAATTAATTAAAAAATTCTTCAATAAAACATTGAATCTCATTTATTTATTACTTCAATATAGGTTTTAATGCAATTTTGGTTTGACATGAAAAATAGTTATATTGGTTTTTCACGTTTCAGATACTTTTTCGTGATGTTTCCATCACTTTCATAACAATGCGTCACTTTCTCTTCTGACACTCTTCCTGAAGAGTAACTTCACATACGCTTAAATTGTTTCAATACCCTCCCCAAATACTTTCCGAACCAGCTCCAGTCACTTTTCATATACGTTCCTTATACTTTTCCGTTACGTTTTCAGTCGCGCTTTATTCACTCTTATGATCCGCTTCCATTTTCACCAGGGTTACGTGAGATGATTGGTTACAATCAATCTGTTCAAAATCTTCCATTTCTCCATCAACTTGTTTTGATTGATCGACAATTATATCTCCAAATATTGTAGTTACTGCTGGATGTTTCAATAAATTCTCCATCGTTGGACTACTTTTATTAGTAAATTCGCTGGCAGTAAAATGTGCACTACATATGACCGAAGTTTTCGCAACAGTTACTAGTAGATGAGCAGGAATTATCTTCAACCATTGTTTATATCGCTTCTCGTTTCTGGGAAAACTGAATAAATACAAAAGTATAATTGAAATGGAAAATCATGATTTTCCGTTCACATTCTTTGCAGTGTGAAATGTATTTAATGAGAACTGATAATATTTTCCCTTAAAATTTGGATGCAAATGGAAAATGATGAAAAAAGATGATGAAGTCTGTATAACAATGAATTGTTACGGGCACATAGTATATATGTATTGTCTCAAATTAAGCATTTGAAGGATAATTACCTATGAAAACTCAACGCGGAGTTCGGAATCCACTCATTCTTACAGTGTTTTATGCAGCACCGCTTGACCATTTTATTTATTTATTGTACATATTCATAATCATGCAATGGCATTCAAGAATCCCTTTTTAATATTCACACATATTGTTAATGGAAATTTATTCATTTCAATTCTATCATCACGTAGTTCATACGCAATGCGATAAAATACAACAAAATCTCAACTGATCTCCCTGTCATATTTGTGAGGTTACGTGTTTGAATATATGTTATGATCAATATTTTCAGGTCCGACAGTAATAGTAAACAGAGATAGCTTCTCACTCCATTCACTTTTCTCTCTCTCACCGTCTTGTTTTGGGAAGTGCCCCTTCCAGTATGATATAGAGTTCAATGGTCCAAATGCTGCACAAAAGAGGTGGAAATCCTTCAGGGACACGTTTTTCAACATCACAGCAATGGAATGTCCTTCCTCAGAGACACAGTTTCAAATAAAGCGTAAGGATTCACGTTTTCATTCTTGAAAATATTGAAGATTCTGGATTTTCAGGTTGATTTCCATATTCTTCTTCAATTGGGAGCGAATTTTAGATTGAATTGAGATGCATCTATCTTTATTCCGATTAATTTCATCTTCTCACTCTGGAGAAAAATTCAAAGACATATTTGCTTTCTGATACTTATTTTGTATGAATCATTCAAAAATTTAGTAACTTTTTCAACACGTACAAGATTTTCTTCACATCTCGAACCCGAAGAGAACATGACGCTTCAGCGAACGTTCAGATCAGATCCATATAGATCGGGCCGAAGGTTCATGGAAGCTAACTTTCAGATTTTCAAACATTTGACAAAAGTTCTACGAACGTTGAAATACTTTCAGGGAACATAGATGGAACGTTCGTTGAAGGTTCAGCGAAGGTTTGATGAAGCTCCACAAAAATATCTATACTTAAATCAATTTTCATCAATTTGTATGAATAATCAATCAATTAATGAACATAAATTGATATAAATCAATATAAGTATAGATATTCCTGTGAAGCCTTATCAAACTTTCGATGAACCTTTAATGAACGTTCTATCTATATTTCCTGGAAGTATTTTGAGGCGGACATTTCAACGTTCGTGGAACCTTCGTCAAACCTTCGTGAATCTCGAAGTTGGCTCTAATGAACCTTCGCCCCGACCTATACAGATCTAATCTGAACGTTCTCTGGAGCTTCATGTTCTCTTCGGGGGATCAAGTGCATCCACAAAACATATTGGAATCTCTCCAATATGTATATATATTGGATGTGCAAGTTGAAACTCAGCTTTTTTTGTCAAATTCAATTTTATTAAAGTAATACTTCTTACAAGCATTATCAATTAAAATATTCGCCGTTATCATCTACAGTATTTTGCCACTTATCGGGTAGTAGATAAATGCCTTCACGACAGAAACTTGGTGGTTTCGAGAAAAAATAGTTATCCAGCCATTTACGGACATCTTCGATATTCATGAAGTGCTGCTTCTTCAAACATGCCCGAAGGGAACATGAAGCTCCGACGAACGTTCAGAATAGATCATGATAGATCAGACTGAAGCTCCGTTGGAGCTCAAGTTTAGATTCGGAAACGTTCGACGAAGGTCCGATGAACGTTGAAATGTCCGCTTGAAAATAGCTTGAATGAAGGTTCATAGAACGTTTATTAAAGATTCTACGAAGATTCATTCAACCTTCAGTTTTTTATGTTTCAGACGGAATTACAATTATAGTTAGAAATGCCCCAATCTTTCATTTTTTCGTGGAAAAATATACTTTGAAAAAAACTTTGATCGAAAAATTGCAACTCGAACGAACCTTTAGCAAACGTTCGATGAACGTTTTATAAACGTTCATTCAAACTATTTTCAAGTGGACATTTCAACGTTCATCGGACCTTCGTCGAACGTTTACGAATCTAAACTTGAGCTCCAACAGAGCTTCAGTCTGATCTATCATGATCTATTCTGAACATTTGTCGGAGCTTCATGTTCCCTTCGGGTGACGACATTGATTTAAATAAGTGATAATCAGGAGGAGCTAAGTCTGGTGAATATGCCGCATGAGGGACAACTTCCCAGTCTCAATTGAAGATGAGTTCCTCGGTTGGTTTTGTTGTATGTGGACGTGCTGCGTCCACGTGGATGATTATCATGCAGCACCATAACTTTTCGCCTTCCTTGCCCCGTAAATAGCCTCTTTTCCTCCAGAGCATCACTTACTTTGATTAGCTGGGCCCGTAAACGCTCAGCTGTGATAGTTTGGCCAGGTTCGAGAAGCTCGTAGTAAATGATTCCTTTCCAATCCCACCAGACATGGAGTAAAACCTTCTTTGCATGAATATTCGGTTTTTCAACTGATGTAGATGGCTGGCCCGGATCAACCCATGCTTTTCTACGTTTAGGATTGTCGTACAAAATCCATTTTCCATCACTTATAATGATTTTATGCAGAAAATTCTTCCTCTTGAACCGAGAAAGCAAATTCATGCAAACGGCAACTCTTTGTCTTTTATTTTCTTCCGTCAGTTTATGAGGAACCCATTTTCCTTCCTCCTGTATTTTTGCCAATGCATGCGAATCGAAGTGGAATTGCTTGACGAGTAACTCCTAACTGTTCTGCAAGCTCTTCTTGAGTTTGACATGGATTTTCATTCAGTAAAACTTCAAGTTCTTCAGCCTCTGATTTTTTTATTGCACCTAGACGTGGATCGTCCTCAAGACTGAAATTTCCATTACGAAATCTTGTAAACCACTTTTTCACTGTTGAATGGCTCACAGAATGTTGACCCGATGTCGTATTAATCAATTCCATAGCTTGGGCAGCATTTTTATTCATTTGAAAACAGAATAGAATACAATGGCGAAAATGTTGTCAATCGAAATCCATCTCATAAAATTGATAAACAGGAAATTACTACTTGAGAATGACTGATATGACAACCACAATGTCCACGCTACATATATTCAAACTGGCGGACGAATTGGATGCGTTCAAATACTTTGTTTAATGCAACCAACTTAGAGCCGAGTTTCAACTTGCACACCTAATAAATAAAAATTGTCTATATTACATAATTCACCTGATATAATAGTCTATAATTTATTTAAATTACCTATTATTATTCCCATGTCAGGGATCCAAGGAACCACAAAATTCACTCACAGAAGATAGGTACTTGCGAACCAACGTCCTTCAGTGGTTGGCGCATGAGTTGTTCCTGAAAATTTCGCTTCTCTTTCTTGTGGTATTGAAAACTCGCTGAAATTCTCATTCTCACTCTGCTGAAACTTCTCCATCGATGGTGGGGGTCAATTGACCTGAGTGTGAATAAACTTGAGAAACTGGTGACCCGAAAAAGATGAACCCGAATGGAATAGATCCAGAAACATTTTAGTCATTATTGCTATATGACGATTGGAGCACGATTAATGATATATGATGATTGTTTGGGTTCATTCTATTCAAATTTATTTTTTCTACGGAAAAATAATGAACTACGGAAGGGAACGATAGATATTCCCTACGCTTTTCTATGAGGTTTCTGAATCGTGGATTTCCGACGTTATTCAGGAATTGAATAACCTAAACTATCGTTTGTCATCGTATCAATCGTATTTTATAGGATCGTATCATGAAATTTTCATGGGAGAAATACCAGTGACTATACTGAAGAACTTATCTATAAGGATTTCATGATAAATTCCTGTGTAGTACGGTATGTCGTATATCATCATAATCATGAAGTAATCAGTCTCATGACCGGCTTGATGGAATCATCAAACCCGGTCTATTATACGCTAACCGCTCAATTCCAGCATATCTACGAAACCCTTATTTTGTATAATTTGCTTCATATAACTTCATTTATTATAGGTCCACCTTTCCGAGTTTCACCATTCATTTTTCCTCACAATATTGTTTCCAATAAGCTATCATGCCTTAATGTGTGTCCTATCAGATTAGTTCTTCTCTTCACCACATGTCTCAAGAGACGTCTTATTCATTTACCTTCTCAAGTACTTCAGTTCTTACTTTCTCTATCCACTTTACTCTGAGCATCCTCCTATAACACCACATTTCAGAAGCTTTTAGTCTTCGTTGGTCCGTTTTCCCAATTGTCCAAGTTTCGCAACCAATAATCCTGTGCTCCAAGCGTAATTCTTCAGGAATTTCTTCCTTCCTGCTAAGCTAATATTCTTCGAACATAGTAACTGTTGAAAAGGTGTCTCTTGGTGAAAAGCCTGTTTTCCTTGTGCTATTCTTGCTCTTATATCTCTTCCGCTTTCACCACTTTCTGTACATTCGCTTCCTAGATATTCGAATTCTCTGACTTGCTGAATTGTCTCTGCATCCACTTTGATTTTCGTTCTTCTTGATATTTCCGCTGTTGTACGAATCATGAATTTTGTTCCGTCCTTATTTGAAATACAATAGTTTTCTCATAATATTGTTTCCATAGTGTTGAGAATATTTCCTAACTCAGTAGCTAACATAGCTATATCATCCGCAAATCTCAACATGCTTACATTTTCACCTTGAATCTGTAATTTCCATTGCACTCACTCCTTCACTTTGTCCATCGCTCCTTATGTATACAAATTGAAAATCAATGGTGATAGTGAGCATCCTTGTCTCATCCTTCTTTCAATTTGCGCTTTTCCTTTTTGACCCTCCATTTCTATTATTGCGGTTTGAAACATCGAACTCTCCCAACTGCACTAGAAATGGGTATATGGGGGTTTCGGGGTCGCTGAACACGAATCCAGGGTTGGTTTTCAGAAATTCAATATGGCGGTTCCAATATGGTGGACTTGGAATTCGGAACATCACCGATTCCCGTGGAAATCGGTACTGAAGGGTTGTGAGCGTCGCTGAACACGAATCCGGGCTTGGTTTTCCAAAATCCAATATGGCAGTTGCAATATGATGGACTTGGAATTCGAAACATCACCGATTCCCGTGAAGATCGATGCTAGGGGGTTGTGAGCGTCGTTGAACAGGAATCTGGGCTTGGTTCTCCAAAATCCAATATGGCGATTCCGAAATGGCGAACTTGGAATCCGAAACATTGCTGGTTCTCGTGAAATTCTGTACCTGAGGGTTATTGGGGTCGCTGAACACGAATCCGGGCTCGGTTTCCCGAAATTCAATATGGCGGCTCCAATACAGCCGACATGGAATTCGGTACCAGGGAGTTTCGAACAATCAAAGAGGTGCTTCGTTGATACAATCGAATTCTATTGATAGATATGATCCGGCTGAATATTTTGATGACGTGTGATAATACTACGAATACGACACCTGAAAAAATGCATCAATACGATTTAGTTCCTCCACCAAAATAATCTTCATGCAACAATGACATTCATGATAACACAGGCCGACAAAATTTGACGAAAGTCCAGAACCAGAGACCAGACTTAGTATACCCGAAGGATTTTGACGCGCTGAATCCGAAACCGAGCTCAGAATTGCTCCTATACGTCTGGTTTTCGAGATATCCTAACCTGAAAGTGCAAAAAATGCGGTTTTTTGCTGTTTTTGAGGTTCTGTAATCGAACCAGAAAAAAATTTATCAGAAAACGTAGTATGGCAATCAAAAGTACTACCCTTCCCCCTCCAAACCTATTTGGGTTTTTTCAAATATCTATTTTTTGCACTAAGATATCGTAATCTGAAATTTTACCATTCAGGGTATCAAGCCATCCACACAAAAATCGAAAAAAATTTTGCTCGGGATCAGACTATGTTCATCCTACGTTTTTGGGCTCGCTGATTCCAAATCTGGAGCCCTTTTCACCCCATCAGGTCAGGGTTTTCCAGGAACTCAAGAAACAACCCTTAAAAACCACCCTCACTAAACCATAACCAGGCTGACCCACCTGACTCTATAAACAACAAGTTAAACAGCTCATTTTCCATTAAACACACAAATTCTCAGTCGTTTTGATGATTTATCTATTTTTCCTTTCTCTGTATATGAACGAACTCCAAACTCACAAACTACTACATCTACGTAACCTAGAAAGCAGCGAGTGGAATGGCTCATTCTTTTCGGGATGGAAAAATTCCAGACCAACAAGCTCTCACTCCTACGTATCTCAGGGAGCAGTGCGGTTTAGTAATCTATTCTTTCATTTAAATATGTAGTTATACCGAAATAGCAAGTTCCACATCTATAGAACCTAGCGAAAAATCAGTTTACTCGCTTATTTCTCTTCATATAGACTCCAACCTTACAAGTTCACAAGTATGTGCGACGACTATATCGTTAGTTCTTTCTTTCGACCGTTAGAGGGCAAGTGATTAGGTTTCCAGTATCGGTATACATCGAGAGAGCTGTTCCTGCAATCAATTTCATGAAGGTAGACTTTTCCTTTTTTAGTGATTATTCTTTGCAGTTAGGGTTTTTATTTTTCGATTGATCATTCTTTGAATAACGTTGTAGCGTTTTGATGGTAGGATGCGTAGATGATATCATTTGTTCCATGGTATATATCTATCCTCGTTAGAGATCAAGTTTCAGTGGAGGCTGACAGATTAATCTCGTGTAAATCGTAGTTTTTCTACATAGTGAGTTTTTAATTTTTGTGTAGCTGTGAATAGAAGCAGAAGAATGAGTTCAAGAAATCCTTGCGCTAATAGAGTTCATACATTTTGTTACGTTTGTGGAAAGTATGAAACCGATCCTTACCGTCGATCAATTAATGACCTCATAAAATCCTTATACGTCAAATGTTATGGGACGTCGATGAGAAACTTGGATAAGCCATGGGTACCAACCTCAGTTTGTAATACATGTAGATTGCATTTGACAAATTTCGGAAATAAAAGTATGAAGACTGAAAATGTTATTATTCAACCAACCATTTGGCATGAGCCCGAGGATCACGTTATTGATTGTTATTTTTGTTTATGTCAAACAAAGGAGTCTTCTAAAAAATATTTGAACAAAATCATTTACCCGAAGGTAAAGAGTGTAACACCAGCTAAACTTGGTACTGTAGGTCGTTCTGAAGAGAGACTTGTCCGATCAATTCACGGAGCAATGGATACTGATGAGATCGATACAACTGAAGATGTTGATTATGAAGAGAGTGATGAGCATGAAGGTCCACAATTTTTTGACCAAGCTGGATTGGATGATTTTATACGTGACCTTAATCTTCCAAAAGATAAAGCTGAGCTTTGTGCTTCAAGACTTAAAGAGAGGAATCTACTATTACCTGGCACTGAAGTAACGGTGTACAGAAAAAGAGAAGAGCAGTTTATTAAGTACTTTTAAATGGAAAATGGGCTCGTGTATTGTAATGATATAGAAGGACTAATAAATTTATATAAAATAGATTTATATAAACCGGAGGACTGGCGTCTCTTTGTAGATTCATCCACAGAAAGTCTGAAAGCTGTATTATTACGAAACACAAATAAGTACGCTGTCATTCCAGTAGGTCACTCAACTACACTGAAAGAGTCTTATGACAGTTCCAAATTTCTGCTGGAAACCCTAAAATACAGTACTCATAATTGGCTTATTTGCGGAGACTTCAAAATATTAATCTTGCAGTTGGTTTACAGTCGGGGAACACTGAATACCCTTGTTTCCTTTGCCTTTGGGATAGTCGCGCAAGGGATAAACATTGGATAACAGAAAAATGGCCGGAAAGATTACAGTGGAATATTGGTTATTATAATGTTGTTCATGAAAGTCTTGTTGACAGGAACCGAGTATTATTGCCACCACTACACATAAAACTGGGTTTGATGAAACAATATGTGAAAGCGTTGGATACCGGAGGGGAATGTTTCAATTATATCAGATCTACATTTCCGCATTTCAGTGATGCTGAAATTGAGGCAGGTGTTTTTGTAGGGCCCGACATAAGGAAGCTTATGAGAGACGATGAGTTCATCAAGACCATGACATCTGCTGAAAAGGATGCTTGGTTGAGTTTTAAAGCTGTAGTAGAGAAATTTTTAGGAAATCACCGAGATCCACAGTTCAGAACTATCGTGACTACAATGTTACAGAACTTTGAACGATTAGGTTGTTTGATGAGTATGAAAATACATTTTCTCAAATGTCATTCAGACTATTTCCCAGATAATGTTGGGGCATTCAGCGAAGAAATGGGCGAACGGTTCCATCAAGACTTCCAACAAAAAGAGCAACATTATCAGGGTCAATGGAATGAAAAAATGATGGCAGACTACTGCTGGTCATTGAAAAGAGAAAATAATGATCCTACTAATCATAAGCGGAAGTCTCTTCAACGATCCTTCGACATGAAGCGCGAACGTTTTCATGAGAAAAAGAGCAATTAATCTTGTCTGGACTGGCTAGGCAATCTGAGGTCTCGCCTTCACTGGCTGGATAATGCTGAGTCCCGCCTTGATTCGCTGGGCAATCCCAAGTCTTGCCTCCACTGGCTGGGCAATCCCAAGGCTTGCCTTCACTGGCTGGGAGATCCTTAGTCTTGCCTTTACTGGTTGGACAATGCTGAGTCCTGCCTTGATTGGCTGGAGTAGGTGGATTCGCCCGCTTGTCATATGGGATGCGATTCAGCTCGCTGTTTCCAAATCAGGTGGATTAGTCTATTTGTGTTCGAGTGGGGGTGACTGGATAATAAAAGTATTGCCGCAGAAAAGAAACGTATAACCAATTACATTACAATAATATATTTTGTTTTGTAGCGAATGATCCTATTCGCAAAAACTAACCTATCATGTTGCAGAATCATATATTAGAGGAATATCAATTCATTCTCTTATCCATTGTACTTTATTTCTCATGTACATACGTAAATTAAATTCTCATCAAATTTCACATTTTTGTGCAAGATGGAATGTATCGAAATTCAGATTCAAGTGAATGAAATTGAATGTTGAAATATTTTGAATTTAAGTTATATACATGCATGAAAAATGCTCGCAGTATTTTTGCATTCGAATTCAATGCAAACACCTCATATGCTTCGGTAAGCCTTTATTCAAATTAATGAATCAAAATAATGAATAAATTCGTATGGTTATGGATATTTTAATATTTTAATCAAGTCATTTTAATAATACTTTCAAGAAATCTCCGAGAGATATTTGAGAGTTCTTCAGAAAGTCTTCAGGGGGGATTTTAGAATTCTTCAAGAAGGATTTGAGATCTCTTCAAGAGCTCTCAAAGACATCTTCAAGAAATCATTGAGAATTCTTAAACATTCCTTGAAGATGTCTTTTAGATTTCTTGAAGACAACTGAGAGATATCTATTGGTGTTGCATAAGACATCTTTTCGCTCACGAAGAGAGATCTTTTGGAAAGGTCTTGCAAGAGCTCTTGCAGTTTCCAAAGACATCTTTCAGATAACTGAAAGAGCTCTTTTTGTCTGTGTGGGTACCTTCTGAACTTGAAAACTTCTGTTCCAGCCCATCCAACATCAATTTCAATTACAAGTTCAATTTCTCTGGATGTTCGAGAATTGTCTACAACGCCACCAGGATTCTGCGACAATTCAACATTGATTGCAGGTGGACTTCCGAGATTGTCGATTTCTATATTATCCGACTCATTTGACGTATTACAATCTTGTGATACGATTGAGGAACTTTGTCTTACACATGTCATACATACCCTTGAATTCGGTGAGAGATGAGGGAAATTCCTCATCATAACCTTCGATATTTTCCTGAGATTTTTGCCGACACGACTGGGTCTTTTGAAAGGATTGATGCATCGATCTGTTCCATATTCAACCTGCATGTTTGTTTGAACCAAGACTTCCTATTGACATTACAAAAATGTTACCACACGAAGTATTGAAGACGTGGAAACGTACAACGCGAACGTGTGCAATGCAAAACATTCGACGATCGCGAAAAGTGGTAACGATCTCTACCGACTGAGGTTTTTTTGTTGAAAAAATTGAGAATATTGTTACCACTATTTGCGATCGTCGAATGTTCTGCATTGCCCACGTTTTTCACGTCTCCAATATCTCGTGTGGTAATATTTTTGTAATGTTAATAGTAAGTTTTGGTTCAAACAAACATGCAGGATGAACATCGAACAGATCAAAGCACCAATCCATCAAAAGACCCACTCATGTCGGCAAAAGCCCAAGGAAAATATCGGAGGGGATGATGGGAAATTTCTCTAATCTATCACCGAATTCAAGGGTGTGTATGGCAAGTGTGAAAAAAAGTTCCTCAATCGTATCGCAAGATCGTGATACATCAAATGAGTCAAATGATGATAAAATTCACGACGTACGTAGGTGAATTGATCGGGCTACATTTATTACACAAGTACAGTTTTGGAATTGGACTTTGATGGACCGTTCTACTTCAAAAACTCAATTGATGACCACGGACGATTTCTAATTCGAATTGAGCTGAAAATTGAACATCCTCAAACCTCATTCCTTCATTTCAAAACAACGGAGCCTTTCCATTGAAGAAAGGGAACAGAACCTCTGCGATGAAAGAATGGTAGTAATGTTCGATTCCTCCGAACACTACTCACATGTTTGTCAAGACGCTTCACGAGCATTCCACTTTAACAACGACTAGTTTTTCCGGGGATTTGCTATTATGAGGCAGGGGGCCACCTGGAACATCAAATTCACGTTTTTTGTTCAAATAGTCTCAAACGCAACACTTATACTGTTTACGGCATTCAAATGTTACTAATTCCGGAAATTGTAACTCACGGCAGTAAGCTGAAGAGGATAATTCATATCAGTGACAGTGCCAAACAACAGTTCAAGAATAAATTCCAGATCGCGAACTTTATCCACTACAAAGCAGATTTCAACACAGAAGTTTGGGAAGCAAGCCCGGATTTATGTTCAGCGACCCCAATAACCCTCAGGTACCGAATTTCACGGGAACCGGCGATGTTTCGGATTCCAAGTCCGCCATATTGCAACCGACATATTGTATTTTGGAGAACCCAGCCCGGATTCGTGTTCAGTGACGCTGACAATCCCCCAGTACAAATTTTTACGGAAATCGGTGATGTTTCGAATTCCAAGTCCGCCATATTAGAACCGCCATATTGAATTTATGAAAACCAACCCCGGATTCGTGTTCAGCGACCCCGAAAACCCCCATATACCCATTTCTAGTGCAATTGGGAGAGTTCGATGTTTCAACCGCCATATTGGAACCGCCATTTGCAATTTCGGGGATTTCACTTCATACACGTGAATCAGTGGGCACACAACTATGATCAGCGATGATAATAACGATTCGCAGAGCACTCTCCGTGCTCCTATATTGGATTTTAGTGGTTATAACTCTGACTTTTTGGCGTTTCAGCCGCTATATTGGCGAACTCGGGGCTCGAATCAAAAAACACCAGTCGGCATAGGAAAATAGAGACTTCAACGTGAAATTCCGCATATTTTTCCAGATTTTTATGCTCAAAAACAAAATGGGCAGGGAGAGTGGCTGATTTCACAAATAATGCCCGATATATATACATGAATATTCACATCTATAAATACATGCATAACCGTCGTATTCTTATACTGCACCTCCCAATATGTTGGATTTCTCCCAATCTTTGATACCGCATAACTCGGAGAATATCCATTTTTGAAGCATGTGCCTGTGGATACTTCTGTTCAGACCATCATGAACTATATCATAGAGGAGCCCTAGCCAATTCAACCTGGACCTACTTTCCCGTAAGATGAGTGCGGAGTTCTTAGGTCCTGAAAGTCTACGGATATTGGGAACAATATCCTTAATCAGCATGACCCTATATTCTTCTGCGGTCGGATTTCCCTCGATAAAAAATCAAATTTGTCCGAGAATATTCAAGAATTATCGAAAATATCGAAAATGAGCAGTTACCCGAAAATATCCGAGAATCATCGAAAATGCTGAACATAAGCGAATTCATCCGGAAGTGTTCGAGAATTATCAAGCATGTCGAGAACAATCGAATTTGTCCGAGAATATTCAAGAATCATCAAAAATATCGGGAATGAGCAGGGTTATCCAAAATTTTCGGGAATGAGCAGAGTTATCCGAAAATGCTAGAGAATTATCGAGAACGTCGAAAATAATCAAAATTATCCGAAAATGTTTGAGGATTATCGGAAATAGGCGAATTTATCCGTAAATGTTAGAGAATTATTAGGAATGTCGGAAGTAATCGAATTTGTTCGAGATTATTGAGAACCGCAGTATAGTTGTGACAACGTGAAATGTTTCGCTCTCCACAAAATTTCGTATTCCAATGATTTATCGTGCACACTTCATTCTTAGTCTTTGTTATATTGTTGCTTGTTCCATTAGTAGGCTTATTGTGTAAATTTCTCCGAACGACTGGGTTTTTGCACGCGATTTCCAGTGATCCTATTCCTGATACATTGGTTTATTCACTCGTCGTTACATATTGTTTCCACGAGGTCTATCCTATTTTTTGATACTTATACACATCTCGTGTACTCACGTATGATAAGACACTCTTTGTGTGTGCATGTGTGTTTACCTCGGTACAGTGGATCTCATACTTGCCGTTCATTGGAATTCAAAAGTTTTTGTATCATCATATCAACTTGAAAATGCCTGGAAAAGTGTGTGAAGGATGTTCCAGAGTTGTGGATAAACCGGATGGTGGCCAAATCAACCAAAAGACAAATCAACGAAATCAGTGTTCAAAAAGAGAGAGTGTGACGTATCTCTCTTTTCAACCAACTTTCTATTTGGTTTTCCGTTAATTTGGCCCCCATCCGATAAACCGGTATCTTGTGCTTCATGCAGTGTTATATCCCATCCTGGTTCGTCGTGTTTAGCGAGAAGTTACCATCCATGGCATAATGGAGTACTGATTGACTGCGAGGGGCCTCTTCCGTCTTCTGATACTTCTGTTGATCTTGCGGAAGAATTCAGTGGCGTGTTGGATCAGTCAGGTTTGTTACCGGAAATTCAGAGCATCGTTGATTCTGCTTGTTCGATACTCAGCAACCAGCTCAACGCGTTCGAGATCGAATTAAATTCTTTATCCAACACTGTGGTGGAATTATCCACGAGATTATCCACCTTGGAATCGTCTGCCCTTTCTTCTTCACAAGGTTTCTACAATGAGGAAGATTTGATAGATGAGCTGAATGAACGACATCGAAGAGCATGTAACATCCTGCTCTTCAACGTTGAAGAATCTCCGAGGGATGGGTCTCCTGACCATGTTGTAGTTACTGATCTTCTTCAAAAAATCAGACCCGATACTTAGGACAATGTGCAGATTCGTCGTATCGGTTGAAAACAGGATGCTCCTAAAACTCGTTCGATTTGTGTCACATTCGCATCACGGAACATACCCATTTAGATTCTCCGTAACAAATCGTTGTACAAACGTTCAATTAGAATATCGCAAGATCGTACCTTGGAGCAACGGAATCATCTGTCGAACTTACGTGAAGAGTTGAAGAATCTGAATGACCCTTCAAGGACTATTCGCTATTTCGAAGGGATACCTGAGATAGTTCCTGCTCACCAAAGAAAAAACGCTTAATCGACCCTTTGGTGTATTATCAGGATGTTCGTGGCTTGAGAACTGAACTTGATCAACTTCATTGCTCTGTTGCTATATCAGATCCATGTTATGATATTATTATCTTATCCGAAACCTGGCTGCGCGAGGATATTCTATCTTCTGAAGTTGGTTCACATGGCTATGCAGTTTATCGTATGGATACAAACGGACTCACCAGTCAATTTTCACGGGGAGGTGGTGTCTCAACCGCTGTTGAGGATACCCATCGGAGGTGTGTCGTCCCATCTTCTCATTCCAAAGTTGAACATCTTCACGTCAAAGTTCATTTTGGTTCTTTGTCGTTGTTTTCCGGGGCTGCCTACATTCCACCTGCTTCGGATTCTTCAATATACTTGGACCATTGTGAAAACGTTGGCGACATACGCCTCAAAGAGAACTTCAACTCCTTATACTTATATGGGGATTACAATTGATCTCATATTCCCTGGAGCAATATCGATTCCAAATTATCTTCCTCAGTGTTACCTGGTTCGACTCTCAATGAAATGACTTCTGCGCAATATGTTCTCGGGTATTTCAATGAATTCAATTTGTTCCAACTCAATATTTTCAGAAATTCTCATGGTAACATACTTGATCTCATTTTCCCCGATAACGATCGTATTGATGTCAATATTGCTCTGGATCCTTTCCTCGCGTGTGACAACTTCCATCCTTCTCCTGTATCTAAGCTCGACCTACGTGGAAGTGTTTTACTGGTCCCCAATAAAATCATCAAATATAATTTCAATAAGGCGAATTACAGTGCAATCTGTGAATATTTAGGTTCTATCAACTGGGACGATGAATTGCGTAATCTTCATGTTACTGAAGCTGTTGATCTTTCATATCTTAATTAATATGATGCAGTTGATTCATTCGTACCAAAGTATGTATTAGGGAATAGTTCTCATCCAAAATGGTTTTCTTCGGAATTAATTAAACCCATTCGTCAAAAGAAAATCGCTCACAATAGGTACAAAGAGTCAAATTGCTTCGAAGATCACTTAATCTTCAGTCACTTGCGAGTTCAATGTAAAGTTCTGACTCGCCAATGTTACTTGTCTCATCTCCATTACGTTCAAGGGTCCATTCCTACAAATGTCGGAAGCTTTTGGAACTTTGTTAATAGTAAGCGGAATCAGAACGGTATAACCCTGGTGATGCATTCAGACGGTACTGTTGACAATGCTGGTATTGCTATTTCGAACTCATTTGCATCTTATTTCAGATCAGTTTGTCAAAATTATCCCGTTGTTCCTTGTAATTTACCAGAATCTACCCTCAATGTCAATCTTCCCGATTCATCCATCAATATCGGTGGAGGGTTCAATGAAATCTAATCCTCGAAAACTTCTTCCGGTCCTGGTGATGATGGTATTCCTCCTAATCTTCTAGAATCTCGCAAGTTCGTCATTTCTCGGTCTTTGTGGTTGATCTTCAACAGCTCTTTATCCTCTGGAATCTTCCCTTCGCAATGGAAATCCAGCTTAATTACTCCTATCTTCAAATCTGGGGACCGTTCCGACGTGAGGAACTATAGACCAATTAGTATCATGAATATTATGCCGGAAATTCTCGGAGAAATATAGTATAGTCACTGATGAAATAACCCCACTGTTCTCTGATATAATTTCTGATCTCTAGCATGGCTCCACTTCTGGAAAATCCACCGTCACTAACTTGTCTATTTTTTCTCATGTCATGTCCTCTGCGCTTGATCAGAATGCCCGAGTTGATACTATTTATACAGACTTTTCAAAGGCTTTTGGCAGAGTTGATCATAATATATTGTCAAATGAATTAAGTAATCGAGGTATCCGCAGCAATTTCTTGTCGTGATCACAGAGTCATATTCTGAATCGTACGCAATCAGTTCGTGTCTCTCTATATTTTTCTGATTCATTTGTTGTATCCTCAGGTGTACCGCAAGGCTCACATCTAAGTCCTTCATTATTTGTCATTCCTATCAATGATATCTCTATGATTTCCAAGTACAGGGGCTAGGGGGCGGCCATCGTAGAGTGTGACAGGAAGACCGCTGCCAAGCTGCTGGGCCTCCCCAATCAGAGGATCAAGATTGGGTGACTGTACTGCAACATCAGGGTCAGGACGGTGGTGGAGCGTTGCTTCAGATGCAATGGATATGGCCACATCTCTCGGTCCTGCACAGCTACGGATAGGTCCGCCCTTTGCTATAAGTGCGGAGGAGAAGGGCACAAAGCGAGGGAGTGCACCGCCACGCCAAAGTGCATCCTCTGCGCGGAGAGGGGGATAGAGACTGCTCGACTGACCCACGCTCCCGGCACTAGGGAGTGTGCGGTCTTCAAGGAGGCCTTGGAGCGGGAGAAACAGAAGTCGCGTTCAACGTTCCCCAGGCAAACATGAATGGGAGCCTGATGGCGGACAATCTCCTGCTCCAGATGGTGCGCGAGAAAAACGCCGACCTGGTGACGATCAGCGAGCAGGACTGGAACCGAGAATCATCAGATTGGTACCGGGACCTGCTCGGCACTGCTGCGATATGGGTGACCAATCGCAGCAAAGGGCTTGTTCGGAGGCATGGCACCGGCGAGGGCTTCGTCCGGGTCGAGTGTGGGAGGGTGGTAGTTTTCAGTTGCTATCCCTCCCCGGACGACCGTATGGCGGGCTTTCGACGGAAAGTTGATGCTCTGGAGTGGGCGATCCTCGATGCGACCGCGAAAGTGATTGTCGTTGGGGATTCCAACTCTAGAGCGGTGGAGTGGGGCATGAGCTGCACCAACTCCAGAGGGGAATATATCCTGGATATGGCGGCTAGGACAGGACTAGTAGTCCTGAACGTCGGCAACGTCACGCCATTCCGCCGCCCAGGATACACGGAGACCATCCCCGATATTTCCCTCGCCTCCGAAGAACTGACGCCCCGAATCAGGAATTGGAGGGTGGTCGAGGACTACACTGGCAGCGACCATCAGTATATCGCATTTAGGGTCCACGAGGATGCACGGGAGGGCTGGGTGCTCCCCTGGCGGCCGAAAAAATGGAACGTCGATCGCGTCGACGCTCAAGTGTTTGAACGGTTGATATTTTCAGGGTCCGTGACCCCTGAGGTTCCGGCCGGCGGTGGGGCTCCCATGTTCGAGGCTCTTGTAGACTCGACCATGAGCCTGATCGCCTCCGCGTGCGATGCCTCCATGCCATGCAGGAGGCCCCTACACGGGAAGCGGCGAGAAGCCTGCTCCGCGGACCCATCAACAGGAGCAAAGCCTCCTGTTGGAAGAAACCAGCGGCGACGGTTGTTATGGAAATAGGTTGATTTCAAATTCGCGCCTGTATAAAGTGGTTCGGTCACGCTCACTTAGGTGTGAAGTAAGTATGTGTGCGTGAATGTTCGTTAGCTGTAAGTATTCGCTTGATCTGTTTCAAATTCGATCAAATTCGAGTCAGTCGTTGCGAAGCGTCCTTTCGAGCCTCCTGGTTGTATCCGTTGCGTATCGGGCAGTGAGCTATCTTTGTTTGCGCTCACGCGTGTGCTGGTGAGTTAAAGTTTATGGTAAAACTGTTATCTCGCCAAAATTACTACCTGTTCCAGTTCGTTTGGGGTGCACGGCCCTATGCTTGTATGATTACGATTTGTGGGGAAGTGTATGCGTGATTCGCCGCGTCTCACTGCTTCGATTTGCTCGACGTGAAGCAACGGCTCCGCGTTAATTATAATCTCAATTGGTTTGTAATATTCTATTGGAGAAGTGCGACCTTTTGTAATTATATGCACCTGTGTATCTGATCGTTATAACAAAGAACCGATTCAAGAGTCGGCATTTTTTTGAATTGGAATTGTTCCATTCAAGTTATTTGTTAATCTAACATGCCTTTGGATAATCGATCATTTTGCATTCTACCATGCAATTCCATTCCAACGACCGACGCGGACCCCTGGGGTCTGGGTTACAAAATTTCGACCCAGAGGCGGGGGGCCTGGCGGTCGTCAGTCACGTTGGACGGTGCTCTCGCGGAGCGGGTCGTTCGGGAGCTCTTCCCGGCCGGAACGAGATTCCGATGACGTGGGTGACGTTCCGCTCTTCACTTGTGGGGGGCTGGGCGTTGCCATACGTCAACTGGAGAATCGGAAGGCTCCTGGTCCGGACGAGATGCCGGGGGAGGTTCTGAAGATGGTATGGCGCTGTCGACCCCAACTGCTGTTGGAAATGTATAACGCGGCCTTGTTGGCTGGGGTCTTCAGCGCTCGCTGGAAGCTTGCTCGCCTTTCTCTTGTCGAAAAGTGTGAGGGCGATCCAGGGACGCCATCCTCTTACCGCCCGTTGTGTGTGTTGGACGGAGCAGGCAAAGTGCTGGAGAGGCCCCTGAAGGGGAGGCTGCATCGGGCGATCAATGAGGCAGGTGGCCTGTCGCCGATGCAGTACGGGTTCCGTGTGGGTCGTTCGACCTTCGATGCGTTCCAGGAGGTAGTCGAGGCCATGTGGCGTGCGGAGGGACACAATCGTCATCCCAGACGCGTGGTTCTCCTCGTGACGTTGGACGTGAAGAACGCGTTCAACTCCGCACGTTGGAGCGACATGCTTCGTGAGTTGGAGCATGCGTTCCGGGTGCCTCGGTACCTCCTCAGGATGGTGGATTACTACCTGAAGGGCCTTGCTCTCATGTACGAGACGACCGCGGGACCACGGTCACGTTGGGGGCGGCGCAGGGGTCTATTCTGGGCCCTGATCTTTGGAACGTTGCCTACGACGGTCAGCTGAGGTTAGAGATGCCCGATGAGTCCATACTGGTTGGGTTCGCGGAAGACGTTGGCTTACTCGTCGGGGCCCGTGACGTCGCGCGAGCTCAGCTCGTACTCAACCAGGCAATGCGTCGAGTCGGAGCCTGGATGAGGGAGCATGGGTTATCTCCAGCTCTCGGCAAGACGGAGATTGCGGTTCTCACGGAAAAGAGAATCCCTGTTGTCCTTCCTCTGCGGGTGGAGCAGGAGGCAGTGAAGTCGAAGCCCGTGGCACGGTACCTGGGCCTCATCGTGGACCGGAGGCTTTGTTTCCGAGACCACATCTGGGGGGCTGCTGACAAAGCCGCTAAGAAGGTCACAGCTCTTAGCAGGCTCACGGCGAACGTCGGTGGCCCCAAGTCGAGCAGAAGACGATTGTTGATGTCCACGGTCAACTCGGTCCTCCTCTACGGGACCAAGATCTGGGGGCATGCCACGGGGAAGAAGAGCAGCAGAGTGCGACTCGAGAGTCCAGCGACTCAGTCCGCTACGAGTCGCCTCTGCTTACCGCACGGTCTCTGGCCCTGCGGTGTTTGTGATACCTGGAGTCGTTTCCGTTGCGCTCCCCGCTAGGGAACGACAAAGCATCTTCCGGCGGAGCAGGGCCGGGGAATCGAGGACCGTCGTAGCGGTCGAGGAACGCACCCGCACGTTCCTCGCGTGGCAGGCCTCTTGGGATGGGGAGATCAGGGGAAGATGGACCACGAGACTCATTCCCCTGGTCAGGCCGTAGGCAGAGCGCGAGCATGGCAAGGTGGGGTACTTCCTGACCCAGTTCCTCACGGGGGATGAATACTGCCGGAAGTACCTCCACCAAATGAGCAAGGCAACGTCACCCGATTGTCTCTATTGTCCCGACGTCAGGGACACTGTCGAACACACGTTCTTCGAGTGCGTTCGGTGGGAGGCACACCGGGTGATGCTCGAGTCTGAGCTCGGGGACATCAGTCCTGAGAACATCGTGGGACTGATGCTCCGAGACACGGACAGCTGGCGGGCGGTGGGTTCCTTGGCGCAGTCCATCCTCCGCACCAAGGAAGCGGACCTTGATAGGGCTGCCCTATATGGGATGGGACCGCCCAAGACGTCTTATAGGCCTGAGCTCAGAAGGATCCAACTCGGAGTAATGTGATAAACGGTTCCGGGCTGGGTCCGAGGAGCGAAGAGGTGGGTTTTAGTGGGTATACTGCGATTGGCAACTGTCATATCCAGCCACAGCAGGAGTCCCACACACCGGGGAGCAATGACTTCAGCTCCCTGACGGTGCATAAAGCATTCCCGCCTCTATGAAGGAGAAGAAATGATTTTCAAGTACTGCGCACATCTTCTTTTTGCTGATGACCTGGAACTGTTTATGATTATGAGAACTTACAGAGATGCTGAAAATCCGCAATCTGATTCGGATCGGTTACAATCTTGGTGTGTGCTATCTGATATGTCATTAAATCTACTCAAATGTGATGAGATTTTATAGAGGTGGAAATGCTATTTATTCTCCTTTCAACTTGTCTCATTCTCTGTTATCACCTATAAATACTGTTCGTGATCTTGGAGTTTCATTCGACTCTCGTTTCAACTTTTCAGATCATTACAATTACATAGTTGGTACTTCCATGAAATCTCTCGGATTTATCAAGCGCGTTTGTAAAGATTCTCGTGATCCTGTTTCCGCTTCGAACACTGTATTGTACTTTAGTTAGACCTCATCTTGAGTATGCGTCTCAAATTTTGAGTCCTCATTCAATTCGGGATTGTACAGACTTGGAAAGAGTTCAGCATAAGTTCCTGCGTTCTGCTGCCTATCAGATAGGCCGCCTGTTGAGCGTCACTTGTCATGATTACTCATTGATTATGTCTCTATTAAACTTGCCTCCCTTGGAATCACGTCGTTCGTTCAATGATCTTTCATTTTTGTATAAAATTGTCAATTGGAAAATTCGCTGCCCTCAACTGCTTGGACTCGTACGTTTGAATGTCTCTTCTCGTTTAATAAGACGCCCTGAATTGTTCAATCCAATTTCCCATAAATCGAGATACGGTTATCCTGATTCGGTAAATCGGATCTCTATCCTAGCTAATCCTCACAGTGATGTCCTTGAATTATTCTCATCCTATTCTGGTCTCAGGAATTCTCTTCCTTTCATTTGTCAAATTCAATATCTAATTGTCCTTATTATCTATAATTATACACGTTAATTGTTGTTGTAATATAAGATGCATGTAATCGAGCTGAACATGATGCTTAATGCTTTGATGCATGATATATATAATGTGGTTCAAATAATGTTTATTCTATGTACCAAGGAGTGTTTCATACCCGCATAAATAAAATGAAATCAAATAAAATGGAATATTCAAGAATTATCGGGAATATTGAAAATGTGCAGTCATCCGAAAATGTTCAAGAAATGTCGGGAGTATCGTCAAATGATGGGGAATGATCAAAAGTCGCCAGAAATGGTGAGGAACACAAAAATAATGAAAATTATGATTCGGATGAACAGGTGAGAGAAACTTGTGGAAAATCCTGGATCAACAGTTTCAGAGACGATATAAGGCGAATGCAGCGTGGAACGCTGGTATTAGAGAGTTGGAGGGGGAACTTCGGCTGAGGGGCTACGTGATGTGTGCCAATCCTTCCACACTCACTCCTTATTCATCTCGATTGGTTGATGGATTATTATTCATCATTTCCGATTGTTTTCGGCGATCAACTTCCCTAGAATGATACATCATGCGCCCCACCATTTGATTAGGAAGAAAAATCCAAAGATCTCCATCCGATGAGGAGTGAGGAAGGTCTACACTGGCTCTGACTGCTCCCAGAACAATATTCAAGTGGTCATAATTCAAAGAAAAATTGACCTATCTCAAGAAACAGAAGACGGCTGTATTCGGGCTGGACATCTCCATCGAATGAGCTATCGGAAGCCCCTACACCTCATCCAAGATTCTCACCCTCCTCGCCCCCCGACGCCCCCTTCAAAATTGATGACTTTTCAACCTCCTAGTATGGTCGATTCCCGTTGAATTTGAGAGAAAAATCATCACAGTATCTCCACTCGTTCAGGAGTTATTAGGGTTCATCCAGACTCTTGCACCACCCTGTATATAACCTACGTCAGGGTCATCCTAATTTTTCCGATTTCCGAATTTCCTCTGTCTCATCCCCTAAACGCGTCCAAATCCATGCCAAAACAACATCTACCAAACCCCGGGTCAGTCAGAAATTATTGACACGTGCTCCCTGAGACTCAGTTTGGGAATTTTGCATTATTTTTGAGTTTTCAGTATTTTATGTAACAACTTCGCAAGTGCGCATGAGCCAAATTTGTTTCGTCCTAGTGCCTCCAAGAGGGTGACTCCTCACTTCAAAATAACACCTGATAACCTCCAGGTCGATTATAAAATATTACCAGGTGCCCCTCGAGCCTCAAAGTTTGTGAATTTCTCATGATTCCAGGATTTTCAAGTATTCTAGATGATAACTCCCTCAAAGTGCATAACTCACATTTTTCGTCACTCAGGCTCCTCAGAGAGGTTTGAATTAATCCAAGAATAACACTTGGAAACTCCCAGATCCATCAGACAATATCAACACGTGCCCTCCGGAGCTCAAAGTTTGGAAATTCCCCACTATTTGGGAGTTTCCAATTATTATAGATGATAACGCCCTGAATACGCATGACGCAGATTTTCTGCCCCAGGCCCCTGAAGAAGGTTCAAATTCACCTCAAAATATTACTTGTAGAATCCCAGGTCGATCAGGCAATTTCAACATGTGTCCCCGAGGGCACGGAGCTACGAAATTTTCCATCATTTTGGACTTTCTAAATGTGTTGGGTGATAATTCCCTGGTGTGTATAAGCATGGAGCCGAATCTGACAAAAGCTCATCCCAGACATGGCAGGATTGGCCCAAGTCTGGCCCCAGCTTGGTCTCATGATCGTGCACACCAGAGGTATACACCATGCTTCGACATACAAACTCACAATCAACAGACCAATACTAGACAGTGCATTTTGGGACAGAACACTCCTTTGAAGAATGTTTTCCACCTCCGGATGAGAAGCTCTAAGTCTTTCATTTATTCAGGCCGGTGTTCGGATGGATGACTGGATTAGAATCGAGGTGAATCAATGATCCAGACACAGGTTTATTTAAACGGTGAATTCAATGCTTCGCAAGTGAAATGGATATGGCACCGCACACGTGCACATGATAAACGGATTCGCGAGCTCGAACGATATTTGACATTGAGCACTGATTTGCGCGCATTATACTTAATTGAGGCAAAACTTGGAACCCACGTATCCGATACAAAATTGCGGACTAGCGCATTTTAAGACAACGTATCAGAAGAATTGGAGCCGGTGGAGACAGCATGTGCTTCAACATGTATTCCGGTGTGGTACCTTGTCAAGAAGGAGGAAAAAGGAAGAAGATTAACGAAAGCAGTCACACGCGCATGCTTCTCACGTAACATGGGTAATCACATTTGGTAATTGGCGAAGAT
Source organism: Gonatopus flavifemur (assembly GCA_018340375.1). Lineage (NCBI taxonomy): Eukaryota > Metazoa > Arthropoda > Insecta > Hymenoptera > Dryinidae > Gonatopus > Gonatopus flavifemur. Next base: position 169,991 of record JAFFJZ010000085.1, on the reverse strand, counting down.
TCGTCATATAATTTGTAGCTACTTGTATATACACTCGGTGAGGCAAAAGTCAGTATTTTCTTATATTACGGGTGGTCCTCTAGTACGGACTCAACAGTTTATAACTTGGTTTATAGAGTAACTTGCCATGTTCATGAACATTCCGCCCACCTTGGAATCAATGGTTCCAAAATAGGACTTGAAACTACTTATCTAACATGTGCAGTGCCCATTATATACACAAAATCCTAAGATTACAGGTTCGTCTTCAAACTAACTGACGAAGTAACGGATATTCGTAATTTACAAATCTGGGTGATGGGTCGTTTCAAAACATTTTTCGCTGTTCGCATAGTTACAACACGAACGACCCCCTCAGGCCTAGGATGACTGTCGATCACTTGCGCGAGGTCCCATTTAGTGCTTGGCAGCAGATTGTTTTTTATTGGAACTCATTCATTGGTACGGATGGGAGTGGTCGAATTTTGCCATTCATACCGTTGATGTAGGCTGTGCAAATAGTCGCACTGCCAAGACCGCCAAATGTGATCCCGCAGACACTGTACGCGTGGCCATCCAGTAAGACGATCCTCGTTGCAATTGACAAGAGCTGGCTCGGGAACACTCAGCAGTGGTCGTCCAATTAGAAAATGTCCGGGAGTGATCGGAGTAAGATCGGTTGGGTCATCAGTCAATGGGCCCAGTGGTCGGGAGTTCAAGCAGGCCTCAATTTGGCATAGTAAGGTTGAGAATTCCAGTTGTGACAATGTATGATTGCCAACCACTGTCTTGAGGTGATGCTTGAAGCTCTTGACACCAGCTTCTCAGATACCTCAAAAGTGTGGAACGGTGGCCGGGATAAAGTGCCAACGAGTGCCGTCTTCCAACATGAAAGAGCGCAGAGATGAGTCCTCACATACTAGTCGAAACGCATGACGCAGTTAACGATCCGCACCTCGGAAACTTGTACCGTTATGTGAATATAAATCAGAGGGGATACCTCGGCGGCTGACGGAACGCTTATTAACGGCGATGAAGCCGGAAATAGCATGATCGTTCACATACTTCTAATGTATAGCGCGGGTAGAGAGACAGATGAAAAGGACAGCGTGATATTTTTCGGCCACGACCAACATACTGGGATATCAAAAAAGGTCCGGCGTAATCCACGCCAGGATGCATGAAGGGAGTCGATTGGGTGAATCGCGCATCAGTTGGGTAACAGCAACGCTTCGATGGCGTATGCAAGTGATACAGTGATGGATGCAATTGCTTAACTAATGATCGAGCTCTCAGTATCCAATAACTTTGACGCAGGAGTCGGAGCTTCAACTGGGTGCCACCATGCAGAGCTCTTTGATGGCCTCGCAGTATGAGCAACTTACTAATGCGATGTCAGGGTGATATGATCGGGAACTTTTCATCGTCAGATAACTGCGAGTGACGTAACCACCCACCAAGACCGAATAAGCCATCGTCGCTGATAGATGGAGTGATGCGTGTTGAAACGCTGGATCTCGGGGGTGGTTGATTGTTACGTAGCGAATGTATTTCAGCGGCGAATGGGCGCTGTTGAACGTAACGGAATCAGAAGAGACGAGATTGTTGTGTGTCCTTGGAATTTATGGGTATGTTGGCAACTTTATCGAGTCGTTTGACTAAACTAGGGAATTTATGACATATAAAACTAAAAAGATATGCGGTCACTCCAACTAGATTGGTCCAGGGAGAAACCAGTTCAGGAAGATTCCATTCCCGGTTGGCTTCTACATGATGCATGGTAGTACGCTTTTCTCCCGATCGAGTGAGACTACGAGAGGATTCTGAGATCTCTGATTGGTGGACAGGCCAAGTGGTCGGAGGTTGGCAAAGCCACGAAGCGCCGTTCCACCAGAGTGAGTGCTGAATCAACTCAGCAGCAGAAATGCCCCGCGAAGCGCAATCAGCGGGGTTGTATTGAGTGGGGACATGTCGCCATTTGAGGGTCGGGATTCGAGTCTGAATGTCGGAGACACGGTTTGAAATGAAAGTTGACCATCGCGAAAGATGTTGTGAAAGCCAAGCTAGAACGACGGTACTATCTGTCCAGTCGTATACACGAAACGAATCGTGAACCAATCCTAAAATATTCCTAATCAATTCTAGTAACCTAACTAATAATACGGCCCCACACAGTTTGAGCCTAGGTACACTAGGAGTCTTGACTGGCGCGACCTTTGTTTTGGCAGCGACAAGACTCACTTCAACGTGGTCTAGCGAGTAGATAATACGTAAATACACAACTGTAGAATACGCTCGAGTGGAGGCTTCTGAGAACCTGTGGAGTTCATAAGCCATGATGTCCCGAGCTGCGCCAGTCCACCTCGGAATACGAAGTTCCTCTCATTCCTTCAATTGGTTGTATTATTGTTCCCGAGGGCCTAGAAGCACGATGGGAATAGCATCATTCCAATCAGTTTTCCGTAACCAAAGATCTTGAATCAGGATTTTGGCCGGAATTGTGACCGGAGCGGCCCAACCCAGGGGGTCAAATAACCTCGCAATGAACGGTAAGATTGTACGCTTGGTATGCTGTGCAGGGGGAGGCATATTAATTTGAAATCTGAAACTATCTTCGGTGGGTATCCAAACTAACCCTCGAACCTTAATACTACTTCCCTCGCCGAGAGAATGCGCCGCGCTCAGCTCTTGGTCAGCTATTGGAATATCGTCCATTAACATGGATGAACTGGATGCCCATTTGCGTAGGTGGAACCCTCCACGGGCCAGAAGAGAACTTAATTCGGACATCTCATCGCCACTGATCAACACATCGTTTATGTACAAAATTGTCTAAAATCACCGCTGTGGCGGGGAAATTGTGTCCTTCATCCAAAACTAATTGTTTCAGGACCCGTTCAGTCAAATAGGGGGCTGGAGTTGTGCCGTACGTGACGGTTAACAATTGATATGACTATACAGGCCCATGTTTGTCAGGTCGCCATAGGATTCGCTGATAATCCGTGTCATCAGAATGAACGAGTATCTGGCGAAACATTTTCGCAATATCGGCCGTGTAAGCATGACGTCCTTGACGCCAGCGCAGAATAATGGCGCCCAAGTCTTCTTGGAGCTCAGGGCCAGCTAATAGTTGATCATTGAGCGTAGTTCCATTGGACGTGATGCTCGAAGCATCAGAAACCACTCTTAAACGGATAGTGGTACTGGACTCCTTGATCACCGGATGGTGAGGAATATACACGTATATTGGCTTACTCTAGTGGAACTAATGACCTTCATATGGCCTAGATCCTCATACTCTTTGAGGGAGGAATTGTATTCTACAGCAAGCGAGGGTTTCTGTTCAAAGCGAGTTTCTAACTTACAATAGAACATGTTGGCAGTGGGTGAAAAACTGCCGATGTCAATAGGTGTATCCGTTTCAAACGATAACCGTACGATATATCGACCGTCAAAGTTACGAGAATGAGTATGTACAAAATGATTCCCACAACGTTGATCGAGTATGGAGAGGGGAGGTTTCGTAGGAATGTCCTCAATCTCCCAAAATTTTTGTAATAGTTGATCCGAGTCAACCAAAATAATGCAATTATGTACAGTAATAGTGGATTAAGGCTCCGAATCGGTAGAGGAAGCATTAGTTGGCCCAGAAAGAGTCCAACCGAAAATGGTCAATTGCCCGGTGGGAGTGCCAAGTGGACCTTGCTTCAGTTGATTCAGGAGGAGGTGACCGTAGAGGTCGGCGCCGATTGATCAATGTATCGATTCATTGCTATTCAATTGACGATCGGCCAAGGTTAGACCTTGAAGATGTGGCCATGATTTTACAGAGTGGATTTAGGTAGCTGTAAACGATGTGATTTTTTGAAAAACATAAGCACACATGGGTAAGCTTGGATCATCGCCATGACATGGTTCAATGGACGAGTGTAAGCAGGAATTCACGGATCCAGTGCAAAGTTCGCCGAATCCAGTAACATGAAGATTCGCTCGATGTTTTCGTGTTTCAAGATACTGGGCTAGAGATTCAGAAATGAATGTTTACAATGAACCTTGGTCTAAAAGTGCACGCACTTTCACCAAGCGCCCTTCTTCGGTACGTAGTAGTATCCAAGCGGTTGGCAGGAGGACATCCGATGGCCGCCCAGTCGCGGAATGGTGAGTAGAGGTGATTGAAGCTTGAACGCCATTATTATCCAATAAAGAGTTGACGTGATGACAATTGTTCGTACTACTAGATTGGGGAGAAAATTGTTGCATGTTATTTCTGACAGATATAGATGCGCAATTATCGTTATACGTTTCTCGCAACACATGGTTTGATCGATCCGATGTAACATGAGTTTGGCGGTGTAACAACGTATAATGTTTGCGTTGACATCGAGAGCACGTCTTGTCGGATGGAAAATTTGACGGCACATGCCCTGGCTGAAGACAGTTGAAGCATAATCTGTGTCGTTTGGCAGTTTCACAACGATCGTCAAGATTCTGCCGCCTAAGCCCAGAACATTGCCACAAAACGTGAGTAGTTGAATTACATAGAAAACACTTATCACTAGAAATCGTATTATGTACAATAACGTTCGCACGAGAACCAAAATTTGCAATCTTTATATTTGTATTTACCAAATCATCTCCATCAGCCAGACCCCGAATTCTTAATGTCATGAAATCTACTATTTGTTGGTAGGTCGGAGCCGTCGTATTCACGCCTGGATATGAATCCCACTTGTGTCGAGTGCGATCGCTAAACTTTTGCGAAATCACGAAAACGAGTTAGTCATCCCAATGATTGACCGATCGACCCAGATTCTTTGAAACAGATGAGGATGGACTAGCCATATCACGTGGATGTTTCAATTCAGTTTTATTCTCAACACGCATAACCGGTATATCGACAAAGGACTGAATGTGTGAGTGAATCAATAGCCGCGGATTTTCGTACACATCATTTGATGTTTTCCAGGCATCGTCAAAATTCACGTTGGGAATCCTGATATTCGAGATGAGTAATTAGCCTCACCGGATACCGCGTTTTTCAAGTAATGCAACTTCTGAGCATTTGTAAGATGCTCAGGCTGCCAAATCAACGAACTAAAAAGGTCGCGAAAACGTTCCCATTCGGTGGGTTTGCCGAAAGAGGTCGGTAACTCTATTTTCGAGAGAGGTAACGATTGATGACCGTTTGCGTTCAAGTGAAAAGAAGTGTCACTCATTTTAGGTGGCACGGTTTTGGTTGGTTGGAGAAGCTCGGTCAGTTGGTCGAGAGTAGCGTAATACTCTTCCTCGGCGCTGGAAAATTCCTCATTGATGAAATAAGCCTCCTCGGTGCGGTCCTCGTCCGTGGCAGTGTGTAGAATCTGAACATGCAAATCGACACATTCACACCATGATTGATTCAATGATTCAAGCCAATTGCGAGTACGACTCTTCGTCCATTTATCCTTCCCAAGTTTCTTGTAATTTGAGGAGATACGCGTGATGCGTTGCACCACTGATCGTTGCTGAACAAATAACTTTCGTAATCCATCCATAGTGTCAATATAATGGCATGAATTAATCCAATGTCAGACAACACACTTATGGTCTGGTAATATGATCCTTGTAATAGAGGATTATATAAAAGAAGAGAAGGGAAAATTCCACACACCGTGATTCGAAAGAAATTGTTTTGAGCAGACACTATGTGATTGTTGATAGTCAACACATGTATTGTGGAAGAAAAACCACACGAGGGATCAGGCACCCACGCGTACTATGAAACAATATAAAATGTGGGCTTTGGAGCCTAATACGGGAGAAAATGAAGAAAACCATCAATTTAAAGACTTTAGGAATAAACCTGGAAGATGGGGAATCGATAATGAAAATCAAATCAGCATAATAACTCACATGTATAGATTGATAAATTTAATATAATGAAATAATTAACAATTTCCCCGATCTGACTGGGCGGCGGACGCCTGACGAAAGCAGAAAAGAGTTTTGCTAACAAAGAACTGGGCAGTATTCTGCCTGCTAGCGTGCAGCACATGCATGAAGATCTCTTAATGCATAACATTCACACACACGCAAATATAATTTCACTCATGAGTGGGAACCACCGATCGCTTGTCACGACTAAAGAGGACCGGATACTTCGAAGTAAAGTGAGAGATTTACTTATTCAAACGTATTGAACGAAATCGATCAGTGGATGCGACTCACAGTAATTTCGCATAACACTTATACGCGCGGAAACCGATCAGCAGATCGACAAGCAAACAACGCACTTGGCAACGTGACGAACGAACGGTTGGAACTGATTATAATAATCACACTCGCTAATACATCTCCCCATCAAATTCGTAAACCTCGGTCTGGTGACCAGTAGGCCGTTGAACCCGGAACTAATACTGTACATTATCAAACGCCTTCCTCACCGCGACCCTTAGTACACAGGCACAAAGATTTATTCAAAACATTTCACCCGCCTCGTTCAGCCCTCGCATAGGTTGAACGACACTCAACAAACGGAACAAAAAAAATGCACTCAACTAAGTTAAACCTAAAACTTAAATAAACGCTCAATCGCCAGGATCACCTTCATTGCATAAACGTGTCGGCAGAATGCACAATCCAGTGATTTGCCGTTTATAAACCCCTGAAGCCGTTTTCAGGGTCACCACCCGTACCAAACCATTAGATCCGGGATGACACTCCAAAACCCTTGCTATCTCCCACTTAGAAGGCGGCAAATGAGGGTGACTCAACAAAACTAAATCTCCCTGTGCAACATTGTGCTGCTTTGAGAACCAACGTGAGCGTTGCTGGAGATAATGAAGATATTCTGTGGACCATCGCTTCCAAAAATGCTGAAAAATCCGCTGAACCGCTTGCCAGCGTGACAAAGTCCTAAAATGCAATTCCCGAATTATAAGGTCCGTGACCTCACACCTAGGGAGTATAATCGGGTGCTTCCCAGCCACAGATAACGCAGACCATCTAAGCCCCCCCCCCCACAAGCAGAACACCCTGATCGCTCAAAAACGGGTCCAAACGCAGCAAGCAGCTTTTCTTAAGAATCGGTTGTCCACTACCCAGAGCTCTCAACTCACTCGAAAAATAAATACCCTAGAGCCGTTCAATCCACCATAATTCAGCCTCTGCAAGCTCAGAGACTGACACATTAACCTCGTGAGAATCGATAGCTCTTTTTCGCGCGCGATCAGCGAATCGCTTGCAGTAAGAAAACACGCGCAGTAATTTGGTCCACGATAAGACAGGATGAAACGGAGACCACCAATCCTCCTTAGTCACTGAAAGAGCAACTTGAACCACCCTTCGCTTCTCTGACCCATAAGAGTCTACACCCAAAGGTTCAGAAAGCCAAAATTCTGGTGCCAACTTCAACCATTTGGGCCCCTGCCACCACAGAGAATCAGAAACCAGGCTTCCGGCTGATACCCCACGCGAAGCCAGATCAGTAGGGTTTTCCGTCCCAGGTACATGTCTCCAAGCAGAGAGCTCGACCAATGATTGTATCTTGGACACCCTGTTCGCCACAAAAACCTCCCACTTTGTAGGTGGCTGAAGAATCCAAACTAACACGACACTAGAAACTGACCAACACCAAGTAGCTACGTCCCGAAACTGAAAAGCGGATCTGACGAAATGAACCAACTCAGCAAGCAAATGAGCACCGCACAACTCCAATCTGGGTATACTCACCACTTTCAGAGGGGCCACCCTAGTTTTCGAAACAACGAGCGAAACCTGAACGTTCCCAAAAGCATTCTTAACCGCCAGATGAACTACAGCTGCATAAGCTGCATTGGAGGCATCCGAAAACCCATGAATACACACCTGTTCCGAAGAACGCGTGAACCCAGTCCATCGCGGAATTGACACATGCCGTAACAAAGAAAGCTCCTTATAGTACGACGAGCTTTCCTGACCTAAATCCGCTGGTGAAGCAGCATCCCATTCTAAATTCCGGGACCAAAAAACCTGTGACAGGATTTTCGCAGTCACAGTCACCGGAGAAACCCAGCCCAGTGGATCAAAATTCTTAAGCACGAAAGAAAGAAATGATCTCTTAGCAAACGAATGAATTTTAGGCAACGATATTTGCATGCGAAAGACATCAGGAAGCGGGCTCCATGCCACTCCCAACACCTTCAGACAGTCGTGATTGTGAATTGACCGCTCTCCATTCATCCTTAATTGGAATGAGCAAGTAACTTCTGTCTGCAGGAAAGTCTCGTGCGCACTCTACCAATTGCGACTTAATGGCAACGCACTCTCTATCCAGATGAGAACTAAACTGATTTCAACGCTAGTTATACCCTATTTTGATTATTGTTGCTTAGTTCTCACTGATCTCTCCGAAGGAGACAGTATACGTCTGCAGCGTAAACTGAATGCCTGCGTGCGGTTTATTTTCAATCTCAGGAAAGATGTCCACATCTCTCCTTCCTTCACGCGCCTCGGCTGGCTCAAACTTTCTGAGCGACGGAAATTTTTCCTGGGGTCGTACTTGCATCATCTATTTGCTTTCAAGGATCCTCCTTTTCTTTACGATCGTTTTAACTTTGGTACCTCTGATGCAATTCGTTGCACTAGATCGAATAGGGGGCTCCTTAAAATACCACTGCATCGTACTACCACATATCAAAAATCTTTTTTGATAACAGGTAGTAAACTCTGGAACACGATCCCAGATAACATCAAGTGTAGCTCTTCCCCTAACGTCTTCAAAAAGAGGTATTATGACTTCTTGCTCACCTCCACTCTTTCTCACTCATAGACATATACTCCTTTTCAAGTAGGTTCATCGTGGTTCATCTTACGCTTTTCTTGCCTTCATCTTCATTCTGCGCATTTATAACTATTGTATCTCTATTTTATATCTGTATTTTCATTTGCCTTCATCTTCATTCTGCGCATTTATAACTATTGTATCTCTATCTTATATCTGTATTTTCATTTCTCACACCTTTGTAATCTCATCCTCACTCTCATTCTCATTTCATCTTTATTTTTAAGTTCATTCATTCTGCCTTCTTTTTGCTTTTCGGGCTGTGGGTTTAATGCTGTGTATATATATAAGTATTTTTGTATATAATATCTTTGTTATTGTTTATACTTCTTTCTCAATTGTTCCACAGGATGTTCATCCTAGAACATAAATAAACATATCTATCTATCTATCTATCTATCTATCTATCCTGGAATCTGCACAATTAATGCCATCCAGCAACTCTAATGAAGTTGTGGCCCATTTTTTGAGGTGGAAACCACCCGCCATGAGCAAACCAACTAGATGACGGCGCAACTTCATGACCGACGGAATATCATCACCACCGAACATGATGTCATCTACATAAAAAACGCTCAAAAGTACGGAAGCAGCCAGCAGAAAAGCCTGTGACTCATCCAGAGCCAATTGACGGATGACACAATTCGCTAAAAAAGGAGCGCAGGCCGTGTCAACAATTGGAATGACTCTACCTCCGATCCAGCATTGGACCTCCAGAATATCCTCTGTGAATCTACGTCACGATCATCAACCAAGATCTGTCGAAACATTTCCTCTATACCCGTACAATAAATAAACTTATGATTACGCCATCTACAAAGTAAAGCAGACAAATCAGAGTGTAACTTTGGTCCAACTAACAGAAAATCATTCGATGACTTGCCATCAATTGACTTCATGGGAGCATTAAAAACAACCCTAATCTTAGATACTGAATCTACAGTTCTCCAAACTTGATGATGCGGAAAATAGGTTACATGATTTGAAACAGGAGTAGTCACCGCAGGCCGCATGTGCCCCAGATCCAAATATTCCGGCATAAACTTATTGTACTCCTCGTATCGAACCACATCACCTCCCACACGAGCTTCCGTTTCACTGAATAAAGTTCTTGCTATCCCCGGAGAATTGGGCAAGTCAAGCACCACATCTGACTTTGAAGGCAATCTAACCACATAACGGCCTGAACTCGAACAATACCACGTCCGAACAAAATGCTCTTCACACTGGACCTCTTCTGTGGACCAAGGCGAAGAGTGAGGAACCCCCTCCAACTCTCAAAACCGACTCAGCGACTGCGACAAATCATCCCAAGTACACACAAGGTCAACTGAAACATTGCAAGAAAGAGAGCACTCCGTTGACGGACAATTTCCAAACACAACCCATCCAAACACAGTATTCTGGGCGGCAGGAAAGTCTTGCGAAGCATTCTTTAGACCATAAAACAATACTTGACCCAGTGCATCGGAACCAATTACTAAATCTATAGGATCGTTCTTGTGTGGCACAGGATCCGCTAACTGCAATTGTTTTGAATGAGCCCATGATGATTCAGAACCAACTATCCCTGAAAGATAAGAAGTGAGCCTTGGAAGCACGTACGCCTCAAACCTGACCTCAATGCCCCCCCCCCCACATCTCGGCAAAACAGACGAATGCGTTGCAACATCCACCTCACTAACACGTTCTCCTCCCATACCGCTCACGGTGGCATCAACCTTGAACTGCTTCAATCTCGAGCAATCAGCGACTCCCCGTGAAAGGGAAGGAGCTTGACTCCCCTGATCGAGTAAGGCTCTAACACGACAGCATCTCCCATTCTCTGAATTGAGCATGACTATTGCCGTCGGCAATGAAACTGACGTGCGTGAATCGCACGCTGCAAACGAGGAACAAAGAGCAGGATGGCTAACAGTTTCACTGAACGGAGCCGAATCCCGAGATGACCCAGCCTGACCACCTGCAACCAGCGGCGCACTTGGTACACCTGCACCTACCCCTACCTGAAATGGCTTTTCAAGAACTGAAGTTTCTGGACTGCGGACGTATCTGGATAAGAATCAAATATTGAGTTGAACTGATCCTTGAATGCATCCCATTTCATGTACGATCCAGAAAACTTCGGTAAATCGAGTCGTGGCAATTGGAATGGCCTTGGTGCATGATGTTCACGCTGAGCCCCATGCGAAGAAGCAATTGAATCCTGTAACGATGCCTGATGCTCTACCTCGGCAAGCGGTTGCATATATTCGCCCACAGATTTCTCGTACGCGTCCTCAACTATCTGAAATTGATCATGCGTAAAATACTGCAACTCTTCCTTTTTCTCTTCTGACGTTACGACAGAGAGCTTAACGTGGAGCGATCTCGCTTCATCCCAATAACTTTTGAGGTGTTGCAGTCTGTGGTTAATGTTCGCAACAGTAAAGTTAGCAGAGCCCATTTTTTTAAAATTAATTGAATGGCACTCTATCAAACCTGACGTGACATGCAGTGTTGTAAGCATTTCATTGGTCTCCATTTCGAATGAAACAAACAAGATAGCAGTTACAGGAGAATCGAATTCAACACCAGATTAAAGAATGAATGCATGTATTTGAACGAACAGCTAATATGAATTATCGATAGCTGTCAAACGAAAATTTCTTGTGTAGAAGTGTACTTATCTTTCGTTGAAACGAAAAGTATAGAAATGTGTCAGCCTCGTGAACCGTACGCGTCGCAAAACCGGCGCAGCCAAACCTTTCTTAAGACACACCTTCCCCTTGGCTCACGGAGAAGAAGCGCTTGTTGACAATGACGAAAGGGGCCGTTGACGTCACGTAGTTTTGGCGGGAATTCTCTCACACATCGATGCACCGTATATGTCTGTGTGAACTCACACCCCTCTCGCAGGGGAACAAAGTTCCAGAAAACGCGGAAATCACCCGAACAAATGACAACACGTCGCAACGAAAATGAACGATAGAAGGGAAACCCAACAATGTACAAAGAATAAGACAAATCACCGCGCAAACAAACTATTCCCCTTCTTTGTTGCAGTCAGATCCGGCTCGAAGGACCAGACATGGAGCAAAAAACAAAAGAAAAGAAAGAAAACCATTAATTTGAAGACTTCAGGAATAAACCTGGAGGATGGGGAATCGATAATGAAAATCAAATCAGCTTAATAACCCACATGTTTAGATTAATGAATTTATTATAATAAAATAATTAACAATTTTCCCGATCTGACTACACGGCGGACGCCTGACAAAAGCAGAAGAGGGTTTTGCTAACAAAGAAGCGGGCAGTATTCTGCCCGCTAGCGTGCAGCACATGCATAAAGATCTCTCAATGGATAACTTTCACACACACGCAAATATAATTTTCCCCACACCTGCACGGGAAGTTGATGTTTTCTGACCTATTCTTAGGGGAGAAAGTGCTGAATTCCAAGCGAATGTGTCACAGCGGGAGGAACATACAAACTATCTTTTCGTTCTGAAATATGCATATGAATATTCTATATGCAATTGAACAGATGATTTTCACTTTCCTTGCAGTTGTGGGGAAAAATAGTATGTTCACCTCGGGAAGGAGTGGGAAATTTCCACTCGTGTGATTGTCTCCCTCGCCTTCGGCTCGGGAAGACAAACTTCACACTCGTCGGAAATTTCCCACTTTCCCCCCTTGATGAACAATATACTATTCACTCATGAGTGAGAACCACCGGTCGCTTGTCACGACTGAAGAGGACCGAATACTTTAGAGTAAAGTGAGAGATTTATTTATTTAAACGTATTAAATGAAGTCGATCAGTGGATGCGACTCACAGTAATTTTGCATAACACTTATACGCGCGGAAACCGATCCGCAGATCGACAAGCAAACAACGCACTTGGCAACGTGAGGAACGAACGGTTGGAACTGATTATAATAATCACACTCGCTAATACATCTCCCCATCAAATTCGTAAACCTCGATCCGGTGACCAGCAGACCGTTGAATCCGGAACTAATACTGTACATTATCTAACGCCTTCCTTACCGCTACCCTTAGTACACAGGTGCTAAGATTTATCCGAAACAGGCTCCAAAATAAATTCGCCGTCAATGTGCAATATAACACACCAAGCTGTATAACATATGTTATATAGATATCACAGCAAGATCCACTATGGTATTCTAATACAAGGCATGAAACGTAGAATACACGGCCGTACACGGGATAATAGTACGCTGCGATCACGCAGAGTTCACTATGTGCACGATCATGAACATCCCAATGAAACAATGCACGAATGTTATCAGAGGAAACTCGCATGAGAAAATGAATTCACTGGCAGCATGACGATTCCGAACCGTGAATTGAAGTAGTGACATGATAGCCGAAGAGAGTTGGTGAATTGACGTTGATTCCTCTTCACCACATACTTACCACATATATAGCAAAGATTATCTGGATGGTTTGTGCCCTCAAAACTTCGTTTTCTTTTATTCATTGTGTGTCGAATGAATCAAAAAAAGGGCTCTGATATAACCAAAAGGCAGAATATCGAATCAACTAATTTCATAAAACCTGAAAACAGACGTATGTGAAATGTCGGGAAAACAAAGGACGCAATAAAAACAGAAGACAAGCGATGAGCCGGAATTATTTCCAATCGCGGCCGTATACACGGTATAAGCGAGTCACCCCCATCAGGGTATGCAAGGTCTAATGGGGGGATCAGTTTCGCCTAACGAGCAATTTTGCGTCAGATGGATTTTTTTTATTGATCATCAAAATGCTTCTCCTATCGATTGTAGAATATTTGTTTGAGTCATGTGACTAAAACTTCCCATGAACGATGGGTTCTCAGTATTTGAACATACATAATTCAGAGTTGAATAACTGAGATATGAAGTTTCATTATTTCAGTAAATTTGGAAGTGAATGTTATGAAACCAAAATTCACATAAATAGATCATTAACCGTTTTTATGCTAGGTACCCTTCTCTGCACTTCCAAGGGAATCAGGAAAACGGACCCAAAAGTAAATCATCAGTCGTTTCCATCACTATACTCATCACTGATGATGAGACCTCGAAGTAGATGCGAATTTCAATTATGATATATCCTCACTTTCATTCAATACTTGACAATTGATGATCTTTCTAAATTATTATTATATGAGCCCACGCAGTCATAGTCATATAAGATATTCAATGGTTGAGTTCATTGAGTGAGCTCGAAGGTATCCTAAATTGCTCCAAGTATTTCTTTCAAGGGGTATTCATTTTCCATTTCAGAACAGTCTGAATCAATTGGTCTGTATACTACGGAAACAGATTTTTGAATTTTTCCTTCGATTTTTTCCAGGACTTGGTAGACTTTGCGAGTATAGTTTTTGAAACAAGTACCTGTGAAGTGATGTTCAGTTTTCATTTCGAAAGATTCTGAATCGATTGGTCTATAACCTATGGAAACACATTCTTGAATTTTTTCTTCAATTTATTTCAGCACTTGGTGAAATTCGCGAGTGTACTTTTTGAAAACAGTGTCTCTGTTGTGCATTCTTCATTTCAAGCGAATCTGAATACCCCTGTTTGTAGGGTTTCTGGAGGATATCATCCTCCTTCCTTCACGTAACTGAAACCATCTCAAGCTTGTAAAGTTACATTTCAGAACTTTTTCTGAAAGTTTTTGTAGTCTAGGTAGTAATCACTCGACGAATGAAACAACGAAGGCTAGGGTTCTGAATAAGAAAGAAGCAACAATACTTCATCAAAGGTGGTAGAATAACAAAGGATAGGGTTCCAAAATTCATCTCCATTCTTTATTCTATTCGTACTTGTATGATACATGATATGTTCATATATTATCTTATCTTCGCAGCTGATCTGCAAGGGAATACACCCAGCATGAGCAGGATAATGGGCACGATGGACGACAATTCTAATCGACAGGAGGAGAATTCTGTGTCAAAGCGTAAAAAAGATAATTCTAAACCACGTTTTCATTGGAATGTTCACAAATGTGTAACAAGCTGCCAGAATCTGTAGATTTCAATTTCAATGTTATTGATTATAGTTTGAGCCAATTTTGGAATTTTCAATCAGATTTGGTTAGATTTTACAAGCTATTTTAATGCGAAACTTGTTGAATCTTGCCCAATTTTATTGAAACCTGGACAAAGTTCTTGCCAAATCCCATTGAATTCAATTGAAGTGGATTCTATGGGTTTTTTGAAAAGATACCAGCGACCCATGGGTTAAACAAAGACAGATACAAAACGATTTCTGACAAATTGTTCGAAAATGAAGCAATAAAATGAAAATATCGCTTTGTACAGACCATCTCTATTGATTGAAAAAGGTCTGTATGAAACGATATTTTCTTATTATTGCTTCATTTTCGAATAAATAATTTGTCATTTAAACCCATAAAATTTCTCAATTCCCATTATAAATGGCAAATGAAATCCAAATATTCCTTACAATATTCCACTGGTATACGCAGATGATCATTCTTCAGTTTCGATCTTGCGAATGCTCAATGTGAAGGATAAAAAACAACTGAAGCCTCACGAATTAGAAACTTACAATGCAGTAAGCAAATTAATGTACACGGTTGAACGATGCCAAAGAAGAAATGTAGATCCACAGAATAGGTTAAAAGAGGTACGAAGTTTTATTGATGGTAACAATTTTGAAGCACTTTTAAATCTCCCTGATCCAGTGAAGAACTTTCTTAGTTCTCAAATCCGCAACAGTAAATGCAAGAAATACGGTAGAAACTTCACAAAACAAGATAAGGTATTAGCGTTAGCTCTTTACAAACGAAGTCCAGCTGCTGACAAGTTTTTCTCTGAGATATTTATCCTTCCTTCTATCGAAACCTTGAGGAGGTTTATTAAATTGATACCTCTAAAACCAAGACTTTGTAATAACATTTTCAAAGATTTACAAACTCGTGTTTCACTTTTTGATGATGAAAAATATAAGTATTGTGTTCTTCTCGTAGATGAAATGGCTTTGAGTCCTTCTTTAAATTTTAATTCTACCACTGATTGCATTGAGGGATTTGTTGATCACGGTTTTGGTATTCAACCAAAAAATCGCCGATCATGCCGCCGTGTGGATGTTAAGAGGCATTATTGGTACAAACCGTGAAAACAACCAATTGCTTATAAATTTTCTGAAGGTACTACCCCTTGGTACGATACTTGTCATATGTTCAAAAATATTGTTAGGAAAACTCGCGAGATAGGATTAAATATCGTTGCATTCGTTTGTGATCAAGGGGCCACTCATGTTAAAGCGGTAAATACTTTAATTTCAGATTCTAAGTGTGATGCGCTTCATAATGATATTAATCTCAAGGACGATATCATTGTTATTGATAATCAAGAAATTACCGGGGTAGACCGCATGCTGCAGTGCATACGGTTGCTGTATGCGGTCTACCCCGGTAGACCGCAAGCTGCTTACTATATGCTTCTTGTATGGGGTCTACCCTGAGCAGAGTGCATACGATGAGAGTAAGGATTGTATTAAACGATCTCGATAAACTGCAGCATGCGTGATGAAAAGCAGTTCGAGTGCAGGTAAAAATGCAGAGGAATAACAGTCTGGTACTTATGTGGAAGCACCGAAACTTGCTGAAATTTAAGTGGAGCAGGAGAATGAGAGAAATAGTGAAAAGAAAATGTTCCACAGGAATGAAAATAAATGAAAGAGAAAAAGAGAAAGAATAACGTTATCTACGACCTGAATGGCAGCACATTGTAGATCAAAGTGTTGGTACAAGAAGTACCTGGAATCCCACGACGTTATGAATGAAACAGTAAATATGTAGGAAACGTACGTGCGTGTATTCAATGAATTTTCGACAACTACGTTTATGTGCGTACGTGTGCGTGTGAAGAATTTTCATCACAAACCGTTAGTCTCTTTCGAATGAAGTGAGAGTCAGGTATCAGTTCGGTTGTGAATTATAGCAGTCGTGTTTGGAATCGCGTCCAGTAGCCGATGAAATGTGTCCAGTAGTTTTCATTTCAGTTCCTGCAGTTCGTTTTCTGTACTACTTGCCTGCTTCTTTTCCTATGCTTTGCCGCTTCCTCACGGTAGACCCCATACAACAGTCGTTACGGAAGCACTTTGCGGTCTGCCCAGGTAGACCCCATACTGCAACCGTCACCGTTGTCGTATGCACTCTATTTAGGGTAGACCTCATACAAGAAGCATATACTAAGCACCTTGCGGTCTACCGCAGTAGACCGCATACTGCAACCCTATGTGGGGCAGTATGCGGTCTACTCCGGTAGACCACCAGTCTCCGGTAGACCGCATACGACAAGAATACCGAAATTATTCTTATTTTCGATCCTCCTCATCTGCTCAAATGTATTCGAAATAATTTATCAACTAAAGATTTAAAATTTGTGTATCAAAATATAGAACGTTTGGCAAAATGGTCTCATATCGAACAAGCTTATGCGATCGATCGAAGTCACAGTAGTATGTTTGAACCATGGATGGGTAAATTAACAGATTTCCACGTTATTCCGAATAAGATTAAAAAAATGAAAGTTAAATTATGTACCCAAGTATATAGTGATACAGTTGCAAGTTTCATATATCAGAAATCAGTGAATCGCACTGCAAGTTCTTGTGAAATGACGCAGTTACCAGCTGAAGCTGTCGACACTGCAATTTTATGCAAATTTTTGAATGATTTATTCGACTCCGTGAATGGGGGATTTGTAACTAGAAGTGGAAGCACTTTGAATAAGAGTACAATTGAGACCACAGATGAGGAGAAGATATGGGACGAAGGTATCAAAGTCATTTCTAGCATGCAATATGTACCGAGAAAAGATAGAGAAAACCCAAATCCAATAGTTCTGAGAAATTGGGTTTTTACTTTGAGAAATTTCAAAATTCTCAAATCGCGTCTAAAAGATTTCAATTTTAAAATATTTGCTGGTAGACATTTCTTTGACAAATTCTTGGAGAATTTTTTTGAGCAAATTCGACAACGCGGTGTCCATAACGTTCGTTGTACTACGCAACAATTTGAAGGATTTTATAAAACTTTGCTCTTAAATGGATTTTCTAACGGAAGACTGTTTGGAACTAATTGCGAGACAGATCCTTTTGAATATTTAATGGGCTTAGAAAATTTTGTCACAATTCCTGTTGATAAAATGGATGAAAATCAAGTCGACTTGCAAATAGATGTGAATAATCAGTTCAATAGGAATGCTCCCCTGTCTGAGGCGGATTTGAATGATTCAGAGAACTTCCTCCCCAAAGATCATCGAATTGAAAAATTCCGTTCAGACTGTCACATATGTGCACATAACACAAGGATCGAAGATGGAGATATTTTATATGGTATGGTTCAGATGACCAATTTTTTTTTTTTTCATGCCATGCCAAATATCCGTCATAGGGAACGTATATCAGATATACTGTGTACTTTGATAATTTCGCACAAGATAAACTTGAACTTTGAAAATTGTGACATATTGAATGGAACTGTAATGGAAAATTACGTTTCCCTCCTAATTGATAAGTATTTGAAGAGTATTAGGTATATGTTGAAAGGTCAAAGATGTGTATTTCCAAATGCAGATTTAGCTGTTCAAAAAGTTGCGAAAACGTGAATTTTTATTCGAAATTATTCTTTTATTCCAGCAATATATGGAGGGCTTCACCAGTTACACGATCAAAGTATTCGCGGATTCATGTATACCTGTTGATGAGCTCCACTCTTCGAAATAACGTTCAGAATCTTATATGAATTGTTCTTTCGTTAATTAGTAATTGTTGTTGGGAGATAATAAATTTGTATGCAATTTGTACCCGCGAAAAATATGTCTTATTTTGTATAAAAATTCAAGAACATGGGTAGCTTCACACGGTTTCAAAATATTTCTTCAATTTCAACTTCTATTATTTCAATTATGTCATTTTGTAATCCTCAAGTTATGAAATTCAGTTTTGTAAAAACAGTTTATTTTGTTGAAACAAAATTTGATAAATATTCCGTCGCGAAAATATTGAAATCTCATCAGGCAAACCATTGTTATTTTTCCAAATTATCTCACATGAATTCGCAGAAAATTTTTTCCCATCGTCCTAAAAAACTGATATGTAAGTTATTTTCTTAATCTATGGATGAGAAGCGTATGATTTTATTTGTTTCAGCTATTTACTAGAAGGTCTGGAGCATGATGTGATGGCATGGTGTGCTACAAGAATGTCTACTGGTCTTGGAGGTAATGTCTTGATATATAAGTAAAAGGGAAATATTGTTGTGGAATTTTTACTTATTTTGGCATAATTTTGAATGAATTTGACGGTGTAGTATTATTCCAACAATTTTTCTCACTTATATATTAAGAAATTCTACTTTCAGTTCTATAATTTACATTTTATTTCATTTTTTCACAACCCTTTTCACTGTTTTCTATATCCTCCTGATATTATTCTTCATGTTGATTTTATGCTTACCACCATATCATATGAAAACTGCTACAAGAATGTCTACTGGTCTTGGAGGTAATGTCTTGATATATAAGTAAAAGGGAAATATTGTTGTGGAATTTTTACTTATTTTGGCATAATTTTGAATGAATTTGACAGTGTAGTATTATTCCAACAATTTTTCTCACTTATATATTAAGAAATTCTACTTTCAGTTCTATAATTTACATTTTATTTCATTTTTTCACAACCCTTTTCACTGTTTTCTATATCCTCCTGATATTATTCTTCATGTTGATTTTATGCTTACCACCATATCATATGAAAATTCCATCATCATCATCATCATCATCATCATCATAAAGTAATCAGTCTTAAGATTGGTTTGATGAAATCCTTCAACCCTGTCTATGATCCGCCAAACGTTTAATTTCTGCATATTTACTACATCCTTTGTCTTGTATGATTTGTAAATACCAAACCATATGTCAATACCATATGTTCGCTCTCGCTATCAATTTTAATTTGTGCTTTTATAAATTATTCAATTGTAACGAGAACGTAAAATTTCTTCAAATTTTATTCCTTTTCTCTTCCTTCTTCCTATTTTGTTCTCTCAATCTTTCCTTTTCATTCAATTTCTATGGATGAGTTGTCTATAAGGGTAAAACAGAAACCTGTTGCCCTGTTGACAAATTCATCCTAGAAAACATACGCATACGGTAAAGGAAGATTTCTGTACACTCTGATTATAGGGAAAAATGAATTTCCCTTTAAAACACAAGTTGAGAACAACTTGTGTTCCCGTTATGTTTCCATCATATCTGAAAGGGACAAGTAAATCTGAAAAAACAGAGACCCCTTTCCTTATCCTTTATTGCTTCCTTTTCCAAATAGAAGCACGTTCCAAACTACCCTGTGATAAAAACTCATTTAAAACACAGACAGTACAGGATTAGAGCGAAGAATCGTGTCGCCAATTCTGTTTTAAAATTCTCGATATATTCACTGTTGAGAATATGAAAACATACAATTTGTTTCCTTTTTACAATAAAAAAGCCCCGATAGTCCTCATTGGGCCAAGGCTGGTCCAGGGTTGGCGAAGTATCGGTTGCCGATCTTCGTCGATCCCGGTTAAATTCAGCCTTGACTGTGTCAATACATATGAAAATTCAAATTTCAACACCAATCTAATCATTGGTTTTGAAATTGAAGATTGGCTGCCAATGCTGGCCCAATATAGCATTCCTATAATGCAGAATTCTGAGTTTGAACCAGAATGAAGCATTATTTGAAATAATGAAAATTTTTACATCTCTGAAAAGGTAAGTTTTGGTAAGTTGAAGGTAAGTAAATAGAATACAAATGTTAAAATACTTTCTATGATAATTAAAATAGAAAATCATAACTTTTGATGAAATTTCACTTTTCATTCTAGATTTTTCACAAATGAATACTTTTTCAATAATTCTCAATAATACATAACATATTAATAAATTGTAAAATCAATAGGTTAAGCTTTATGATGTTAGGAATATAGATTTAAACAAAAGAAATTAACGTAGTAAATAATGAACCAGAATCATTGAAATTCATTAAGAATATCAAATTCTATATATGAAAATTTTTATGTAAAATTCATGAAACAAACCTTTCATAAATTATAGAATTTTCATATAAATTCCATTTAAATTCTTACATAAACAAAATTTAATTCATACTTAAATAAATGATTAGAAGAAACAATTGTTGATGTTTTTTTCTGTGAATAATATAAGCAATAATCAATAAATATCAAATTTTTCAATTGATATTTGATTTTAAATTATAAATGAGAATTCTCTAAATTGTACATATAGAAAGAGATAGATATGCAATTTAAAAAGAGAGCATAAGTTAGGCTTTATGCTCAAGAGAAAGGGTAAGTGGGTTGTCCTAATTAAAGAAAATGGAGAATTTCCTTCTCAAGGACATGCCTACCTTCAGGTAATGCACGAATCCATGTTTAGACCTCCCTCAAATAAAATCTTTAACCAATCTATAATTTTTACACACCCATAGATTTTTCTGCATGCACCCACCCTTCCACCACCTAATTTTTCTCCTCCCAAACTAAAAACCGAGTTTAGCTCTGGAAGAGATTCATTTCCAAAATTACTTCTTCTCCGACGTTCCTTGAGAACAGAACAAAAAACTTCAAAATCTTTGCAAGATACTCTAAACTGACAGGTACTACATCTGTCAGTGGACCCTTGCAAAGCAACAACCGTAAAAACAATTCTGAACAAACAGCCACCCCTTTTTAGAAAAATTTATGAAGAAATTTGGTTGCGTAGCCTTGCGACACCTAAAATTTGAACATATTCAAAAATTCAAAAGTGAGTCATTGTGTATTTTTTTTTCTTTCTGTCTCTTAGATGACTTTTTTTTGACATTTCAGTGAGTTTTCAAATTGACAATTTTCAAAATTCAGAATAAGTTATAGAATTCTTCTGTGTTGTGCAAAAATTCAACTCGTATAGTTCTTTTACTTAAAGTGACTAACGGGAGTTTTAATATATCCTTTTCTTTTCTTTCTTTCAGTGGATTTTGAGATCGCTAGACAAATTTTACATTTAGAGAACATTGTCCAAGCCGCCAAGGAAAGGTTGAAATTGAAGGCTCAGCATATAACGCGGATACTCTTCCTCCTCCAGGAAAAAAGAGAAACACCTTTTTTTAAAAACTTAAAAAAGGACCAAAATACCCTTCAAGAATCCTCTGAAAAATTAAAACATTCAAAGTTGTTTTCTGAATCCTTAAAAATCAGGAATAACCTAACTGACAGTCCGCGATCCCCTACAGAGGAAGAAATCCCTTGCGTAACCTTGTATAAGGATGCCAAATGTTCAAATTGTGAAAGTAGATCCAAACCCTATTAAATTCGAATAGATTCATCTAAAACATCCTACCTATCCTGATTTCCTTTTCCTATCTGAACATGATGATGAAGAGCGATGATTAATGAATTTCTATTCGTGTTGAAAGAATTCATCGTGGAACTGAATGTTCATTTTCCTTTCCAAAATCCCCTATTCGATGACAGAAAATGACAGAAATTAATCGATAGCGATTAAAAGCATTGAACTGTCATTTTATTTTCATCAATATCAAATAACATTTCTCAACCTTTCTTTTCTTTTCTTCTTCTACCTTATTGGATTAATAACAATTTTCACACCAAATTCCTACTGAGAAACCCTCAGAGGATATGCCTGTGAAGTTTTCTTTCTTTTCACGTCAAACTAACTCTTTGTTTTAGAAATAAAATTCACAAACAAATTGCCACCCAACTTCTCTTTCTCTTTACAAATTAATTGTAATTCACAGTTTCTACTTCTCATTAACCCAATATGTAAAGAATAAATTCATTTAAGAAGGTAAAATAACCTTAATAACTATTAGGCATTATACTTGAATAAAGTTAAAAGAAAATTATGTCCTAAGGTCCCCATTCTGAATGTAACCCATAAAGTTTTTGAATATATGTTTTGTACATTTCAGCACAAAAACGAAGTAATTTTCATTTGACGATATCCTTTCCCCAGTCCTTGTCTAGATTAATATTTCTAGCTAAAGTGGGGTTATACTAGGGAGTATCAGACTCGATGATCTGATATCTTCCCTGAGATACTTACCGAATGTTACAGAGAAAGAATGTTTCAATACTTTTGACGTAACACAATCAACTTTCTATTTTCGTTGTCAAATGTATATATTACATTCACAACTCACAAGTTGCTGTAAATACAATCCCTTGATTGACCTTGATCCCGCATCTTTCGATCTTGCATTTTGATGATTCCCATCATGTGGATATTATTCACCTACTCCCCCCCTTCTATCCACATGAATTATTCCTTAAACTTTTTTCTTACCTTTTCATATTCCCACTGATCTTCGATCCTTCAGAGACTGACCCTTTGGGGCTGTGCAATAATCATCTCATCATTCAATTTCCGTTTTTATGAACATGTACAGGAATATCCTAACATTTTTGGGCCTTTGAATGTTCATGTAATTGAGGTGCCGGGAAGAATAACTCGCTTAGCGCTCGGAACGCATCACAAATTTGATCCAAACGGTCGCTTCGGAGGTCGAAAAAAAAAATCGGAATTTTGAAAATCGAAAAATACGAGGTCATAGAGCTTGGAAAAACAAGGTCAGTGTCCCCTTACCATTTTTTTCTAGGATGAATAGTTTTCGAGGGAAAGAATAAAAACTACACATTTTTCCATATCAAAAATCAATGTTTTCCAACATTAAACTCGTTGGATCTCATTCATTTTTCGGCGATTCAGAATAAAACTTACAGATTCAGATTTTTAAGACTTCACCGAAGACGACAATGTCGAAAAAATTTGCAAAAATTAATAATAAATTAATTAATTTTTTATCCGAAGTAAAAATCACGTGTTTTATACTTCGCATCAAAAAAGTGTCGGGGGAAGTATGAGCTACAAAAAACTTCAGCGACAAAGTTGTTCGCTAAGGTATGGACGAACTTTTTGGAAAGTTCCAGATCGATTGGATCTTTAGTTCGCAAAATACAGGGATTTATTTATTAGCGCGCAACGGAAATCTATCACGATTATGCGTCTTTTACCGGATGACTATTAGGGTCCGTAGGAAAGATTGTATTCACTCACTTTTTCAACTTGAGATGTTATTCTGGGTCGGAGAATTCGAATATCCAACTATTTTCACGGGATTTTATTTCCTTTATCCATTTTTTTGTTATAAAAAATTTGATTAAAGTTACAGAAAGAATAACTCGCTTAGTGCTTGAGATCACGTAGAAGAGTCATCATATTGGGCAATAAAAACAAGTAGGTGGAAACAAGCAATAAAAAATATACATCTCCAGATTCTTATGAGTAAAACTCCCTATTTTGACGCATATTTCTCAAGATGAAAATGATAGATCAAAAGCATTCTCGGTCTCAAATCAATAGTTTTGAAAACATACCTCACGATTAACTCAGTCGTTTGTTAGGGAAATCGAATGCTATTTTCAGGATGTGTGCTCAATAGTACATCAATTATCACCAACTACGAGATTTTGTGAAGAGCATAATGTGTTGAATTTTATTCAATCACAAATCAATGCTAATCGAAAATTCCGTTTCACGTACTTCGAAGAAAAGAAGTATCGAAAGAATTTGTCCTACCACTGTAAGAAATATAACGAGGAGAATACTCGTAGCTCGTAGTGCATGAGAATTTCGATCTTACGATGTTTCTCTAATTCTTTTTACACTAGCCCCGCCGACACAGTTCGATTTTCATTTATTTACAAACTGCAGGATCTGGCGTTATTATCACGTTTGTCGTATTACATTTAATGCAATCGTGAGGTATGTTTTCAAAACTATTGATTTAAAACCGAGAATGTTTTTGATCTATTATTTTCATCTTGAGAAATATGTGTAAAAATGGGAAGTTTTACTTACGAGAATCTGAATATGTATATTTTTGATTACTTGTTTCCACCTACTTGTTTTTATTGCCCAATATGATGACTCTCCTACGTGATTTCAAGCACTTAGCGAGTTATTCTTCCTGTCACTTCAATCAAATTTTCTATAACAAAAACATGGATAAAGGAAATGGAATCTCGTGAAAATAGTTGGATATTCGAATTCTCCGACCCAAAATAACATCAAGTTGAAAAAGTGAGTGAATACAATCTTTCCTACGGACCCTGATAGTCGCACGGTGAAAGACGCATAATCGTGATAGATTTCCGTTGCGCGCTAATGAATAAATCCCTGCATTTTGCGAACTGATAATCCAATCGATCTGGAACTTCCCAAAAAGTTTGTCCATACCTTGGCGAACAACTTTGTCGCTGGAAGTTTTCTTGTAGCTCATACTTCCCCCGACACTTCTTCAATGCAAAGAATAAAACACGTGATTGTTACTTTGAATAAAAAATTAATAAATTTATTATTGATTTTTGCAAATTGTTTCGACATTGTCGTCTTCGGTGCAGTCTCACAAATCCGAATCTGTAAGTTTTATTCTAATTCGCCGAAAAATGAATGAGATCCAACGATCTCAATGTTGGAAAACATTGATTTTTGGTATGAAAAAATGTGTAGTTTTTATTTTTCCCCTCGAAAACTATCCATCCTAGGAAAAAATGGTCAAAGGACACTGACCTTGTTTTTCCAAGCTCTATGACCTAGTATTTTTTAATTTCCAAAATTCCGATTTTTTTTTCGACCTCCGACGGGACCGTTTGGATCAAATTTGTGATGCGTTCCGAGCGCTAAGCGAGTTATTCTTCCCGGCACCTCAATTAATGAACAGCCTCGTCCTGATGAGAGGAAACCCACCATCTTCTCGTGGTTTTCATCGCGAAATGGCATTCCCAGAGATACCAGTGTTCTCCTTATATTCAATTTTTGTTGACCAATTTGCTGAATTTTTGTTCATGTTATTATCACATTACAATGAATTAAAAATAGCTCAGTTGGTAAATATAGAAAATGCCGTTTGCTAAGAGTGGGTTATTATCTATTCATACTGTTAAGAGAAGAAGTGAACTTTATAGTCGAACGTTGTCAAATTTTATTGTACCTTGGCAGAAATGTAACTTGTAATTCCTCCTAATTCCATATGATTGAATGTTCTCATAATTTTTTGTATATATTCATAAACAAATTGGTCAAATAATTGAACACTCAAGTGAGAACTTCCAATAATTTTCATGTGTTCGTTCTTCAATTTTGAAATATGAAAAATGAAATTATGTTGCATGGAAAAATTAATGACTTGACACTCGATTATACACACGTACGGAAGAATAAAATAAATTGTTTGGATATTGAATAATGTAAATTTCATTCATTTTTTGACAATTTATCCGATTCCTTTCCAGAATGAAGTTGCAAAATTAGGATTTCATATAACTGTATATGTGATGATCTAATTCATTTTTTGTTTTGTGTCTTCAGTCGACTTTCCAGGGCTGGAATACCAGGTAATGTTGTGCTCCTGAAATCTTCTTCGTCCAAGATTATATGCATGCAAGCTAACGAATAGGGAATCGTATGAAGTTTGGGGATGTTACATCAGTATTATCCAGGTGCTGTCACTGAGTATGCATAAATACTGAAGAATACCATGAATTTCAGAATCCTACAATGTGTAGATATCCCATTCTTCGCATGTATCCACTCAAATTTCCTGTTTTGCTGCAAGGAAGTTTGGAAAACTGGACGAACAGAATGTACCTAGTCAAAGGAAAATCTTAGTATCTTCATGCCTATACAGGCATGAAAATCTAATGTATTCTCTGTTTCGTATCTGTATTCGATCTCTTAGAACTGGAACTGATAGTAATGTTATGCTCCTGAAATCTTCTTGGCTCTAGATTATACGTATCTAGCCAAAGGATGGTGAATCGTATGGAGCTTGGGGAAAATATATCAATATCATCCAGGTATCGTTACTGACTTACACATAAATACTGAAGGATAACATTGATTCCCGAATACTTCAATGCATAAATGTTCCATTCTTTGTACGTAACCAGTCAAAGTTCTTGTTTTGTTGTGAAAAAGTTCCAAAAACTGGAAAAGCCAATTTAATTAGTAAAAAAAAAAATCTTAGTATCTTTGTATACCTTTACATACGAGAATGTAATATATTTTCTGTTTTCTATCTCTATTTGAACTCCTACAATTGGAAGATATGGTAATGTTGTGTTCCTAGAATCTTTTTTTGATTCTTTTTGCGATTCAAGGCAACGAATGGCAAATCCTATGAGAGTTGGAGACAATACACCAGTGTTACGTCAAAACTTTTCAGTTCATCGTGTAACCAGTGATTGGTTTTCAAGGACTTACCAAATCAAAGTTTGGCAACCCCTTTGATACCCCGCTGTAGTTAGGAAAGTCCTAAACATGGACTGGGGAAAGGATGTTTTAATGAAATTGCTTGGTGATTGACAAAATTATTTATTTTAAAGAACAAAAATATAGATTGGTATAATCTTCCATTCAAATTGTATGTAAATCTTATAACTTTTATCCATTTCGAATGCATTAAGGAGATTAGTAATAGTTTCACGTTCGATAAAATTAAAAATAGATGAAAAAAAAATGAAGTAAAGTATTCACAATTCACAACAAAAAGAAATTTGAGAATCGAATACATTGAATTTCGAGATCGAGCATGAGTATGGTAATATTTATGAAGAAGGAAAAATGATTTTCTAGAAGGGAATTTAAGAATGAGGATTAGGAATTTTGATAGGATCTTTGAATTTTATTCTATTCAATTAAATGGAATTGATTTGAATCAATTCATATTGAATTTGAATTGAATTATTTACCAGTTGAATGGAGTTTGGTGAATTTATCGTTGCTCCACAAAAGTCTTATTTGTACCCTTCTATGAGAGTACAAATAAGAGAGTTCTCTGTGGAGGTTTGTTAAAGTTTAGTAGGAAAAAGACTGAGTAAAAACTGTGTAGAAAACTTTGTAAAAACTGTATGAAAATTTTATAAAAACTGCATAAAAACTTTGTAAAAACTGTATGAAAACTTCGTATAAACTGCATAAAAACTTTGTAAAAACTGTATAAACTTTGTAAAAATTGAGAAGAGACTGTCTAAAAACTTTGTAGAAAAACTGGCTAGAAAAACTGAGAAAGAACACAAACACACTGAGTAAAACTGGGGAAAATCACGGTATTTAAAGGATGCGATTTTTCTGGAGAGGAGATGATTGGTTGAAGGGTTCTTGGGAGGGTTTCTGGAGTGTTTTAACCAATGGAAGTTCTCCATTACAATTCTTGACGGTTGCTTTTACTTTGAATCTCGCGATTTTCGTGAGCTCCGTCTGTTGGAGAAAACGCGAACTTACCTATTTCATGCTCGGTCTTCGTTCGGTGATGACCGATTTTTCTAGGTTTTTCAATATTTTCAATGTTCTATGTTTTTCAGATTTTCAAACAAATTTAAATAATAATAAAAATTGTATAAACAGACTTTCAAACAAATTTCAATTCCAGTAAAAAGATTTAATTGAAAAATGTATCCTTTGATATTTTTTCTTTGATTTATCAGTGTTTAATCTTTTTTTTTTGTATCAAATTTCGTGTAAGTCTTCTTAATACCATGAAGATGACAATAATGAATAATTATTGTTTAAAATGATTCTTATCAGTCATTTTTCTTATAATTTAAATATTTCAATCGTTTTTCAAATATCTTTAAAAAGTAGTGTCACTTATTCTATGATTTAATATTAGAAAGCAATATATATATATTTCAATTTGGACTTATTTATATAATATGTGAACATTTTTTTAACACGTGATCGTTAATTTCTCGCATTGGTTTTAAAATTATGCATTTTCAATGTTTATTACTTTCGAAATGAATTTTATAAAGTTCTATAGAATCAGACTCTTGGGATGAATTTAATAGAAGATTATTCGTTCAGAGTGTTTCTCAAATTCTTTCAATTTCAAGTTTTCATTAAAATTAATTGGTAATACGATTGGAAGAATAGAAAGTAGTATTGAGAAAAATATTAAGGATAGAAAGTCCATTCGAGGGTTCCTGAAAAGGGAAAACTCATCATAATTTATTTAAACTCATTTTTCACGAATGTTATTTGTTATCCATGAGTTTTTCGAAGATATTTCAAATCATGAAATAAAAGTTTTCATCCTTGAACTTGGCGACACGATTCTTTGTCTCAATCCTCAGTGGTCTGCGCCTTAATGAGGTTTTTATGACGGGGTAATCCAGTACGTGCTTATATTCAATTTTTAAATCAAATAAAGATCCTCTGGTTTCCCAGATTCGCTTGCATCGTACGGTTCTTTCTTAAATATGGTGGAGCATAGCGGTAACCACAAGTTGTTCTCAACTATTGTTCAAATGGCCAGATTTCCTTTCTTTCTTCCTCTATAAAAAGAGTGTCGGTGAAACGAATGGAAATCTTCATTACCGAATGCGAGCGTTCAAAAGGGTTAGAAGAAAATTACTTCCACAGGGTAATAATACTCTGTTTTACCCTCAACGAGGATTTGTCCACGCGTATGCTATGGTTGGGCCTCATGCCACTGTACTTCTTATGCGCGGGTGCTTATATTATGAAAAGGGAATAATTAAAACACCTGTCTCAAAACTCATGCGCACAAGAGTATTCAAGCACATTTTTGAGGCATAAAATTTTGTAAAAAATTAACGTTCACGTTACACCAGCATGCTGTCACTGAATTATACATACCTATTGAAGGATGATATGAGTTTTGAAATACTACACTCGCTGTATGAGTATTCGATTCCGTGTATGTCACCATATATCACTACTAAAGTTTTCCTGTTCTGCTGTAAAGAGGATAAAAAAACAGGAAAAGCCAATTCTCAAGCTGAAAAAAGTCTTAGTAGGATAATGCATTCCAACGGATAGTGAATCCTGTCAAACTTGGGGACGATACAGTCTCATTGGATTTCTGTTGACTCGTTGTGGATATCTAGAAGAATGGTATAATTTGTGACTGATGATTTATTATTCTAGATCATGAAGTCATACAGGCTGTTACATTATCCAACGTTTTCATACTGGAAGAAAACCATTCATTCATATTGAACAATAACGTCCAAGATTATCAAATTTCTCAAATCGCTGCGTCAATATCATGAAAATTTTTCTTAAGGGAGAAGAATCCCAATTCATAGATCTCTTTTGGATGGAACAAATCACGAAAGTAAAAAGAAATATTGCCAAGAGTAATAATTATAAAAAATAACTGTTTCTAAATTTCGTTATTGGCTATTTTTTGGCTCTTTCGCCTGAATAACATTGAAAACGTTTAAAGGATTGATAAAAACTCAAAGGAAATCATAAATTGATCACCTTCGACGTGAAACCTTCCCGAATACAAAATGCATATATAATTGAATAAATAGCTAAAAACTTTGTGAAATTCATTTTATACATCAGGGTTTCTATGATTCCTGTATCCGGTCCTGACTATCTAATACGTCATCCCCACCACATGCACTGAATGATGCTTTTGGAGATATTATTGTTTGCCGATTAATAATTCCGGTGTAGGTTCGCGGTTAAGCTGTGAGGTTGGGATTATAGGTGTTAGGTAGGATGAAGCGTTCAAATCTCCAGGAACCTCTGAAAATTTTGGTTATTTCAGAAGTTTCTAAAATTTGGACAAAATAAATGATGTTTCACATCTCAATAACCCTGTGAAGTTAATGAGCAGATAATACAGGGGTAAAAATGGAAGAAAATTTTTTTTAAATGAAATTTGCGTTATATATCAATGATTATAAGTTTTTTATCCACATACATTTTATATATATGCATATATATATATATATATATGTGTATAAGAGTGGGCTTGTGAGGCCTAAAAAAAGCATTTACCCAGGCTTGTAGGGAAATTTCGTGTCTGTGAGGCCCCGGCCTCACAGGGAGATGGCCTGTACATGTGTTTGTGGGGAATGGGCGTCGGAAGCCAGGAAAAGGCATGGACATATGCGTGTGGGGTCCGTCCCCACAAATGGTATTGAATGCGTTTTCAAAAAAATCATTTATTTGAATATAAATATATCATTTATCAGCATGCAATATGCGACAGGTACGAGGGACGGCTTACTGGGACGATATAGGGATATAATTTTCATATAAAAAGTCCCCTTAAGTGGTGGGAGATGATAATTCTTTTGGCTGGGAGCGGACTTGTGGGGAATATATGAGATATAAATATTCGGGAAGTCTTGAATCCGATGAGAAATAGATTAGCGGCTATGCTGAATGTATTTGCGGCACTAGCGACGTTATGACAACGTGGGCTGTCAGAAGTGATACGTGAAAAACTGGAATTGGATAAGTCACGGAGATGTATATCGGATATGAGCTCCATGACCCCGGATAGAAGATGAGGTTCTTGAATTACGGTGGAACAAACAGCATTCATGCGGTGAGTAGATACAGGAACGATTTTTCGGGTCTTCTTTGATGATTCAAGGTAAAATATGCAATGATGGATCAGTACACATGAGATGAACGTATATCGGATATAGGCTGCACGAACCATATCAAAGGGCCGTATATGTGGCACTTGAACAGGCTTGTGGAGCTTATAAGAGAAAAGTGGTTTGGCAAGAGCACTTACTCGTGAGGCCTTATACGGGAGGTCCCTAAGAATATAATGAAACATCGGTAAATGGCATTCTCTGAGTAGAACAGGAATAATAATGACGAAAAATTGATTCCTCAATCAACATACCACTCATTACAGATACTGTGTCGCGTGCTCCAGGCAGAATTGAGATTTCAATCACAGAGACCAGAATTCGACTCAACATCTGGGGAAGCTCGCATATTCAGTGGTGGAAGATCTTATGTGCCCCTGTACTTCCCCCTGATACGTCGTACGCACTTGGATTTTTGTGTATCAATCCATTGACTGGATTCTGCGGTTCTCGATTCACGAGATGACAGGAGGGACAAATGCCGTTCCCAAATTTGATTTCTTTCCGTTCACTCCTTAATCTCATTTTGTTTTCCATCGAACACACTTCTGGTTGATAACGCGGTGAATCCACCAAGAATAATTGTGGAACGGTATCTGATGATTCAACTCCAATTCTGCGATAGGCGATCAGCCCACATGAGAGGAACGTATACACTGAGAGAAATAATTACTAATACCAAGAAAACATATTCTTGAATATTTTTAAGAATACATATTCGTGAATACAGCTGATATGTTGCAAGCCCAAGTGGAATTCCCTTGGATCAAGAAAATATTCCTTCAAATCAAGAAATACAACCTTAGTTCTAAGAAAATTTTCTTGTATCAAGAGTACAGATTTTTTAAGAAATTGATTCCTCGAAACATCACAATATGTGATTGGTGATAGTAATTATTTCTCTCAGTGTACTGGATATAGGCTCCACAAACTATATCAGAGGACCGTATATGTGACACTTGATCAGGCTTGTGGAGCTTATAAAAGAAGAGTGGTTTGGCAAGAACACTTACTTGTGAGGCCTTATACGGGGCGTCCTCAAGAATCCAATGAAATATCGGTCAATGACATTCTCTGATTAGTACAGGAATGATACTGACGAAAAACTGATTCCTCAATCAACATACCACTCATTAGAGATACTGTATCAAGTGTTGCAGGCAGAATTGAGATTCCAATCACAGAGACCAGAATTTGACTCCACGTGTGGGAAAGCTTGCATATTCAGTGGTGGAAGAACTTATGTTCCCCTTTCCTTCCCCCTGATATGTCGTACCCATTCGGATTCTACTGTATCAATCCATTGACTGGATTCTGCGGTTCTCAATTCACGAGAGGGCAGGAGGAACTAATGCCGTTTACAAATTTGATTTTTTCCCGTTCGCTCCCTATTATTATTCCGTTTTCCTTCGAACACGCTTCTGGTTGATAACGCGGTGAATCCACCAAGAATAATTGTCGAACGTTATCTTATAATTCAAGTTCAATTCTGCGATAGGCCATCAGACCACATGCGATGACCGTATACTGAATATAGGCTGCACAAACCATACTAGAGGACCATATTTGTGGCACTTGATCAGGTTTGTGGAGCCTATGAAAAAAAAGGGGTTTCGCAAGAGGACTTACTTGTGAGGCCTTATATGCGAGGTTCATGTAGACCTACTGGCACATCGGTAAATGGTATTTTCTGAATAGAAAAGCAATGATACGGAAGGAAAACTGATTCCCAATCAACATGCCACTCATTACAGGTACTGTATTGAGTATTGAAAACAGAATTGATAATTCAATGACAGAAACCTGAATTGGATTCAACAAAAGGGGAAGCTTGTAGATTCAGTGTTCATGATGTGATACGTTCCCTTACCCCTCCCTGGAAAGTTATACAAATTCGGATCTTTGTTTGTAATTCCATTGACTGGACTCTTCGGTTTCCAATTCACGAGGAAACAGGAGAAACTCATCTTACTCACAAATGTAATTCCTTTCCGTCCGCTCCTTCATGTCATTTTGTCTTCCCATCGAACCCGTTCGTGGCTGGTAAGGCGGTGAAAGCGCATACAATAAATGCCGAATGTTATCGGAGGATTCGGTTCAATTCTGGGATGAGAGATGTGTCCACATTCTATCCAACACAGTGGGTTCTGCGATATCTCTCAGATAAGTTCAAGATGTCTTGTGCAACACGAAACGAAATCTACAAGATGTCTAAGCCCTGTCTCCCATCTCAAATATATCTGCAAGACATCTCCTGGACGAAAGACAGGGTTCAGACATCTGGGAGTCATCATTTCGTGTTGCATAAGAGATCTTGAACTCATAATAAAGATATCGCGAGACACGCTGTGTTTGTTATAATGTGATGACCGTATACTGGATATAGGCGGCACAAACCATATGAGGAGGACCTGATGTATAGCACGTGACCAAGTTTGTGAAGCTTATAAAAAAATGTTGAATTGGCAGGAGCACTCACTTGTGAGGCCTTACATGGAAGGTTCCTGAAAATCTGGTGGAACATCGGTAAATCGCATTCTCTGAGTAGAACAGGAATGATAATGACGGGAAACTGATTCCCTCATCAACAAACGACTGATCACAGATACTGTATTGAGTGGCCGAGGCAGGATCGAAGTTTCTATCACATAGACCTAGATTCAATTCAACATCTGGAGAAGCATGTATATAGACTGTCGCGAGATTTGACCGATCCTGTACTTTTCCCTCATACGTCGTACGCACTCAGATTTCTCGATCAATCTGATGACTGGACTCTGCAGTTTTGAGTTCACGAGAAAACGAACGGAACTTATCCTGTTGATGAATATGATTTCTTTCCGTTCCCTACTTCATATTATGCTGTTTTTCCATCGAACACGCTCTAGGTTGATAACGCTTTGAATGCACAAATAATAATTCCGAGAAGTCATTTGAGGAGTCGAGTGCAATTCTGGGATGAGACATGAGTCCACATATGATGAACGTATTCTGAATATAGGCTGCACAAACCATATCAGAGGACCGTATATGTGGCACGTGATCAGGCTTGTGGAGCTTATGAAAGAAAAGTGGTTTGGCAAGAGCTCTTTCTTGTGAGGCCTTATAGGGGGGGTCCCTGAAAATCTAATGGAACATCGGTAAATGGCATTCCCTGAGTAGAACAGGAATGATACTGACGGAAAACTGATTCCTCAATCAACATACCACTCATTAGAGATACTGTATCGAATGTTGCAGGCAGAATTGAGATTCCAATCACAGAGACCAGAATTTGACTCCACGTGTGGGAAAGCTTGCATATTCTAATATTCATAATATCACATAAAAATGATTTCCAGATTTTCATGCAGCACTTTGTGGATTATTGAATCCACATGGGGAGATCGAATTTTTCAAAACCTGCATACGGATAAATCACACTGTGAGCAAATTTTGAAATAAAACTGATCTTATGAGTTCGACAGAGAAATATTGGATTGTAACATTGATTGAATGACATCGGGAAGACAATAAAGAAAGGACTTTACCAGCTAATGAATTTGAACAGTGATTGGTACGTCACTAGAAAAAAGTAACTCGTTACCGTTAAGGAAAGAGTTCTCAAGAGCTCTTGGGAAACCTTTTTGAATTCCTTCGGAACGACAGTGCTATATGGGTAGTTTTTCAAAGCCATGCATCTCGAAGGGAAGGTATAATAACACGGACGTTCGTGAATGAACATTTTATAGAAAATTTTCTCAGCTTCAAAACGCTGATTTTGTTTTGTTGATAAGATCATTTTTACCAGAGGTATGGCATTTTTTATGACTCATAATTTGGACGGGGTTAAGGAGATACCAGCGTACCGACTGAGTAAACATTTTCTCAGTAACAATTCTCCGCGCTGAATCCATAAAAAGGTCTCAAATTCTCAGGAAATAATCTTCAGTACTTTATCTATTGTGCCACATCGCCCAAATTTCGAATTTCGAAGAAAAACTCTTTTCTCAGTCGGTAAAAATATTTGTTCTTCAAAATTTGGAATTTGGGCGATGTAGCGCAATAGATGAAGTACTAAAGATTATCTCCTGTGGATTTCAGATTTTCTTATAAATTCACAGTGGAGTTTTTACCGAGAAAATGTTGAATCAGTAGGTATGCTGGTATCTTACCTTGCCCTTAAGAGGGCAAAAAGTTTTCAGGAAGAGAAAAGTTGAGTTATGAGATATATTATGAGTAAAAAGTACTTCCAGAGATTCTCGATCGCCCCTGGGAGTACTTTTTATGCATGATATATCATAGCCAATCATTGCTCTTTGTTGCAACTTTTTGTCCTCTTAACCGCCTCGAAACTACATCCCACAAAAATAACATAACTAAGCTGGAAATGACTGTATTAAGAGAACAAAAAAGAGCATTTTGAAGCTGAGGAAATTCTCTACAAAATATTCATGCTCATATTTTGGTGTCTGATCTTCCCTTCTGCATTCGTTTGAAGAACTACCAAAATTACGACAAAAATACTCATACTGAATTCGATATAGTTTGTTGGAGAATCGTGGCACACCAAACAGGTTAAATCACGTTTGAAGAACAGATTTTGCTCTCCATCCTGATTCTTTGATTGCTTCTGTACGATAATTTTTCAATGAGATACTCAACTCTGAAGTGATCTGTGTTTGACACAAAGTGATTCCAAACTTTGAGCCGGGAGTGTAATGCCTATAATATTTTTGGGAATTCCCAGAGTTATTTTGGAGTTCATAGAGATTTATACAGAATTTCCGAATCTTG
Source organism: Gonatopus flavifemur (assembly GCA_018340375.1). Lineage (NCBI taxonomy): Eukaryota > Metazoa > Arthropoda > Insecta > Hymenoptera > Dryinidae > Gonatopus > Gonatopus flavifemur. The sequence continues at coordinate 133,914 of JAFFJZ010000085.1, read as the reverse complement.
AGTTTTTCATAGATGTTGAGAAATTCTCAGAAGAATATTTCCACCAGGGCAGTGATATGATTGACCAAATCTTTGAATTCTTAGAGGAACTTTAGCATGAAGAAGCGGGGAAGAGAAAGTCAAATTTGATGCGAACTTTTTCCAGAAGATACGGGATCAATATAAATTCAAAGTGGATGATAATGAATTACATGTCTGGGATTGCACATTGCTGCAAACTTTGAATATTTCAAGTATGTGATTCATTATCATTCACTTGGAATTTGTATTAATTACGTCCCTCCTGAGAAAAATTCGTGCAAAATTTGACTTGTTCCCTCCCTCGCTTCCTCATGCTTGAACCCCCTTCAATTCGTCAAATCACGACGAAAAGGACGTGGTTCCAAACTGAACAGGAGAACATACTTTTCCAGGTGCAATATCAACCCCCGGTTGGTCACAAGGGCAAAAGAGGCACATGACTATTTGGTTAACCAAATGGTCATTCAAGTACCCTTAACATTTGGAACCTACGGTTCCATGCGTCGCAAATATCATTTATTCTTCTTTCAACAACCACAAGTCACGTGGCAATGAGTCTGCTATAGCCTCGATGAATAATAACGAAAAATTACCTCTAATATGAGGGCGATTGACGGGGATGATATATCACAGGCCCACAAAATTTGGCGAAAATTAGGAACCAGAGACCAGACCTAGTGTACCCGAAGGATTTTGGTGATTCGATTACGAATCCGAGCTCAAAATTACTCTGTTACTCCAGATTCCCGGGATTTCCTAACCTAAAAATGTCAAAACAGGTTTTCTGCTATTTTTGAGTTCATAGAACAGAACAAGTGAAAGGTGGATCAAAAGTGTGTATATAGTAGCTGAGAATATCAGTTTTATTTTCCATAGTAGCGTTAAATTCATATGGATATCTTTTTCATAATCTCCAAAATAACAAAAAAAACGTGTCTTCGACGCTTTTAGATGAAGATATCTTCAAACTTTAGGGTATTGGAGTGAATTCTAATCTCGGATTGGTAGTTAGCGCACCAAAATCCTTCAAGTGAACTAGGTTTGCTCACTACTTCTGAAAATTGTTGACCTGGGTAAATCGAAGAATCGGATGATTCATTTATTGTGGAATTTGAACATAAATTTCGATCATAATAATAGTATTGATGACTTATATGACTTTCATCATATATCGGGAGTATTCGAATATCACGACTGATGACAAAGTTCCAAAATATTCAATCATAATTGAAAAGACATTACTTTCTTCCAGTAACCTTTTGATTTTCATAAAATTATTTGAATCTCCATTAAATATGGTGTGACACTTGAGAAACTTTATGCAAAGTCGATTCTACTGACATTCGATTTCCATTTGAACTTGTTGGTTCAACGTTAACATTTATTCATCCATAAGTATCCAAGTAGCACCAAAATACAGGGTGTCCCAGAACAGAGCATCAACATTTCACCAGCGAGTTCCTGAGAGAAAACTGAAAAACTTTTCCATGTACAATTTTTTGATCCGGACCTTAGTTTAAGAGTTGACTCCAACTAATCAAGTAGATGTCACATAAGTATACTCTTCGATCATTGGTGTAGCCAGTGTACTCGTCACCTGAATGGTCAACTCATTTTGTTTATAACTCAAAAACTAAGCTTCGGATCGAAAAATGTCAAATGGAAAAGTTGTCCAGTTTTCTCTCAGGAACACACTGGTGAAAGGTTGATATTTTGTTCTGGGACAACCTGTATATATTCATTGTTTGCTTGACATTAATTTGCTCTCCGTTATTAGATTCTGCGGATGATTCTGATGCATCATATAGTCCTGAGTTAGAGACAGAAATGACCACTTCCAACAGTGAAATGAAGAAGCCTCGTGAGTACTACCATTGCAAACTACTGAAGGATGAACCACTCTAAAATCATGCTTTTGAGAAATCTCAAATCTTTTAACAGTGTTGGAGTAAGAGTCCCCAATAACATTTTGAAGCTCCGCCCTTGGTTTGCGCGCAAATTGCGTACAGAAGCTTATCCATGTGCGTCGCTTTGTGAGCATACAAGCAGATTGCGCGCAAATCCGTGTCCATGTGCGTCGCTTCGTGAAGGCATGTTATCTGGGGTAGTTCTATTCTGTTTAACGCAGTGTAGCTGTCGATGAAACAATTCCAACAAGTTCATAGGACAGACTACAGTTAATATAGCGTTGTTGATCATGAAAAAATTAAAGCACAATGTCCTTATAACGCTGCACGTTGTCTTGCTGATTTTAGAGTGTTCTATTCTTCGCAAACTACTACCATTTGTTGTATACGAAGAAAGTTGTTTCATTCCAAAGTTGATAATTCAAAGATTCCAAAACTCGCATGGTTGATGAATTGATCACATATAAACATTGACTATTGTCATCTTCATACTATGAGGAGTTTTTTTCATCCATCATTCTAAATTCTTTAAATCTGAGTGAAAATCATCACACTAATCTTTCAGCGAAAATTAATCTGCTGATTTTACACACTTGCTGTTCAGGTTCTTCTCATACTTTTCACAATGTATGAATCTAAAAAATAATGTTGTTGATATTTGTAGTGAATTTTCAACATAGAAACTCAGACATAATTCAGATATATCGTTTTCATATTGAAAAGTTTGGGATTTAAAACTATTATCACTGATGGATATACCACGATATGTCAATGTTTCAGGTATCGTTCGAAAACGATGGAATAAACACGAAATTCAACTGGTGTCTGAACGCTTCAGAATGTGTATAAGAAGACATACTCTGCCAAAACTTGATGAATGCAGGAAACTGATTAATGAAAATCAAAGAGTTCTTGGGAACCGGACACCTGCTCAAATCGTTGCATGGATTAATAATCAAAGGAAGAAGGATTAAGGAAATATTGCATCCGAATGATCAGGGTTTTCTCTTCACGTCGATTTCACCATACTGTTTATTGCTCCTTTGTTTTTATTCAAATTTTTTTATAAGATCATTAGTATGAAAATGAGATCAGAATGAAAATTATGTTATCTTGGACGATGTTTGAATGGTTTGATGGAGGGAGTTGTGTCCGCTTTGCGACATTCAACAACATCCTTCTTGACCATCAAGATAAATTAATCTCTCCCAAATACTCACGTTTTTAGATTTATTTTATTTTTGGATTCATGATTCTGTTTATTTCTTCGATTTCCTTTGATTAATTTTTGTGTGAGATCAAAATGAAAATCTATGTCATTTTTTTAACGATTCTGAATGGTTTGATGTCAGATATTATTTGCTGCACAAAGTTTTACAACATCCTTGTTGACCATAAAAACGAGCTGGCCTTGTCTAAACATTAACATTCTTGAAATTATTTAGTTATTCGAATGACTCATCTTTCATTTTTTTTTTTGATTCCATTTTATTGAAATTCGAAGGACTAATTGAAATTCATGGGGATTTATATCCAAAAGCAAAGATAGGAGTTGGAAACACATTTCAGGAATGAAACTCCAATTGAATCATCAATTTTATATTCGGTCAAGTGTTTTAGAATTATTTGAAAAATTTGTCTAGCTAATATTGCGACCCTCCATCAGTGATGCCAGATTCGAGACCGAGACCGCTCTCACTCTCTCCATTGACCGCTTCCCCTTTCTCCCACCAAGCGGATTAAATTGGGCGAGCAAGAGAGTGATACTTACTCTTCCTCTCTCGCTCGCCCAATTTAATCCGCTTGGTGGGAGAAAGGGGAAGCGGTCAATGGAGAGGGTAAGAGCGGTCTCGGTCTCGAATCTGGCATCACTGCCCTCCATGATGGAAATCAGTAGGTACTAATTAAACGAATATTCAGATTATGTGGACCACTTTTATTTCATAGTCTAGGAGATATGAAAAGACCATTGTTTTATTTTAGAAAATGAAAAATGCCTGTCTATGAATAATGTGAATTGATTTCATCGAGCTGAATTAGCAATCCTGCAACCCCTTCGCAATCCTCCATAAAACATATTAGGTAGTAACTAATCTGACATTAAGATTGAATAAGACATTTATATTTCATGATTGAGGAAATACTACATCAGAATTTGTATTTTGAGAGATGAAACAGTCCTGCTTATGGATGATGTGGATTGCTTTTATTTAGTTGAATTGATAGAACTGTAAGTCCTTTGAGAACGTAGATTCAATTGTTAACCTGTGAAACATTTTGTCGAATACGGAGTCATACAGAACAACCACCGCCCTTCACTTTGGGCTTCGATTGATCATAGATGAAGGGTACACGAAAGAAAACTGAATGTTGAAAGTACGATGAAGGAAAGATTGGGTCTCTGAAAACTTCCTGTAACGGATTTGAGATCGTACATTTCAAACGAACAACAATAAAATCCCCACACATAAATCTCTTACAGAGTGATAACTCCGAACATTACTCGATTATTTCAATTCTAAATTTCCTCCCTTCTACCTTGTATTCACGTCGCTTATTTATTCATCCATGATACACTACAACTCAAAGTGAAGAATCGGTGGTTTTTTTGTGAGGATATTGTTTTCGAAATATTAAGAGAATTAGAACAGGATTACGAGGAAAAGATGATTTTCAGTGGTTTGATCAATGATATCGCTTTGCATGCAACATTTCACGATATTTTTCTCAATCATTGAATTGACTTCCTCAATATCTTCACACTTTGGATAAGTTCTATTTAACGCTGTATTGAATTATGATACATTGAATAATATTAGAAGTATAGACTTATTATTTCAACTATAGACTTATGTATCAGAATATAATTTACTAATAAAACTCACATATAATGTCCAATCTTCTTCTATATCATCTCTAAATGTTTCAATGGAATTTCACTTGGTTCACAAATATTACCTCACGCTGTATTTATGAGGGATATTTTGGGATAGAGGAACACATTCATGATTTTGTGTAAGCGTTTTTGTTAGAAGGCAGTGAATCGAATTAGAGAGTATTGGTGTTATATAATTGAGTCAACACAACCAAGGAGACTTGTTTGATGTATAAATATGCTATGACTGAGAGAAGTTTGGTGCTCAAAGGGACTACCCTGGTTAGAGTGTCATAGCAATTAATAGGAGTGTAATATCAGTCATGTATATTCATTTATGAGATTTTATAAATAATACAATGGAACTTCTATGAATCGCTATGGCGCTTTAACCAGGGTCGAGGATCAAAAGTCTGGGGAGGGAGGATACTAATTTTGTGCAGACGGTTTTCAGAAGGTACGTAACTGATACTAATTAGAAGGAACTTGAGCGGTGCGATAGTCATTCATTGGAATGAAGATTATATACATATGAAAAGCGAGGAGAACTTTGCGCCAGGTTCATGGAGATCATTGAGATTATGTGAACAATGGGACGATATGAATAAATGGTACTGGAGATAGTGATGGCTTGAGGATAGACACTGAAACAGAATGGGAGTGGATTTGAATGATGGGAAAACATACTGAAATCCGGCTATGCACTGATTTCAGGATTGAGTCCTCTCCATGACTATCTCTAATGTATGAGCAATTCTGCCATTCATCCGTGCAGAAACCCATATACTGCAACTTATTGGTTCTGGTTTGTGAGGAACATTAGCGGAAAACGTTGTATGTCCGATTTCTGTCTGTGTAGTATGTGACGTGAATATGAACCAGACCAATGCCGATTCCAAATGCAGTGGATAGGGATGTTCTTTTCAGTACAATTCCCGTTGAATCAACGCATGGTAATCATTGATAAATGGCAGGGGGTAAAGACACAATTGGATAATTCCTAGATAAATTTTAGTGCCGACGTACAGCGGCGGTTGCTCACCAACCGCCTCCACGAGCATTCGATGCGATTCGGCTGCGGTTTTCTTCAAATGAAAACAGAAAAGTAGTGCTGTCCGCAAATCGTGATTTGTTGGCACAAAACTCGACATGTTTATCTCTGATAAACTAATGCTACCGAATGAAACTCGTGTTATTGTGAGTTGGAAATCTTTGTCGGATATCAATACAATAACAAGACACCGCTGACGTGATGTGTCGGTAACTGCATCGACATCTAGCGCCACCTATGGGCCAATTCCGGTTTCATACTTACACACCTGGTAGATATACTGGAACAAATGGTGAACAAACGCAGGAGTGGTAGGATTACGATCAATGTAGCCATGTATCATCAACTAAAGGACCCAGCCAATGAAGGATCAGCCAATAAATTTCAGTATCATTCCTGTTCAACTCAGAGGATGCCATTGACCGATGTTTCATTAAATTTTTAGGAACCTCCCGTCTGAGGCTTCACGAGTGAGTGCTGTTGCCAATTTACCATGTTTAATAAGCCCTACAAACCCGATCACATGCCACATATACGGTCCCCCAGACATGGTTTGTGCAGCCTATATTCAGTATACGTTCTTCACAAGTGGCCTCATGTATTATCCCAGAATTAAACTTCAATCCTCAGATAACTTTTCGCAATTATGCTATGTGCATCCAACGTGTTATCAACCAGGAGCTTGTTCGATGGAGAAGAAGATAACATGAAGCAGAGAACGGAAAGAAATCATATTCCAAAACAGGATAAATTCCTTCCGGGTTTCCGTTGATTAAGAAGTGCAGAGTCCAGTTATGGGATTGATATAAAAAAATCCGAATGCGTGCGACGTATTGGGGAAAACTACAGGAGCCGATCAGATCTTTCGAAACGGAATCCACCAACTTTCCTTGATTTTGAATCGGATTCAGGTCTCTGTGATGGAATCCTCGATTCTGCCTCCAACACTCGATACAGTATCTGTGATGAGTGGTATGTTGATTGAGGATTCAGTTTCCCGTCAGTATCACTCCTCTCTTCTCCGGAGAATGCCATTCACCGATGTTTCATTAGATTTTCAGGAATCACCCATGTAAAGCCTCACAAGTGAGGGCTCTTGCCAATGTAACATTTTTTTATGAGCCCTACAAACCCGATCACATGCCACATATAGGGTCCCCCTAATATGGTTTGTGCAGCCTATATTCAGTATACGTTCTTCACATGTGGCCTCATGTCTTATCCCAGAATTAGACTCTAATCCTCAGATAACTTTTCGCAATTGATCTATGTTCATCTGACGTGTTATGAACCAGAGGCGTGTTCGATGAGAAAACGCAAATATGAAGCAGCGAATGGGAAGAAATCATATTTATAAATATGGATTATTTATATTTATCCTCTTTATACGGGATAAGTTCTTCCCGGGTTCTCGTGGATTGAGAACTGCAGATTCCAGTTATAAGATTGATACACAAAGATCCGAATGCGTACGAAATATTAGGGAAAAGTACAAGAGCCGATCAGATCTTTCGAAACGGAATCTACCAGCTTTCCTTGATTCTGAATCGGATTCTGGTCTCTGTGATTGAATCCCCGATTCTGCCTCCAACACTCGATACAGTATCTGTGATGAGTGATTCGATGATTGAGGAATCAGTTCCCCGTTAGTATAACTCCTTTCTTCCTCAGAGATCCTATTCACCGGTGTTTCAATAGATTTTCAGGAACCTCCCATGTAAGGCCTGACAAGTGAGTGCTCTTGCCAATTTGACATTTCTTTATATGCTGTACAAACTCGATCACATGCCATATATCAGGTCCCCCTGATATGGTTTGTGCAGCCTATATTCAGTATACGTTCATCACATGTGGACTCATGCCTTATCCCAGAATCGAAGTTGACCCCTCAAATAACTTTTCAGTATTACTCTATGTGGATCCGAAGCGTTATCAACCTGAAGCGTGTTCGATGGAAAAACAGAATAATATGAAGCAGCGGACGGAAAGAAATCATATTCATAAACAGGATAAGTTCCGTACGTTTTTTCGTGAAATCAGAACCGCATAGTCCAGTCATCAAACTGATACACAAAAATCCGAATGCATACGACATATAAGGGAAAAGTACAGGAGAAGATCAAATCTTCCGCAAGTCAATATACAAGCTCTTCCAGATGTTGAATCGGATGTAGGTCTATGTGATTGAAAACTCAATCCTGCTTCGGACACTCAATATAGTATCTGTGATCAGTTGTTTGTTGATGAAGGTATCAGTTCCCCGTCATCATCATTTCTGTCCCACTGAGGGAATGCGATTGACCGATGTTCCACTAGATTTCCAGGAACCTCCCGTGTAAGGCCTCACAAGTGGGTACTCTTGCCAATTCAACTTTTTTTTTATAAGCTCCACAAACTCGATCACATGCTATATATCAGGTCCTGTTCATATGGTTTGTGCAGCCTATATCCAGTATACGGTCATCACATCATAATAAACGCAGCGTGGCTCGCGATATCTTTCAGATAAGTTGAAGATCTCTTATGCACCACGAAATGATGTCTCCCAGATGTCTGAACCCTGTCTCCCGTCTAGGAGGTGTCTTGCAGATAAATTTGAAATTAGATACGGGGCTTAGACGTCTTATCGATTTCATTTCGTGTTGCATAAGACATCTTGAACTCATCTGAAAGATATCGCAAAACACGCTGTGTTGGCTGAAATGTGGACACATGTCTCATCCCAGAATTAAACTTGAATCCTCCGAAAACATTCGGCGATTGTTGTATGCGCATTCACCGCGTTATCAGCCAGGAACGTGTTCGATTGGAGAACAAAATGATATGGAGGAGCGAACGGAAAGAAATCACATTTGTGAACAGGATGAGTTTCTCCTGTTTTCTCGTAAATTGAAAACCGCAGAGTTTAGTCGATAGATTAATACACAAAAATCCGAATGCGTACGACAAATGAAGGAAGAGTACAGGGGCTCCTTCCAATCGGAATATACGAGATTTTCTTGATGTTGAATCGAATTTAAGGCTCTGTGATTCAATCAACAATTCTGCCTCCAACACTCGATACAGTATCTGTAACGGGTGGTATGTTGATTGACGAATCAGTTTCCCGACAGTATCACTCTTCTCTTCCTCAGAGAATGCTTTCCGCCGACGTTTCATTAGATTTTCAGAAACCTCCCATGTAAGGCCCCACAAGTAAGTGCCCTTGCCAATTGACCATTCTTTTATAAGCTCTACAGACTCGATCACATGTCACATCTAGGGTCCCCCTGATAAGGTTTGTGCAGACTATATTCAGTATACGTTCATCACATATGGCCTCATATCTCATCTCAGAATCAAACTCGAATCCTCAGATCACTTAGGCAATCATTCTATGTGCATCCGACGCGTTACCAACCCGAAGTGTATTCGATGGAAAAACAGAATAATATGAAGGCGCGAACGGAGAGACATCATATTTTTAGACGGGATCAGTTCCTCCCGTCTTCGCGTGAACCAAGAACCGCAAAGTCCAGTCAATGGGATGATACACAAAAATCCGAATTCGTATGACATTTCAGGGGAAAGTACGGGAACGTATCACATCCTAAACACTAAATATACAAGCTCCCCCATATGTTGAATCGAACTCAGGTTCCTGTGATTGAAATATCAATTCTGTTTTCAACACTCTACAGGACCTGTAATGAGTGGCATGTTGATCGGGGAATCAGTTTCCCTTCTGTATCATTCCTTTTCTACTCAGAGAATGCCATCTACCGATGTTCCATTAGATTCTCACAAATCTCCCATATAAGACCTCACAAGTAACTGCTCATGCCAAACCACTTCTCTTTATGAGCTCCACAAACCTGATCAAGTGCCACATATACAACCCTCTGATATAGTTTGTGCAGCCTGTATCCAGTATACGTTGATCTCATGTGGGCTGATAACCTATTGCAGAGTTGAACCTGAATCATCAGATAACATTCCACACTTATTCTTGGTGCATTCACCGTGTTATCAACCAGAAGCGTGTTCGGTGGAAAGCAAAATAATATCAAGGAGCGAACGGAAAGAAATCACATCTGTCAACAGCAGTAGTTCCTCCTGTTCTCATGTAAATTGGGACCCGCCGAATCCAGTCAATGGATTGATACACAAAAATCCGAATGCGTACGACATAACAGGGGAAATTACAGGGTCACATCACGTCTTTCAACACTGAATATGCAAGGTTTCCTGGATGTTGAGTCGACCTCTGGTCTCTAAGATTGGAGTCTCAATTCTGCCTTCAACATTCAATACATACAAGTATCTGTAATGAGTGGTATGTTAAATGAGGAGTCAGTTTTCGTCACTATCATTCCTCTTCTATTCAGAGAATGCCATTCACCGATGTTTCATGAGATTTTCAGGGACCTCCCGTATAAGGCCTCACAAGTAACCGCTTTTGCCAAACCACTTCTCTTTTATAAGCTCCACAAACCTGATCAAGTGCTACATGTATGGTCCTCTGATATGGTTTGTGCAGCCTATATCCAGTATACGTTCATCTCATGTGGGCTGATGGCCTATCGCGGAATTGAACTTGACTGATCAGATAACGTTCGGCAATCGTTCTCGGTGCACTCACCGCGTTATTGACCAGAAGCGTGTTTGATTGGTAAGCAGAATAATATGAAGGAGCGAACGGGAAGACATCACATTTGTAGACGGGATTATTCCCTCCCGTTTTCGCGTGAACTAAGAACCGCAAGGTCCAGTCAATGGAATGATACACGAAAATCCGAATTCGTATGACATTCCAGGGAAACGTACGGGAGCGTATCACATCTTCAACACTGAATATACAAGCTCCCCCATATGTTGAATCGAATCCAGGTCTCTCTGATTGGAATATCAATTCTGTTCTCAACACCCAATACAGTACCTGCAATGAGTGGTATGTTGATTGAGGAATCAGTTTCCCGTCAGTATCACTCCTCTGATAAAACTCAGAGAATGCCATTGACCGATGTTCCATCTGATTTTCAGGAATCTCTTCATGTAAGGCCTCACAAGCAAGTGCTGTTGCCAATTTACCATTTTTTTATAGGCTCTACAAACCCGATCCTGTGCCACATATACATCTCTTCTGATATGGCTTACGCGGCCCTTGTATGATATGTGTTCAATTCCGTGTCAATTCTTATCTTATTGTCGACTCGTACCCTATTCATCGGATACCACCCATAATTCGATGCTATATGCATCATCGCATTATGAATCAGCCTTCAATTCGTCAGGAGAACTCAGATTAATGTGATGGCTTGGACTCATATAAATGTGAACCGATAATTTGATTGTCTACCCTCAGGTTTCCTTCAAATCAGGCACCGCAAAGTCCAGTCAATGTCTTTGACACCCAATACAGTATCCGTAAACAATTGGATTTTAATTGAAGAAATCATTTCCTGTACCCATCATTATCGTTCCACTAAAAAATCGCCATTCATCGCTATTTCATCAAATTATCCTGAACTTTCTTTTGAAGGCCCCACAAGTCAGTCCTCGGACAATCCCTCGTTCCCTTATAAGCCTCACAAGCCCGTCCACATGCCGCATGTACAAGCCTCTTGATATGGTTTGTGCAGCTCATATCCGGTAACAGGATACTCTAGATAATTCATAACCCTTGCTTCGATCCAAGCTTGAATCTATATCCTCAATTTCCTCATTTCTGGCTCACATAAATATCAACGAAAAGCTCCAATTTTCAAAGGAGCCATTCCCTCGTCACGGATTCTAGGACATACAACGACAAACAACGATCTTCACATCACCAGCAATGTCCATTAGGGTGGGCCGAAAAAACCTTTTTTTTTTCTTCGAAGTTGTACTAGTGCGGAAAAGTTGCGAATTAAGAAGACAAAAAAATGAAAAAAAAAATAATTAAAATCGGTTGAGATCTTCCGGTCGCGCACAGGCCCTGAAATTTTACAAAATATGGAAAAACGTCATTATAGCGATTATTTTTGGAATTTTTCATTCTAGCTGTTTTTGTGATGTAATATTTTGAAACGTTTTCGACTAGGGCCTAAGAACATTGGGTTCTCATTTGGTTTGGATCAGCTGATATCTTTCGGTCGCACATGAGCCCCAAAATCTGCCAAAATATTGAAAATTTCACATTTTCATGTATTTTTGTGAGTCTTTAATTTACTTTTATTTTAACGTGACAGCTCAGGTATTTTTATTTTAGAATGTACGAATACATTATTTTATTAATTAGTGATTAAATCAAGGACTTCCGGTCGCACAATGACCCCAATGCCACAGACAAACTGTGCCTAAATAGGATAGGTAGGCTTATGACATGATAATAGCAGTAACAACGGGTATGGTTCTTTTTGACTTGTTTTATATTTGGAAAGCTTAATTAATAAAGTCACTGTGTACTTGTAAGAATAAATATAGATGACTTTGACAAAAAACAGAGTTCTGAAAAAATAGTGAATGTTAGTTGAATCTGTTCATTGGCACTCTTTTCTATTTTGTAGCTGAAGGGACTTTGAAATCTGATTTGCTGGTGAAGTTAGGCATAGATGATCTGGACAGTAGAGTGGTTCTTATGAATCCGTCTCGAGATTCAGCTCCACAGACCTTCCTTGAGGCTTCCGTGACGAGTTTTACACAGCGTTCAACAGCCTGCGTGTGTACTGGGAATTCCTTGAAAGTTATGTTCCAGTCAGGGATTGAATCACTTACGATGTATGATTTAATCTCCTCGTCACTAATTTCTGCCAACAATGGGGGAGAAGATAACTCACAGCCGATCCAGTCGATCATGTCTGAGTATTCTTGTGCATTGAAGTTTATTTTTGGTGGCACGAATTTTCGTATGGTTTTCCTTCTTGCATCTACTTGCCTTGTTTACCAAGCAATACAATCTACCAGGTATTTGCCAAAACGTTTGCTCGATGTTGTTGACCCTGTGATCCAACGTAATGGTTTTTTTGCCCACCCTGAACACCTACTGTTAGCCATGACGCAAGATGACAAGAGACACATAAGAGAGCTCGGACTTCGAAAAATTCTGAAGGCAAGGCAAGTAGATGCAAGAAGGAAAACCATACGAAAATTCGTGCCACCAAAAATAAACTTCAATGCACAAGAATACTCAGACATGATCGACTGGATCGACTGTGAGTTCTGGTCGTTCATTATGAACCTGAGGTCAGATTCCGGGAACCATAACGAATGCACCACGTTCAATGATCCGCAAGCACTTTCAATATGATGGGATCAAATATTATATTGATTTCAAGAATTATCTGAGGCCTGATCATACTCATCCTGGAATTTATTTTTGAAGTGCTGCTTCGCTCCGTCTCTGGTACGGATAATCCCATTCATTCTTTCCACATTCCGTTGAATTTGAGGAATTAACAAAGTCTGAATAGCATAAACAGCAGAGGTGTTGTGTTTTAGACTTTCTGATCAGAATACGTAACGTCCAAACTGAATATTGAATACCTGTGATCAATGGATTCTCCAGTAGATCATGTAATTTCTCCGAGAACTGCGGAACTCCTGGACAATCGAACTCTCAATACTTTCAATATTTCCACCTCTATCATTCAATTCATCAACCACCTTGTCATCTCGTAATTTGTACGATGAACCTTCCTCCATACATGCAGCTTAAATTCTGGAATTCGCGTATAAGTCAGGAAATTCCTGTAACTCAACCTCCGATATCTTTCGCGAATTTCTACCATTGTGTGCGGCTGTTTTGAGTGGATAAATCATTGGCTCTTTCGGAGAGTTCGCGGCTTCGTATATTAGAATGTCGAATAAATCAGCTGAAAATAAACGAATAAATGCGTGGAATCGATTCTTATCAACTGACAGTGTATTGTTCAGTAATGTCTGCACCTAATTCCATGTGGTTTCATTGTAACGTCAATTGTTTTTCTCATCTCCTGTTATTTATCGTTTTACATTGTTACTTTATGAATGTTCGCGACGTTTAAACATCAAAGTTTTTGTGTTTCAACTTATAAAATCGTACTAGGAGTTCACATATTTTCATCTGATTCATCTGGTCATCTAATACACAATGCCGCGAATTCTTCGAACGGACCGTTGCACAGTGGGCCAGATCACACTAAAAACTGGCCAAAATCCAAATTTTCGGCAGAATCGTTTGAAACTCAGTGTACAGGGGTTTTTAGGGTCGCTGGTTACGAATCTGGAATAAAATTTCGGGAATTCAAGATAGCGGATCCAATATGGTGAAAAAAATTTCAAAATACCCCGAATTTCCTTGAAATTTTTCACTCGGGGGTTTTTGGGGTCGCTGATCACGAATCTGGAATCAAATTGTGAAAATTCAAGGTGTCGTATGCGATATGGCGGATAGAAAATTCCAAATTGATCGAATTCCCTTGAAACTCTCCAATCAGGGATTTTCAGGACGGCTGATTACTAATTGGGGGTAGGAAAATTTTGAATCAAGGATGGTGGTCGAAAATTTACACACATAATTATAAGTTAACAAACATCTATCAGAATCCCCTGAAATTCACCACTTGGAGGTTCTTAGAGTGATTGATTTCCAGATTCCAAAATTTAGATGCATATCCTCTACTTTTAGGAGTACCGGTGCCCTGAAGCGGCTGAAAGTACTTTCAGCGGTGCTTTTAGGTGCCGGATTGATGTATAGGCCTAGATCGGCCTGGGCCAGGGGCCTCGAGCTCCTCGGGGGGCCTCATATGCTCAAGCGCCCAGGGGCCTCGATAACCATTAATCCGGCACTGATCACTACCTATGGAATAATAACTATTGAATGAACTCAATATATCTATTGAACGTAATCGGACTCATATACCTTATCCCTATACTTATTTTCACGAAATTCCGAAATCGACTTTTGGCCAGCTTCGAAAGTGATATGACTCACTGTGCGCCATATTGAATCTACAAATCCGAATTTGGTTTTCTTGATACCAAGTGTCTAATCAGCACCTTCCAAAATCTCCGAGTGACGAAAATGTTGAGCGAATCCTATGGATTTAAAAATGTCCGTCCAGCATATTAGACCCGCCATTTTGAATTGTATATTTCAATTACCAAATCCGTAATGAGTCACTTCGGAAAGCCCCTGGGTAACAAGTTGCAAAATGTTCTGATGCAATTTTTAATTTTTGTGATTTTTTCTTGTCACCTACTTCACGGTAAATGGGGCTTACACAACATATTTATACTTTATCGGACGTTTTCTGCAAGAAGCGCGGAAAAAGCGCCGATTGAACTTCTAGTACACAACAATAGTACCACATTAATCCTAGTCTGGGGTGAATCGAACACGGAACGTCGCGGAACGACCTCTTGATAGCGTAGACAAAATGAAAATTACAAGCAAATATTCATAAAATCATGCACCCATGCCTTGTAACACATCGTTCTCCTTGTTCTGTTCCTTTTCTGATTGTATTGAAGTTATCAGATGAAGAAACCATGCATATTGTGATGAATTTTCTCAGCTGGATTGAAATACTTAGAAATTGTCAACATAGCTCCATCCACTTCTGATATGCAATTGTTCATTTTCAAATTACCACCGATTGAACACTAATGTTTGGATCCCCTTGATATGTTCACCAAGTGCACTTGAACTTATATACTTCATCTCCATAAACTTGTTTTCAAAAAATCTGTACTCGGCTTTAGGCCAGCTTGTGCAGTCATCTGGCCCACTGTGCGATGTGCAAATCCGTTCAAAACTGCCGGGCACGTTGGTAGGAATTCACGAAAGATATCGGAGGTTATGTTACAGCAATTTCCTGACTCATGCGCGAATTCGAGGATTTGTGCTGCATGTATAAAAAAGGGTTCATCGGACAAATTACAAGATGACGATGTGGTTCATGAATCAAATGATAGCGGTGAAAATGTTTGTAGTATTGAGAGTTCTATGAGAATGGATGTTCAATTGGAGAATGAGACACACGAAGGTCTCAATACACACACGAACAGAAAAATTGAACTGGAAGGAATGCTGGATGAGCTCAAGGAGAAATTTTCAACCTTGGAACCCAACAATCCATTGAAATTACAAATTTCAACTATCGCCCCATCATCTTGGAGTGCGAGGAAAATCGCCCAAGAATTTGTTACAACGCGATATTTGGCCAACAAATCAAAGGAATTGAAGATGAAAGTTGGCATTTTACCCGATAGTATTGCAAGGGAGGCGAGAAAACTCTCTCAAACAACTTTAGAAACAGTACATGGATTTTATACGAGTGACATGAATAGCAGGATAATGCCTGCATCGAAAGATGTTTCTGTGAAAATTGATGGAGAGCGAATGCTGAAACAGAAACGTCTCTTACTGATGGGTTTGAAAGAACTTTATACCGTATTCAAACAGTCTCACCCAGAACATATTATCTGCTTCAGCGCGTTCGCTAAACTGGGACCAAAAAATTGCATACTCCCTGGGGCTTGTGGAACACATTCAGTTTGTGTTTGCACAATACATCAAAATCCGAAATTGATGTTGGATGCAATTGATATTCAAAAGCTGACGTTGAATACACAAAAGCCACTAACTAATTACAAAGACTGCCTCAATGAAATTGTTTGTGAGAGACCTCGTGCTGATTGTTATCTAGACGCATGTGATGACTGTCCAGGAGTTTCGCAGTTCTCGGAGAAATTACATAATCTACTGGGGAATTCATTCATCACAGATATTCAATATTCAGTTTGGACAGCAACGGGTCGTTCGACTCAACAAACAGAAGTAATGAAAATTGATGATTTTATACTTGAATTGTGTGAAAAACTGACAGTCCTCAAACCTCATTCATTCATCTCTAAGCAACAGAGTCTTTTTATCCGAGAACGGAAACGCAATCTTCGCGATGGCGAAGTACTGGTTACGTTTGATTTTTCTGAGAACTACGCATATGTTTGCCAGGATGCCTCACAAGCATTCCATTTCAATAACGACCAATGCACTGTGTTCCCTGCCATCTATTATTATGAGGAAGGGCGCGATAATAAGCACAAGAGTTATGTATTCTTATCTGGAAGTTTAAAACACGACACTTCCGCTGTTCATGCTATCCAGACCTTGTTAATTCCTGAAATTCAACGCAATGTGAAAAAAGTGAATAAGATCATTTATACCAGTCACGGAGCAAAGCAGCACTTCAAAAATGAATTTCAAATCGCGAATTTAGTTCATCACAAAGGAGATTTCAATATTGACGCTGAATGGCATTACAGTGCGACTGCTCATCGTAAAGGTGCTTGTGACGGGATCGGTGCTACTTTCAAAAGAGGGCATACAGAGCGAGTCTGACTGCCAAACCTCAAAATGCTATATTGACGCCCCAAAAACTCTACAGCTCGGCGAAGAGTCATTTTGAAACCATAAGCATCATGTACTATGATAAAGTATTTCACGGAAAGATAAGACGGAAACTCAACAAACGATTCGAGAATGCCCAACCTGTACCTGAGATTCTGAAAAAACATGGGTTTTCGATAGGATCCGATAATGAAGTGCTCATGAAAAGGTACTGAAAAGGTAACGATGAACAAAACAGGGTATGGTGGCCAAATGGACAACCGTGAGGTAATGTACGCGTAGTTGCAAACTTGTTAATTAAGAGACATGTGACAATCAACGGCCCTTTTCAGGGCCATTTGATGTGCAAAGTCTGATCGCGCAACCTCCTCGTGGTGCACATTGGGTTATGCTAATGCCGACGGCTTGGAGCCTGGATACACAAATTCACAAGTCAAAAACCGGCAGTATTCATGGTTTGGTTAGAGGAAGATTTGCGAGGAGTTTCATTGGGAGGGAGTCTATTGAAAGTTTGTGAATTTGTGTGACCAGACCCCGAATGATTCCTGAAATCAATATAATATTCGTTTCCATCATATCAAATGTGCTTGCGGATCATTGAACGTGGTGCGTTCGTTCTGGTTTCCGGAATCTGACCTCAAGTTTATAATGAACGAACAGAACTTTCTCGGAACAAAGATTTACGTCAGAGGACGGATGATTCCTCATATCCAGACCGTCACTCCGAATTTTCCATTCATAATTCCGAGAATCCAGATTCGGATGTCTATCAGCGACCTCAAAAGTCTCAGTATAACATTGTTTCCACGAATTCAAGAGATTGATAATTCTTCCGACCGCCATATTGAATTACCTATTCGCTATCCCGGAAATTCGAGTTCGGATTCTTGATCAGCGACCTCAAAAACTTCAGTATACCAATGTTTCCGCAAATTTGAGGGATTAATAATTCTTCTGAGCGTCATATTGGATCCGCTATCTCTAATTCCGGAAATCTGGGTTTGGATTCTTGTTCCGCGACCCCAAAAACCTCAGTATGACAATGTTTGCACAAATCCAAGAGATTTATAATTTTTCCGACCACCATATTGGATCCGCCATTTGTAATTCCGGAAATCTGAGTGCGGATTCGTCATCTGCGACCTGAAAAACCTCCTTCCCACATGTTTGAAAGAATTCGAAGCAATTTTCATATTCCGGCCGCCATATTGGATCCGCCATTTGCAATTTCAGTATTCCAACCGCATGCAAATAATCCGGGAGGCTCGGATCACATGCCCCAGTCCACAGAACTATCCAACACCCACGTATCATATTTCTAGCACTGGTTTTGATTATTCTCAACACGTTTCCCCTTCGTCCCAGCCGCCATATTGGTGAAGTGCTCGCCATGTTCAGAAAACACCATACGGCAATGGAAAGTTGACACTTCAACGAAAATTTTGATTGGTTTCCGAGATCTCTATCTTCAAAATTGAGATGTGCAGGGGGGGAGTGGCCGATTTCACAAAGAATGTCCCATATATATATACAGGGTGTCCCATTCTAATTCCTATATCGGAATAACTCGAAAACAAGGGGTTTTGGAGAAAAATGTTCCGAACAAAAGTTGTGAGATTTTGAGGGGGACATCTGATGGTGACCTTGACTTCGGCCTCGGATCTCAACTTCAAGGGCATCCAGAGGTCAACTCTTTTTTCATAAATGATATCCCCTACTTTTGACTGCAGATTCAGATTACACGTTGAAGATCAAGAAACTCCTGTATGAATCATTCCATATATATATACAAGGTGTCTCATTTGAATTTTTATATTGGAATAAATCAAAAACGAGGAGTTTTGGAGGAGAATGTTTTCAACAAAAGTTGTGAGATTCCGAGGGGGACATATGATGGTGACCCCTACTTTGGCCTCGGATCGCAACTTCGAAGGTCATTCAGAGGTCAACTTTTGTTTCATGAATGCAATCCCCTCCTTTTGACTGCAGATTCAGATTTGACGTTGAAGAACAAGAAACTTTTGTCCGAATCATTTTCCCGAATTCCGCACAGATGGCGCTCTGATCAATAAAAAATGAGTTTCATGAAACACTCGTATTGCTTTCTGTGTGGAACGACATTGAACTCTCCAGTGTTCTTTTTTCAGCTTCTGAGGATAACCGTCGCCATTGGAGTTACCCAATGTGCACCACGAGGAGGTTGAGCGACCGGATCTTGCACATCTTTGAGGCCCTGAAAATTTGATGAAATCCCATGAGTAAAAATTCAAAGTGGTAAGATGCGGAGACCTAGCTGGGATTTTCATCGACCAATATTGCGATTATGTCTGGTCGTAGTACCGTTACTGTGAATTGTTGCCAAACACGAGTACACAACAATACTTGTGTTTATCATGAACAAGAAAGTTCATACTGGAGCATTGTTCACATACATTAGTGAAACGGAATGTTTAATATGCTTCATTCATTCACAAATTCGATATACGATTCAAACTTGGAGAAGATCTTTGATCAGTGTTGTGAAGCTCTCAATACCATGGATTATCCTTGGGGTGGAATACTTGATATTCTCCTCATACTAGGAGAATGTCGACGTAATTACGCTGCAGCATCAAGATTGTATGGAGAGAGGTATCCAAATACACGCCAGCCTTCACTTCAGGCGATATGCTCAATAGAAAGACGAGTTATAAGAATGAATATCCCACGAGTCAGAAGGCGTTATGATGGAAATCGTATGGATGCACGCTCAGTAGCCGTTTTAAGAATGGTGCACCTGAATCCTCACGTTAGTACCAGAGAAATCCAGCACCAATTAGGTATCCCAAGATCAACGGCACGCCGCATATTAGGATCTGGTAAATATCATCCTTACCACATGACATTGGTGCAAGCATGAGGTGAAGATGATCTTGGACGTAGGGTTGAATTCGGTCAATGGGCCTCGGAGCAACCGTCTGGTTTTTTCAATTACGTGATGTTCAGCGATGAGGCGACTTTTCGCAGTAACGGTGGTATGGACAGACATAATTGTCATTATTGGTGAATTGAAAATCCCAGATGGCATCGACAAGTTGACAATCAACATCGCTGGACTCTGAATGTGTGGTGTGGGATTTTGAATGGTCAAATCACTGGTCCCTATTTCTTCCAACATACTGTTAGGAAGGAAAATTATCTAGAATTGATTCGGGACAAATTACCAAGTATGTTGGAAGATGTTGATCTCTACACCCGGAACAGGATGTGGCTTCAACATAAAAGGGGACCACCTCATAACGCTGCAATTGTCAGAAATTTCTTGAACGCATCTTACCCACACAGATGGATTGGTCGCGGTGGATACATTGCCCGGCCGGCTAGGTCTCCGGATCTTAACCCTTTGGATTTTTACTTATGGGGTTTCATCAAAGATGTAGTTTATGAAAGACTACCAACGACTTGAGATGACATGAAACGCCGAATACGAACTGTCTGCCGAACAATTCCACGTCATGTGCTCTTTTCGTTAGAGCCACATTTTCAGAGACGAATCAGCTTATGCCAACAGGTCAACGGTGCAAATATCGAACATTTGATACGGTGAATTCTCATACATACTGCAGAGCGTTTGTCGTGAAAAATTACACACCTCTACAGTCCAGACAATCGGCCCTTTTCAGGGCCACATAGATGTACGAAATCCGATCACTCAACCTCCTCGTGGTGCACATCGGGTGACTCTAATGGCGACAGTGATCCTCAGAAGCTGGAAAAAAAAACACTGGAGAGTTAAATGCCGTTTTACACAGGAAGCAATACGAGTGTTTCATAAAACTCATTTTTCATCGATCAGAGCGCCATCTGTGCGGAATTCGGGAGAATGATTCCGACGAAAGTTTCTTGTTTTTCAACGTCAAATCTGAATCTGCAGTCAAAAATAGGGAATTTCATTGGAGAAACAAAAGTTGATCTCTGAATGACCTTGAAGTTAAGATCCGTGGCCAAAGTCAAGGTCACCATCAGATGTCCCCCTCGGAATCTCACAACTTTTGTTCGAAACATTTTCCCCCGAAACTCCTTCTTTTGAGTTATTCCGATATAAAAATTGGAATGGGACACCTGTATATATTGTAACGTATTAATTTCACGAATTTATTATAATATAATTCAAAATAGAATCATTCCAATGCGTGGAATGTATACGCATACAAGTATGCAAGCACATGTATGCTCTGGATCGATTCGCTTCTCTTGTTGAGGAGATTGAGAGAAAAGGAAAACAATAACATAATAACCCAGAATATAATAGCTCCGAAATTTGGATCAAATTCAGTAAGAAGAAGGAATCGAAATGAGAGGCATAGTAATGAGATAACGACTCGATAAATGATTGATATCAAGGGGATTAGAATCAATAATACCTCCCCGTGGATGATTGCGGGTCTTCCAGGGGGATATTCATGATACCTGTCCTTGATATCTTCTTTATCCATCCCTGGTAGTATTTGCTTCCTTTACGTGGTGGGGAGGATGAGTATCTCAGAGTTGGATCTTTTTTCTGAGTGGAATGAACTACTCAAGACAGAGAATACAAAGTGAGAGAAACGAAATCATCCTCATGCCAGAAACATCGGCCAAAACGGAAGGAAAGCAAGGGGAAACTACCTTCCTTGACATGTTTCAATACTTCCCGAGGAAATAAAACCTTTTCATAACCTGGAATATTATGTAACAAAAACAAACGAACAAATTAATTAATACATGATGGCGCTCTCTCGGGTAAAATATTCCGGAGGTAAACTAGTCTCCCGTCCGGATCTCCGGGTGGAGGCTGCTCGAGGAAGCTTCATCAGCAAGGAACGGAAACCGAAGAATAGGATAGGGGAAAGAAACAACGTTCTTCGAGTCGGAGCGTGGAATGTTAGATCACTGGGGCAAGCGGGAAAATTAGAAAATTTGAAATTAGAAATGGATAGGTTGAATATAGACGTGATGGGGATTGGGGAAATGAGATGGCCACAAGAGGGCGATTTCTGGAGTGAGGATTATAGAATAATTCATACATGATCAAAGAATGGTCAAGCAGGTGTGGGAATTATAATGCATAAAAGAGTAGGAAATAGAATAGAAAATTATTTGCAACATAATGAACGTGTGATGATGGTTAGAATCAGAACAAAACTGGTAGACACAGTCATAGTCCAAGTATACATGCCCACATCTGCATATTCGGGGGAAGATATTAAAAAAACGTTCGAAAAAATAGAAGAAGTGATAGAATATGTGAAGGGAGAATAGAATTTGATAGTGATGGGGGGTTGGAATGCGGTAGTAGGACGAGGGAAAGAGGACAACATAATAGGAGATTTCGCGTTAGGGAGGAGGAACGATAGAGGACAACGTTTAGTCGAATTTTGTGAAAATCATAAGATGATTATCACAAGCACTTTATTCGAAAATCATCCAAGAAGAATCTACACTTGAAAAATACCAGGAGATACAGCAAGATACCAAATTGATTACATATTAGTGGAACAAAGATTTAGAAACCAAGTGAAAAACTGTAAAACTTATCCCGGTGCAGATATAGATAGTGATCATAATATGTTGATGATGAAATGTTCTCTGAAATTCAAATCTCTGAAGAAGGGAAGTAAAATGCAGAAAAGATGGAATCTAAAGAACCTCAAGCGAAAACAAACACATGAGGCATTCGAAAGAGTGTTGGATGAAAAATTGGGAGATCGAGAAGAGAGAGACTTGGGAATAGAGAGGAGATGGACAAAGATGGAGGAGAATATGAGAGAATGTGCGGGTAAGACTTTGAAGAATAATGGAGTAGAACCTAAAAACCCATGGATACCGGGAGAAATTTCAGAATTGATCAATGAAAGAAGAAAATACAAGAATCATCATAGCCAAGGAGGCCAGCAACGATACAAATCATCGAGAAATAAGATAATAAGAGAATCAAGGAAAGCAGAAGAACAGTGGTTAGAGGAGAAATGTCAGGAAATAGGAATAAGATTGCATTTCGGAAAAATAGATGGAGCATATAGGATTATTGAAAGATTTTTCGGACGAGTGAAATCTAGAAGCAATAAGATCAGAAACTCTCTAGGACGACAATTGATAAAAACGGAAGAGAAAATAGAACAGTGGATCAATCATTTGGAAGACTTGTATAGAGGGAAACATGATATAGCACTTTTAGAGAAGGAGGAGGATGTACATAAAGAAGAATTGGGAGATTCGATATTGAGATCAGAATTCAACGAGGCTTTGAAAGAATTGAAAAATAATAAAGCGCCAGGCATGGATGGCATAAGTGCGGACTTTATAAAAGCCTCCAGTGAAGGAACTCGTGACGCACTGTTTGAATTGATCAGAGATATGTACGAAAAACGCGAAGTACCGGAAGATTTCCAGAAGAATAAAATTCTCGCTATCCCGAAGGAACAAGGGGCAGCTGAATGTGAGAACTACAGAACGATCAGTTTAACTTCACATGCTTCGAAGAAACTGACCGAAATTGTATACAGGAGGATGGAAAATAAATCAGAGAGTAGATTGGCGGGAGATCAGTTTGGTTTTAGAGAAAATAGGGGAACGCGAGAAGCAATGTTAGCACTTAGGGCAGTTATAGAGGAAAGAATAGCGCTGAAGAAATCTGTGTACATAGGTTTTGTAGATATACAAAAGGCTTCCGATAATGTGGACTGGGAGAAGATGTTTGCGATCCTGGAGAAGGTGAGAATGGATTGTAAAGATACAAGAATAATATACGAGTTATATAAGAATCAAAGTGCAATGATAGACATAGAGGGTCAGGAAGGGGAAGCACAAATAAGAAGAGGGGTGCGACAAGGATGCTCATCATCGTCACTGTTTTTCAATTTATATATAGGAGAAGCAATGAACGAAGTGAAGAAGGAAATTCAATCGAAATTACAGATTCAGGGAGAAAATATAAGTATGTTGAGATTCGCGGATGACATAGCTACACTTGCCACGATGGTACTGAGTTAGAAAATATTCTCAACACTATGAGAACAATATCATTGGAAAACTATTGTATGAATATAAATAAAGACAAAACAAAATTCATGATGTGTACAGGAGGGTGGAGTGAAAAACAAAAAAGTCTCTGAATCGAATCGTAATAGTGCGGAAAAGTTGCTACTCTTCTAGACAAACTCAGGGAAAGAAGAAATCTTCAACTCGCGGATTTCGTTTAAAGTTTTGAATTTCATCGAAAATTCAAGGATATTCCAAAATATTCCAGGTTGCTTAAGTATTGTCCGATCGAGCTAATTTTTGGTTTGTCGCATTATGTTGTGATTTTTAATGGAAAAAACAACATATCCCCCTCCTCCCTTCACGGGGAGGGGGTAACACAGAAAGCCTGCACGGGGTCATAAAGCACGTTTTCCCCTCAAATCCCCCTAAATAGGTGTCGACGCCTTACAGTTACATCGAAACAATTTCCGATGCATTATAGAATATCCTTATCGCTTCAATTATCATATGAACTGAAATCGCTTATGGGGCATAAACTCAATGGCTGGCATTCCTTACTCGTCTTTGCTAATTATCCAGTAGCACAGTAGAGTTGTATCGTCGCAGCGTTATTGCAGACTGAGTGTCTTATAGAAAATCCACACGCACTTGTGTGCATCGCATATATTTCCTCCTACACATTCTTGATTATCTGTTGTATCGTCACAGCGTTATTACAGACTGAGTGTCTTATAGAACATCCACACGCACTTGTGTGCATTGCATGTATTTCTACATACACATTCTTGATTATCGGTTGTATCGTCGCAGCGTTATTGCAGACTGAGTGTCTTATAGAAAATCCACACGCACTGGTGTGCATCGCATATATTTCCACATACACATTCTTGATTATCGGTTATCAATGTCCCTGACACGTGAAGACACGGCGTGTCCTTTCTTCGGGGCCCCAAGACCATTGCCGCTTTCCTTCCTCCCAACATCTGCGGATGTCGTGGAAGCTTCTCACCAGGAAAGATATTGACTGTGCTCCGGGAAGAGAGTCAACTTTTCTTTGGTGGCTAGCAGTGTAGCCTCACAATTGGAAGCATTGTATTGCAAAGCTTCCATTCCTGCCGTTTCTCATGCCAGAATAATACAAAAAATAAAAGTCCCGCATGACAAATATTATGTTCTCAGAAAATCTTACAACAGGGAAAAAACACATGAAAAGTACAAGAACTTCATCCAAGAGTCATGTGAAACTTTATTCGATATTTCTACATGTAAATGCCCTATGACATTTGAGTGCATTTGCAACAAATCTTTTAGTGCATGCATTTGCTCCAATCCTGTTGTCATTCAATGCAGGTGCCCTAAAGACAGAAAAATACCTGTAATAGAACTCAAGTTCCTGTATGCACAAAGGTATTTGAGGAAGGGGAAAATTGGAGCCAAAGATTTGACAGAAACCAAAAGATTGACAAAACAAATGCAGAAGAAAGAACGTAGTAATCTTCTGCAGCACTCCTCTATAGAAATTGCTGCAGGTCCGTCTTCTTTTAGCACTATTCCTGGAACAGAAAATAAACATTTTGAAGAAAGTGACAATGAACAGCACGATGCAACCTTTCAGTTCCCACGCTCAACGTCTTTTGTTTCTGAAAAAAAACAGATCCGTTTGTCATTGCCAGCAACTGGGGGGATATGTGATCGGTATGGGGTTTCTGACAGAGCAGCAGCAGCCATAGCTTCAAGCGTGCTGAAAGATGTGGGATTAGTCACTGATGAAAATTCATCTATGATTATTGATCGAAGCAAGATTAGACGTGAGAAAGAAAAATGCAGAGCTAGTTCAGTTGAAGCGCAGCTTATTGAGCGACAAGCAGAGGGTCCTAAGTGTTTGTACTTTGACGGCAGATCAGATAACACACTGTACTTAGAAGAAAGAAACGGTAAACGCTACCAAACAGAGAAAAAAGAAGAACATATTTCTGTTATTGAGGAACCTGGCTCAAAATATGTTTGCCATATAGTACCAGATTCAAAGACCGGAAAGGATACAGCCCTCAGCATTGTGAGGTACTTCGAAGACAATGCTATAGATACATCTGGTATTGCAGTTATCGGTTGCGATGGTACAGCAACAAATACTGGCTGGAAAAATGGAGCCATTAAACATATTGAGATGGAATTACAAAAACCCTTACAATGGGTTATCTGCCTCATGCACTTTAACGAATTGCCTTCGCGGCATCTCATCAAAGATCTTGATGGGGGAACAAGTGGTCCTCATTCATTCACAGGTGCTATCTGCAAACAACTTGCAGAATGTGAGTCGTTGCCTGTGGTTGATTTTCAGCCGATCAGCTGCGTTCTGCCAGAGATTGATTTCAGAATCCTCAGTAAAGATCAAAGATATTCACACGAGATTGCTCTCAGCATTGATTCAGGATCCTGTTCAACAGATCTAGTCAACCGTGACCCGGGACCAATAGCACATGCTCGTTGGTTGACCACAGCTAACAGAATTCTTAGGCTATATATTTCCACTGCAAACCCGTCAGAAACGCTGCAGCTTATAGTGACATACATATTACACATATACGCACCACTGTGGTTCCAAATTAAGACAAAATCTTCCATTCTTGAAGGACCAAAACACATTTTTGATTGTATCAAAAGATGTCGAAAGTTACCTCCTAAAGTAAGGAATATTGTACATAAAGTCATTCAGACAAACGGCTTCTTCGCCCATCCAGAAAATGTTCTGCTGTCTATGGTAATGGATAACGATGAGCGCATTAGAGAACTAGGTCTAAGGCGAGTCCTCGAAACAAAAGAAGAACCTGTGACAAAAAAAGCTTCTGTAAGGACTTTTAAAGTACCTGAATTTAATTTTGAAGCGCAAGAGTACTTTGACATCATCAATTGATCTAAGGTTACACTTGCCTGTCCCCCACTCTTGTCTTCTCTTTCCGCACAGCAAATTTTGATGCTAATTAAGGAGAAACAGAAACCAACACTAGAAATAGACCTAAAAAAAGTCCCTTGTCACACTCAGGCAGTAGAACGGTGTGTAAAACTGGTAACAAGAGCCAGTAAAGAAGTATATGGACACGACAGGAGAGATGGCTACATTCGAGCAACTCTTAACTCTCAAGCAGAAATGCCACAATTCGAAACAAAATCTGACTTCAAATAGAGTCCATGCTCACATTTGGTTGGTTGGTTGGGTAGGGGGTGGGTGGAACTCGCGGTGCAGCCACCTTCTCGTGGTGAGTTCTGAGTCGTGACAAGTGTGACGGGCGGAGAGCTGCATATATTGCATACTGTAATAAGCCATGGATATAACCCCTCCCCCAGGCGCGGATTCAAAGGGGGGGCGGTAGGGGCAATTACCCCTCCCAAGCCAACCAAATATGTTCCGGCAATGGGGAGTTTTTGTATTCCTACGATCTTTATTTTTTCTGAAGTTCAAATAAGTACTTTTCGCCCCCCCACCCCAAGACAGATCTCTGGATCCACCCCTGCTCCCCCTCCTTTCTGCCCCCTTTGTCGTTATTTGGAAGGGGGATTCAATTGAAGTAATGATATTATTCTATACAGTGGGAATTATTGCGATATAACGGGACGGTGTCGACAGAGTTATTTAGGGCGATTTGAGGGAAAAATGGACTTTCTGATTCGCTTCAAGCTTCATCAAGGAGGGGAGGGGGTATATTTTTCTCCAATAAAAAGCTCAATATAATACCACAAACCAAAAATCAGCTTGATCGGACAATAATCGAGCGAACTCGAATCTTTTGAAATATCCTTGAATTTTCGATGAAATTCAAAAACTTTAAACGAAATGCGCGAGTTGAAGATCTTATCCGATTTCAAAATTTTTTTTTTTCCTGAGTTCGTCTTGAAGAGTAGCAACTTTTCCGCACTATTACGATTCGATTCAGAGACTTTTTTGTTTTTCACTTCACCCTAGTGTACAGCAGCGAAAACAGCTGGAAGAACGAAAATCAAAATAGATACCGAGACAATTGAACAGGTGAAAGAATCCAAATATCTAGGAAGCATAATTACAGGAAACGGCAAAAGCGAAAAAGATATGAGAGCAAGAATAGGACAAGGGAAACAGGCTTTTCACCAAAAGGAACAGTTATTATGCTCAAAAAATATAAGCTTGGAAGTAAGGAAGGAATTCTTGGAAAGTTACGTTTGGAGCACAGCATTATATGGTTGCGAAACTCGGACAATGGGGAAAACTGATCAACGCAGACTTGAAGCTTCTGGAATGTGGTGTTATAGGAGGATGCTCAGAATAAAATGGATAGACAAAGTCAAAAATGAAGAAGTACTCGAGCAGATAAATGAAGAAAGAAATCTTTTGAAACACATCGTGAAAAGGAGGAGCAATCTTATAGGACACACATTACGGCATGAGAGTTTATTGGAAACAATATTGGAAGGGAAAATGAATGGTCAAACTGGTAAAGGTAGACCTAGAGCAAGTTATATGAAGCAAATCGTACAAGACAAGGGATGTAGTAGATATGTAGAAATTAAACGTTTGGCGGATAATAGACAGGGGTGGAGGGTTTCATCAAATCAGTCGTAAGACTGATTACTTCATGATGATGATGAGAATCAATAAGAGAATCATATGAATGCGTGGAAGCACATGCATGCTCCGTGTCGATTCATTTCTCTTGTTAAGACGAGTGAAAAGACGAAGAAAATAATAATGTAACATGATAACTGTTAAATTTAGATCAAATTTAACAAGAGGAATCAATCGCAATGAAGAGGACATGAAAGTGTGATAGTACCACACACACGAACGATTCAATGTGAAATCAAAGGAAGGAGGGAGGAAATTCAAGATATATAAACCCGTGAAATCACGGACAAGTCGTCATTTGTTCAACTTTGAACGAACGACACTCGACTTAGAGCAAAAAGTTGACTCCGAACAGTTAAGCGGTGCGAGAATTGCTCTCAAACTTCATGACTCTCCTAGTCAACTTGTGCTTAGAACAGACGTAGTCTGATTTTTGGAAAATTCCAAGATATCTCAGTTAGGCGGTGCGAGAAATTGCTTTCAATCTCCAGGGCTGAGGTAGATTGAAAATATTCTAAAATAGACGAGAAATACTTTGGAAGCGTTAGGCGGCTCGGGAAATTACTCCTGGGCTTCATGGCCTTTCAAAGTGCTTGAAGCCTTGCTTAGGCGAAAGCTGGCAAGTCACACCGTTATTTCCCGAAACGATCCGGCGGAGTCAGCAATTGCGCGGGCTCTTCATGGTTGTCTCGGGAAGAAATGGAAGTGACAGCGGAAAATCAAACGCCTGCAAGAGTCATGGCCTTTGAAGGCGTATGATTAATAAGCGAGAACTCGTAAAGTCGCGTGCCGAAGTCAATAGTTGGCAAACTATCAAAACGAACGTGGAATAGCCACGGTATTGCGAGATTCAACTTTAGCTTCAATATAAATCGAACTGATTATCAATAATTATGAGTTAGCGTGACCAGTGCTCGAGCTCATTGAGGAATTTGGTTTTCATTGTGAAATAATTTTGTTGTCTGTTTATGTAATAAACGCCGATCGTGAATCAGTTACCATTGAAACTCTATATAACGCGTTTCATTGGTGAAATCACCCAATTCCTAAGAAAAAAATATATGAAAGAAAATGATAAGGAACGTTCCAATATATATACTTTTTCATGAAAAGCTGAAGATGCTAAAGACTTCCGCAAAAATTTAATGGATATTCAACTGTGAGATTAATTTCATAAAACAATTATTCATTTCTGCAGCAGCATTCATTCATTGTCAATATCGTTTATTTTAAGTAATGTACAGTAATGGGTTATGTTGAAAAAAGTTGCTAGGTTTATTGGATGTTTGTTTTTCCTCCACACTTTTACGTATATTATTACGTATTTCTTGCGTTTCTTACGTTTATGTTCACGTTACTTGCGTAAGCAGACCTTGATTTTTAGTTCGCCATGTTGCGTCAGACGGCGCTCAAGCTCGTTGTTTTTCGATTATCGTTAGACCTCGCATACCCTGACCCCCATCAAAGAGGATCAGATAGAGTGGGAGCGCTGTATATTCGACTAAGTAGGCCATTTGCAGTCTCAGTGGCGAACTACCCCTATTCATCATGTGTATCTCTTCAGAATACTCAGCCGCTGTGCTGCGAGGAGACGCTGAAACTCGCCACGGTAAGTTGTACTGTTCTCCTATGACCGTTTCCACTCTTTCTGATTCTCTTTGACCCCACCATCGAACATCACAAGAGTTTTCAGGCCAGTATATACGACCGTGTTTGTAATACACTCATATTGTATCAACATATTACAGAAGAATAGATCGAATCAATTACATTCAAGTATAGGCTATGAATAAGGTGAAACTTTAGGAATTAAAAAAACGTTGGATTTTGTCACTTGTACATGAATGATCGTAACTTCTGTAAATGTTTGAACGAGAACAATTTTGTAAACGCTCTTCATTCAAGATTTGCAAGACAAAAACTGGTCGAAGACAATTTCGAAGACGTTTACGATGGAAAAGTGTATCAAAAGTTGAGTGCACCAGGTCAAATATTAGCTGATCGTCATAACATGTCCTATACGTTTAATACTGACGGAGTTCCTCTGGGTAAAGCCTCAAAACAGAGAATGTGGCCTATTTGCCTCACTATAAATGAACTACCTAGACATTTACGTTCGGAGTACACCTTGTTAGGTGGTATTTATGTTGGTGAGACAGATCCGAATATGCAAATATTTTTACACCCATTCGTAGAAGAAGCTGATGTATTAGCAACGAGAGGTTTGAATTGGTTTTTCAATGGACAAAATGTCAACAGCAAAATAATCCCTCTGTGCAGTGTTGTAGACTCTTTTGCACGATGCAAAATGTTGGATATGAGTCAGTTCAACGGACAATATGGCTGCACATTGTGCTATCAAGTGACAGAGCGTACTCCAAACGGACCAAGATTCACCATATCCGCTAAATCTGCTGATAGAACACACAAGGAAATTTTGATGGATACCTCAAAGGCATTTGAAAATCGAAATCATCCCGATAAAAAGGCGAGAGTAGTTCATGGAGTGAAAGGACCATCACCTCTCCACAATCTACTATATTTCAATGTAGTGGACGGCATGGTGCCAGATTACATGCACTCTGTGCTTTTGGGGAAGGTGCGTCACCATTTGGAATTAATTTTAACATCGGTTGGCCAAAAATATTATATTGGTCCAGATTCTCATCTCGATGTGATAGACAGCAGGTTATTGAGTATTCAACCACCTACAAGTATTACACGAACTCCTCGAAGTATTCGCAGCCGGAAATTATGGAAGGCTTCAGAATACAGGTCGTGGTGTCTTTTTTATTGTATACCCTGTTTGGATGGGATATTACCTCGAAAGTATCTACTGCATATAGGTATACTTTCAGAAGCACTAAATATTCTACTGCAAACGTCCATCACTGGGGCAAATTTGGAGTATGCAAACAAATTGTTCTTGAGATATGTCTATTTATATCAGAAATATTATGGAAAAACTTCAATGGTCTATAATATTCATCTTCTGACACATCTTCCCAAAACTGTTGATGATTTCGGTCCACTTTGGACAATGAACACTTTCCCTTTCGAAAGTCACAATAGAACCCTTCTTCAATTACAAAAAAATCCAACACGTATTGCTGAAGAACTGGCTCGAAAATTTCAAACTTTCACATCATTATCGAGTTGGTGCGATGAATATGCATCAAGTGACGTCACAGCACATTTTTGTGCTGAATTGTTCGAGAAATCTAATAAGTTTTGTGTTCGCTACGAGAAAACAACTTTAGTCGGACTTGGTTTTACTTCGATTCTGAGCGCAGAAGAACAAGCTTGCTTCGATGGATTAGACGTGCAAGACATAAGAGTTTTTGAAAAAATGATTTTTAACAAACTCCGCTTCACCAGTGCTTCTTATACTCGCACGCGACGCACGAATGATTCTTACATATATACCAGTACAGGCACAACGGGCAGAATACATAAGATTTGTCGAATTACATTTGGGAATGAACAAAAGATTGTAATTCTCATCAGAAAATTCATAACTACTTCGGAACCAATTTTGGGTGATAAATATCTAAAATCGTATCACGTTCAAAAAGTCTTGAGAGAAGGGAATTTAGAAGCAATAAAGGAGAAAGACATTTTTGGCCAGAGTATTTTTATGCATCTGGACAATGGCGATTTTGTTTGTAATATCCCATTCGGATGTTATGGCGATTGACTGCATTTATTTATATACAATTCAAAAGTTCAACCTGTCAATTAGAATATTAGAATATTGAATTTTTTTGTGTCAAAAATTGTTGTATTATTTCAACTTATTCACAAAAACAATAATGCGCAACAAATTAA
Organism: Gonatopus flavifemur; assembly: GCA_018340375.1. NCBI lineage: Eukaryota > Metazoa > Arthropoda > Insecta > Hymenoptera > Dryinidae > Gonatopus > Gonatopus flavifemur. The sequence goes on along the minus strand of JAFFJZ010000085.1, from coordinate 101,280 downwards.
AATAAACTTTTATATCATAATAATTGAAAAATCAATCATAAATTATGTCGCTGAATTTTTTATGCAGATTACTTTACCCAGCAAAAAATCTGGAATTGAAATAGAAAATTTCCTATTTTTTTTTAAATTCTTTCCAATTCGAATTTTGAAATTTCGAATTGAAAAGAATTAGAAAGAATGAAAAGGAATTGGAAAGAATAGGAAATTTTCTATTTCAATTCCAGATTTTTTGCTGGGTAGTAATTAATCACAAAAAACTTCAGTCCTATTGTTTTTCTGCACAGAGAAGATTTCATTTCAGAGTTAACCGTATTTATATTCTGCTTTTGGGATATACTTGATTATGTCGTTATGAACCACAAATATACGAGAGTTCACCATACGCTCTCGTGAAGAGAAGGATAAATATGTTGGAATTTGAAATAAATATGATTCTGAGCCTCATAATAGAGTATATCCTAAGAGTACCATACGAATATAGTAATCTTTAATATGAAACTCTCCTCTGTGTACCTCCATGATTGAAGAAATGGAGTATAAAATCAAAGCCCGAATCCGTAATGAATGATGAAATAATAATGATAAAACATGATGAATGAAGTACATCGAAGTTTTGACTGATAGATTTATAATACATTCAACAAATCGATCCTGCTTTGTTTCTTGTGTAATAATGTGATTGCGATCAATTGTGGAAAATTCTTTAGAGGCCACTCTCAAGGCAAGACAAGTGGCGTGACAAACCATTCAGCTGCTGCCATGCCGTTAGTATCATCTTAATTCATTCTTCAGAAGCGCTCTCTTATTGAATACTATTTGTTTCGTATCAATCATTTTTACAATTTGATTCATTTCTTTTATATTCTCATATTGTGTTCAAATTTCCCTCTTGACGATGACTCATGTACTGAACGATTCTTATTGGTCCTAATTTTTTATTGGTTGGAAATATATGAAATACCGCATCATTTACCGGGTAGTAATGTTTTGTTCTTTTCAACTGTTATTGAACAAAATAGACATGCGGGAATCAACAGCCGAAATTGATTGAATGGTAAGTGATGGGAAAATTTGATTTTTTATGGACATTTCACCGATTTGCACGCATAATTCATGGAGAAAATTTGTTAATTTTTCCCATGTAGAATATTCAATCATCATCATCATCAAGTAATCAGTCTTACGACTGGTTTGATGTAACCCTCCACCCCTGTCTATTATCCGCCAAACGTTTAATTTCTACATATCTACTACATCCCTTGCCTTGTACGATTTGCTTCATATAACTTGCTCTAGGTCTACCTTTACCAGTTTTACCATTCATTTTCCCTTCCAATATTGTTTTCAATAAACTCTTATGCCGTAATGTGTGTCCTATAAGATTGCTTCTCCTTTTCACGATGTGTTTCAAAAGATTTCTTTCTTCATTTATCTGCTCGAGCACTTCTTCATTTTTGACTTTGTCTATCCATTTTATTCTGAGCATCCTCCTATAACACCACATTTCAAAAGCTACAAGTCTTCGTTGATCAGTTTTCCCCATTGTCCAAGTTTCGCAACCATATAATGCTGTGCTCCAAACGTAACTTTCCAAGAATTCCTTCCTTACTTCCAAGCTTATATTTTTTGAGCATGATGACTGTCTCTTTTGGTAAAAAGCCTGCTTCCCTTGTGCTACTCTTGCTCTTATATCTCTTTCGCTTTTGCCGTTCTCTGTAATTATGCTTCCTAGATATTTGAATTCTTTCACCTGTTCAATTGTCTCGGTATCTATTTTGATTTTCGTTCTTCTAGCTGTTTTCGCTGCTGTACACATCATGAATTTTGTTTTGTCTTTATTCATATTCATACAATAGTTTTCCAATAATATTGCTCTCATAGTGTTGAGAATATTTTCTAACTCAGTACTACTCGTGGCCAATATAGCTATGTCATCCGCGAATCTCAACATACTTATATTTTCTCCCTGAATCTGTAATTTCGATTGAATTTCCTCCTTCACTTCGTTAATTGCTTCTTCTATATATACATTGAAAATCAGTGGCGATAATGAGCATCCTTGTCTCACCCCTCTCCTTATTTGTGCTTCCCCTTCCTGACCCTCTATGTTTATTAGTGCACTTTGATTCTTATATAATTCGTATATTATTCTTCTATCTTCATAATTTATTCCCACTTTCTTCAGGATCGCAAACATCTTCTCCCAGTCCACATTATCGAAAGCCTTTTGTATATCTACAAAACCTATGTACACAGATTTCTTCACCGCTATCCTTTTCTCTATTACTGCCCTGAGTGCTAAGATTGCTTCTCGCGTTCCCCTATTTTTTCTAAAACCGAACTGATCTCCTGCCAATCTACTCTCTATTTTATTTTCCATCCTCCTATATATAATTTTGGTCAGTATTTTCGAAGCATGTGAAGTTAAACTGATCGTTCTGTAGTGCTCGCATTCGTCTGCCCCTTGTTCTTTCGGGATAGCGAGAATTTTATTCTTTTGGAAATCTTCCGGTACTTCTCCTTTTTCGTACATATCTCTAATCAATTCAAACAGTGCGTCGCGAGTTCCTTCACTGGAGGCTTTCATAAGGTCCGCACTTATGCCATCTATGCCTGGCGCTTTATTATTTCTCAATTCTTTCAAAGCCTTGTCGAATTCTGATCTCAATGTCGAATCTCCCAATTCTTCCTCATCTACATCCTCCTCCTTCTCTAAGAGTGCTATATCATCGTTTTCTCTACACAAGTCTTCCAAATGATTGATCCACTGTTCTATTTTCCCTTCCGTTTCTATCAATTGTCGTCCTAGAGAGTTTCTAATCTTATTGCTTCTAGATTTCATTTGTCCGAAAAATCTTTTAATAATCCTATATGCTTCATCTATTTTTCCTAAATGCAATCTTATGTTTATTTCCTGAAATTTCTCTTCTAACCACTGTTCTTTTGCTTCCCTTGATCCTCTTATTATTTTATTTCTCAATGATTTGTATCGTTGCTGGCCTTCTTGGCTATCATTATTCTTGTATTTTCTTCTTTCATTTATCAATTCTAAAATTTCTCCCGTTATCCATGGGTTTTTAGGTTCTACTCCATCATTCTTCAAAATCTTATCCGCACATTCTCTTATATTCCCCTTCATCTTTGTCCATCTCCTCTCTATTCCCAAGTCTTTCTCTTTTTGATCTCCCAATTTTGTTTTTGCTTGAGGTTCTTCAAATTCCATCTTTTCTGCATTTCACTTTCCTCCTTCAGAGATTTGGATTTCAGAGAACATTTCATCATCAACATATTATGATCACTATCTATATCTGCACCGGGATAAGTTTTACAGTTTTTCACTTGGTTTCTAAATCTTTGTTTCACTAATATGTAATCAGTTTGGTATCTTGCTGTATCTCCTGGCATTTTTCAAGTGTAGATTCTTCTTGGATGATTTTCGAATAAAGTGCTTGTGATAATCATCTTATGATTTTCACAAAATTCGACTAAACGTTGTCCTCTATCGTTCCTCCTCCCTAACGCGAAATCTCCTATAATGTTGTCCTCTTTTCCTTGTCCTACTACCGCATTCCAATCCCCCATCACTATCAAATTCTCTTCTCCCTTCACATATTCTATCACTTCTTCTATTTCTTCGTACGTTTTTTCAATATCTTCCTCCGAATATGCAGATGTCGGCATGTATACTTGGACTATGACTGTGTCTACCGGTTTTGTTCTGATTCTAACCATCATCACACGTTCATTATGTTGCAAATAATTTTCTATTCTATTTCCTGTTCTTTTATGTATTACAATTCCTACACCTGCTTGACCGTTCTTTGATCATGTATGAATTATTCTATAATCCCCACTCCAGAAATCGCCCTCTCGTGGCCATCTCATTTCCCTAATCCCCATCACGTCTATATTCAACCTATTCATTTCTAATTTCAAATTTTCTAATTTTCCCGCTTGCCCCAGTGATCTAACATCCCACGCTCCGACTCGAAGAACGTTGTTTCTTTCCCCTATCCTATTCTTCGGTTTCCGTTCCTTGCTGATGAAGCTTCCTCAAGCAGCCTCCACCCGGAGATCCGAACGGGAGACTAGTTTACCTCCGGAATATTTTACCCGAGAGAGCGCCATCATGTATTAATTAATTTGTTTGTTTGTTTTTGTTACATAATATTCCAGGTTAGGAAAAGGTTTCATTTCCTCGGGGAGTATTGAAACATGTCAAGGAAGGTAGTTTCCCCTTGCTTTCCTCCCGTTTAATTTTTCCGATGTTTCTGGCATTAGGATGATTTCGTTTCTCTCAGTTTGTATTCTTTCTCTTGAGTAGTTTATTCCACTCAAAAAAAAGATCCAACTCTGAGATACTTATCCTCCCCACCACGTAAAGGAAGCAGATACTACCAGGGATGGATAAAAAGGATATCAAGGACAGGTATCATGAATATCCCCCTGGGAGACCCGCAATCATCCACGGGGAGGAGAATATTCAATATAAATATAGAATTAGGGAAAATTTCTGGTGTCTCATTCGATACGTGGAAGAGCATTAAGCATCAGGATCGGCGTGAAATTTTGTGTCCACTTTTTTCCTGTGAATTACACGTCAACCGACAATTTACAATATACCATATTCAAGTCTCTAATCAGAATTAGACTCTCAGTGAAAGTTTTGATCTCTTCCTGATGCCTATTGATCTGAAATGATTTCGAAAATTCTAACCTTCAAATGTGGAATATTTTTTGTCATTTGTTTTCTAATAATTGAAAATCATGAACACAGCTAAATCCACACGAGGGAGTTCAGCTTTGACTTCATGTATTCCTTATTCCTTATTCGGAATTCATATTCATTTATAATAATAACAAAAATTGGCCCGAAATTTCACCCGTTCCTTCTAACGCATGAGTGCTTCTAACATTTGAATTACTCAATCGAAAATGAAATCGTTAAAGATAATCAATCGCATATCCATCTTACCTTCGCTCACTCTTTCAAAGGTATATACATTGTAGAAATGAATTATTCAGTATCCGTATCATGCTCAACGTAGAGGAGTAAATACCCTACATTCAACATATAAGCACTCAGCATTCACATGCTTTTGTGTAAATCATTATCACCAGTATCCATGTATGATTTCCAGATAAGAGAGCACAAAAGGAATAATGGCATCATCAGATTGCAAAGATAAACTATGGAGAGAATGGTGGGCGCGTGTTCGGTACAACGATGATGCTGTCGAAGAAAATGTGTTGGTCAAAAAAATCAAACACTTGAGACCGATTTCATTCACAGATTTCGATTCCAGTAAATTATATAAATTTGAAACATCAAAATGGAATGAAGAGAATATTGAACAAAATTATTACGTACATGTGCTGAGAATAGCTGGTAAGTTAATAAGATAGAAAATTTGACTGGAATCAATTATAATTTATATTTAAATTAATCTTATATAATTGATTAAGAAATTAATCGTATATAAAAATATCGATGTTCTACGTTTTCAATCGATCGGACAATAATTTCATATTATCCACAGAATCGGAAGATATGCTTATGAAATCTCTAAATCTCAAAAGACCACGGAAAATGAAGAAAAATCTAGACGTCCCTCAAGGACCAATTGATTCAACCGAAAATGAAAATACAGATTGTTTCATGAACGAAAAAGAACAGGTAAAATTCTTGATGATATACTCTGCACCACGGTCGTATATACAGGTCTGGAAACTCATCCAAATTTGAATGGTGGGGATGGTTCTTTTAATGATGAAAATTTTTTCACAGAATGACCTCAGCGCTGTAATCGGAGTGTAGATGTTCGCTTGTTTAGCGATAGAAAGAAATGAATTCGAGATATTCCCGTCTCCCGTGCACAACAGCAAATAAATACACTTCGATTACAGCGCTGCGGCCAATCTGTGAAGAAAAATTCATCATTAAACGACCCATCCCCCACCCTCAAAATTTCCAGACCTGTATATACGACCGTGCTCTGCACGCTAAGAGAATACTTCCAAAACTGTCGAAGAATTTTGGTAGTTTTTTACACAAACTTTTTTGTCAATTACCGAACGAAAGTTTATGAATATCCAACGAATTTTGTGATTTTACGAAGATTTTTGAAAATTCACAAACTGTTGTTGGTAAATCTACAAAAAAAGTTCAAAAATGATTTGTCCAAAACACGTTTGTAAATTTCGAAGTATTTTTGTTTGGAATTCAACAACTTTTTTTCACAGTGTATGTTTAAGCCAATGGTTTTGTCTTCTGTTCTCTTATGGATAGAATATTTAATGAAAATCATATGTCGTTGAATCGAAGTTTTACTGATAATCATTGCTGAAAAATGTTCAGAAATATGTAAATCTCAAGATAGTATAGTATCAAATATTTTGTTGAACAGAAGCGGGTCATGAAAAAAAAGCGAAAAGAGGCGGATGATGAATGGGCTAATTACCTCATCACTCAACTTCCTAAACGTACCACGAAAAATATCAAACATGATGAGATGATATCAAGGAATAATAATGATTGCAACAGTGAGCATTCCAATGTCAACGTACAATTGGATGATCCATTTTCCAGAAGTTCAGTTCAGCACATTAACAATATACAAGAAATTGGGATTATTATTCCAAAATCAAACATGGCAACCAATTCCAACACGCATGACGAAGATCACACACATCAGAAATCCGTACAAACAACGAATCAAAATAATGCAAGTGATACGAATAGAAAAGCGGTATTTGAACAGAATGTCATGAAATCTCTCAACAAAATGAACAAACAAATTTCAGAAATTGGTGAGTGAGTTTGAGTGACTTCAATAATACACAGTAAAAAATTTTTCGGTAGGGGGCCTCTTTGCCGAATAAGGAGTAATTCGACAATCGGTAGTCATTTTCTAGTTACCTCTGGAAATTACTATTGATCGTCAAATTATGTTAATTCGGCAAAAAACTTTTCCGGCGAAAAGACCCCCTACCAATTTTTCGTCATCGTGTAAAGTGTTAAAATTTGTGTGTAGAATATTCAACATTCCAGAGTGTTGATTCAACTCAATCGTGTCATGTCGTGTCGTGTCGTGAATCATTCGTTTGTGTTAACACAACGATTGTGTTGAATCAACACTCGAAAATGTTGAATATTTTACACACAAATTTTAACACTTTACACAATGACAAAAAATTTTTTACTGTGTAATTTTCAACTATCCGTACAGCACAACCACCGACCCTCCACCTAGGACTTCGGTGGTATGGAGAATTGGTGGAGAAATGGGAGCCGTGAAAATAAGGGGAAACCCACACAGCATCTTAGTACCGATGTATTCATAAAGAATTCTTTATGAATCAATCGTAGGATTCTTCACGAATCGCCGTTATGTCAGTTCAGAAAGAGTTCTTTATGAATCCTTTTTAAGCTCGTAATGCCAAAACTGACAATTGGGCCATGATCGGCGTCAAGCTTGGTATGCCAAGTCTTGTTATCCTAGCTTCGCTCGTCATAGGTGACTAAGCATTGATGGAGCCTTGGATACCAATGCTAAGACCAAGCATATTCTACCACATTTGATTCAATTTTCCCTAATCAAGGCTTGGCCGATGCATGGGCCACCATAGCTAACCAAATCTTGATAGCACCTTGACCACCAATGCTAAACCCGAGCCTATTTTTGCAGTGTTAGAGTTCCCATACACGGAGAGAAAAATACAATTAAAATTACTGTGGTTGATCACTACTCGCGGACCAAGTTGGAATTGACGAGAGAAATTACTGTGGACTTCACTGGATTTAAATGAAAATACTATAATTTCTCTCGTCAATTCCAACTTGGTCCGCGAGTAGTGATCAACCACAGTAATTTTAACTGTATTTTTCTGTCCGTGTAGATATAAAAATTCGTTGCCGAACAGAGAACGTTAGCATCATCCTGACCATTCACTTGGCTTGGCAAAGCTGTTGGCAACTAAGCTACACCCGGTGATTCAAACCCCAGCATGGCTTCATCCTGTCTATATGAATCCAAGACTGGGCCAAAGTGCGGCCAAAATTCATACACACTGGGAAATCTGTTACCATCAAGTTCGGTCAGTTCGTTGAATATGAATATCCACTCAAGCTTAGACGTCAATAAGAAATTTTCCCCACCAGTTTAGCTTGAATTAGAATTGTATATCACTCATGGCACCAATATTGATTGCAAACATAGAACCAATGTTGAATTTTGATATTGGACCAAGCTTGGATGCCAAGCATTGAACATTGTCATCATCCCAGACATCAAGTTAGGTAGGTGCCAATGTTAGCAACCAAGCTAGGCCCGATGTTGACTAGCATTGGCTCAAGCTTGGCACCAAGCTTGGTACATTTGTCAGTACATACCCGGGTTGGTATTCAAGAAGGATTCCTCAAAAATTCTTTGTGAATCCTTTCTGAACTGACATAACGGGAATTCATTTGGACCATGCGTGCGCTGTGTGGAAAAATAGGGAGGTCTTTGTTGAGGCCACGTAGAGGCGACGGAGAAATTTCCAGCGATCGGTGGTATACCATAGTGCTATACGGGTAGGTACCATGTGAATCGAATATTTGTGCAAAAACTAAATTCTGATTCCTGAATTTATTGACAACTGAATAATATGTTGAGGATAAACGATAAATTTCATTGAATTTTTACAAATTATGAATTTGATCAAAATCTTATTTGAATTCTGAAATATTTCATGTTCGCCGCGGATGACAGAAAATTTGAATAATATGAATTTATATTTCTCTGTAGTTCATTTGAATACACCCAACAGCGCTGTTGTGGGTGTTCTTGGTGAAAAAAATCAAAGAGGAGAAAATGTTCTACACGGATTGAAAATAATCAATGAAGAGGTACGTGACAATTTAATTGAATGGGGAAAGAAGGTGAATAATTTTGCAATTTTTACTTCCGTGTTCCGTATAGGTAATGAAAACATTATGATACGGTCAAGAATCTATTATGCAGAAGGGGGTATTTGGTCTTTGCTAAACGCTGGTCTATGTAGATTTTTTAGTTCACGATAACTCTTCATAGGATATACTGATTCAAATGAATGCTTTTGTGATTTGTTCGTCTCATTGGGAAATCGAGACCTATTGATTCTGATACGGATCGGATAATGCGTTTCGAAGATATTGCGGAATATTTTTTTTTCAAATTGTGATTGTATGACCGCGCATATCTTCGCTTTCTGTTATCTGAGTGCAATGGAATTTACACCACGATCTAGATATGATCCGATGGTGTTCGCACATGAGTTTCATTCCAATCGCTTGACAAGCGGGGACAAGTTTTTTCTGCGATCCACGTTATTTAACAATATTTTGGAAGCTTAATAAATAATTGTTAGAAGTAAGTGGTTCCTGAAATCCTCCAAACAAATATTTCTTGGACTGAAGGTGAAAATATAATTCACTTTGAAATCTGCATAATATGTTTCCGATTCTTTTAATTCAGAATAGTATTTTGAAAATATATATCAAAATATTTGGATAAAAATTTTGAAACAGCTTCGATTATTTGACACAAAAGAAAAATACTTGACTCGAAAAAAATTTATTTGAATCAAATAATCCAAAACCAAATGAATATGAATTCTGGAATCGAACGAACAGTTTTATCCGTGTGGCTAATGAGGAATGGCTAACGTAGCAGTACTGGTACTCCTCGGAAAAACATCAACTTATGATATCTAACAATATTCCTTCAAAGGTCTGATTTTGTTTTCAGGTGGATCTTGGATATAATTCCAGATGTCATGTGGTTGCGTGGAATACAATGAACAAAACGACTTCAACAAATGAATGGTATAGAACAATTCTAAGGGGAGTATTCAAAGATAAAGCTAAATTATATAGATGTGTCCCAAGACCACCAGGACTTTCGAAATTTCCTTCGACATTTCTGCAAATTTCCAAAGGTATATTGTGGAAATAATAATGATCAATTGACATATTCAATATACAGGTTGTCCCAGAATCATTTGGACTTCAGTGACATAATCTGCCGTCAAAATACAATAATTTTCCGTTTGGAAACATGTTTTGGAGACTTATTTTTCAACATATGAGCATTTGGGAATTTTTTTCGAATTCAAATCACTCAAAACCATTCCCCAAGAGAACACGAGCCGAATAGATCAATTTTAGGTAGATTTTAGATAAATTTACATTTAACGAACGTTCATTTTTTTTACCTTCAAATGATCATAGCTCTATCTTACCTTTGATAAAGGTTATTTGAACGTTGGTGTTCTCTTGGGGTTGTTTGCTTGACAAGTTTTGCTTGACACTTGAGCTTGACAAGTCTGGCTAAGTTGGGAAATGGGGGCCCCCTGTGAAAAAATTGAACTATCCCATCATTGTTTGTTTCGGAGCTATGGCAATGCAAAGTTGTTGAATGCTGACTGATTAGAATGCTCAAAAATTTCAAATCGCTATCACTTCGAAGGGAAAAATGATGGGATACTTGAATTTTTTTCAAAATTCGCCGTTTTCCAACATGGCGCCTGGTGCCAAGCTTGAGTATGTAACACAAAATGCTTTTGAGTGATTTGGATTCAAGAAAAGAGTTTGAAATGCTCATATCTCAGGAACTAACTCAGACAGCACAACACGGTCCCAGATGAATGGACGCAGACCCGTTATGTCCACACAAAATGAATTTATTCTGAACTCATTTAGTGTTTCGGGTTTTCTTTATAAATTCATTTGGTATAAAGATGAATTCATCATACATTCATTTTGTGCGGTCATAACGAGGACTGTTCGGGATAAACTATTCTACTACATATGAATTCATTAGGTGTACTTGTGATGTCTGGGAAGCCTCCAAAAAATATATTCAAACGGCAAATAATTGCATTTTCGCAATATTTGGTTGATGAAATATGCCACCAAAATGCGAATGATAAATTCTGGGGAATCTCGTATACATAATATAATATGAGAGTTGAATATTATTGGGTACGTTTCAGTTCACTTCGACGAATTTTTAAAAAAACAGGGTTTCGGAGAAACTGCCAGAGAATATGCTTTGAAACGCCTGCCAGCTGTTCTATCGGATAAAGCGTATGACATGGATGGGAAACGTGGGAACAGAAAAGCGACCAATAAGGCTTTCCAGACAGTAACTGATAAAAAACCATCTTCTGGGTATGTCCAGAGTACTATTTGAGTATATGGAAAGTGATCCCTGGTAAAAAAAAATCTCTCTGAATCTCTCTGAAATCGCTCTGGATCTCTTTGAATCTCTCTATATTTTGGGACATATTTCAGAGAGATTCAGAGTCACAGACTTCTATATAATACACTAGACTGCGGACTGTCGAGCAAATGAGTGAGGCAATTCTTTCTGGCGGCCATATTCAAGGGGGTAAACTCACACATTGCAACAACGAAGGTGATTGACGAACGCTCTATCCGTGTTTACCCTCTTAAAGATGGCACCCTCCAGTCCATAGAAATTTTCGTATCAGTGTGTTGCCTCAACTTCAGCTGCATGAACTATAGCATATTCGCAGTCTAGTGTATTATATAGAAGTCTGTGTTCAGAGTCATTTCAGAGTAATTCAGAGGGAATTAGAGAATTTTATATATTTAGATTTCAAAGCTACGTCTGAATTTTTCTGAATCTCTCTGAGTTCCTCCAAATCTCCCAGAATTTAAAGTATTCAGATTTCAAAGCTTTCACTGAATTCCCCTGAATTTACCTGAATCTCTCTGAATTCCTCTAAATCTCCCGGAATTTAATGTATTCAGATTTCAGAACTTCCTCTGGATTCCTCTGAATCTCTCTGAATCCCTCTGAATTTCTCTAAATATCCCGGAATTCAATGTATTCAGATTTCAAAACTTCCTCTGAATTTCTCCAAATTCTCCGGAATTTGATATATTCATATGTCAAAGCTTCCTCTAGATTCCTCTGAATCCCTCTAAATCTCCTGGAATTTAATGTATTCAGATTCCAAAACTCCCTCTGAATTTCTCTGAATATCTCTGAATTCCTGTAAATCTCCCGGGATTCAATGTATTCAGATTTCAAAGCTTCCTCTGAAACTCTCTGAATTACTCTGAACCTTTCCAAATTCTTCTAAATATTCCTGAAAAGCTCCATGCACATATTTTCTCAATTCATCTGGCTCTTAGAGTCTCTGACACTCCCTGGATGCCTCTTGAATCCGGGACCAAAAATTTGACTGAATCAATTCCTCTCTGAATTTCCCTGAATTACTCTGAATCTTTCTGAATTACCATGAATCTCTCCGAATGTTTCCTGAAAGTCCGCCGTACAATTCTTTCTAATTTATCTGTCTCTGTGAATCTCTGACACATCCCTGAATACGAGGGTAGATTGATAAGTTTCCGGCCTGACCAAGAAAAACAACGTTTTTAAGAATTTTTTTTTTTTATTTCTCAACATAATCTCCTCCAAGGCTGATACATTTCTCATAGCGGTGTTCTAGTCTAGTAATGCCATCTCTATAGACTGATTCGTCAAGCTCCTCAAAATACCCATTTACAGCTTCGATTACTTCTTCATTGTCCGCAAATCTCTTACCGCCAAGCCATTTTTGAGGTTAGGAAACAGATAATAGTCACTCGGGGCTAGGTCTGGAGAGTAGGAGGGTGCGGCATTAATTCAAACTTCAGATCGTTGATTTCAGCCATCGCAACGATTGACGTGTGCGCTGGTGCGTTATCGTGATGAAACAAGATTTTTTTCTTCGCCAGATGAGGTCGTTTAATTTTCACTTCGTGGCTCAAACGTTGCAATAAGTCTGCGTAGTATTGACCAGTGATAGTTTCACCCTTTTCAAGGTAATCAATGTATATAATACCTCTTGCATCCTAAAAACAGTAGCCATAACCTTGTTCGCCGAAAAATTGTTTTTGCCTTCTTTGGAGTTGGTTCCCTGGTCCAATCCACTGTTTAGACTGTTCTTTGGTTTCAGGAGTGTAGTGGTGGACCCAAGTTTCGTCAACGGTTACGAATCGACGCAAAAATTCGCTTGGATTACGCTTATACAACGCCAAATTGGCGGTAGGAATGTTCTTTCGAATCAATTTTTGGTCGACTGTTAGCAAACGCGGCACCCATCTTGCACAGAGCTTTTCCATATACAAATGTTGGTGCAAAATATTTTGTACACGTTCATATGACATCTTACAGGTCTCAGCTATCTCACGAACTTTTAATCTGCGATCTTTCAGCACTATATGATGGATTTTTAGAACATATCTGGAGTTGTGACCTCAATTGGGCGTCCTGAGAGAGGCTCATCAGAGGTGCTCACACGACCCTTTTAAACTCGGAAACCCACTGCTTAACGGTTGAATATGATGGGAGGATGTCCCCAGTGTTGAGTCCATCTCTTCTTTAATTTCCTTCGGCGTTAACCCCTTCAAATAAAAGTATTTGATGACAGCACGATTTTCCAGCTTTTCCATTTTTACGAAAAACACAGAGGCGTCTTGGTCAGCGTGCTCTCAAAACTAAACTAACATGGCGATCGGACTGAAACTATAGCTACAAGCTATCTAAGGATGGTACTATAGAACGCCACCTCAAGGTAGGCCTAGTGGCGCCATCTCTTGGTCAGGCCGGAAACTTATCAATCCACCCTCGTACATCTAGAATCCTGAGCCAAAGATTTTACTGAATTAATTCCTCTGTGAATTTCTCTGAATTCCTCTGAATCTCTCTGAATTGCTCTGAATTTCTATGCAAAATTTTTCTCAATTTATCTGTCTCTGAAAGTCTCTGACACTTCCTGGATGCCTCTGAAGTGCAGGACCAAGAAATTCACTGAATTTATCCTCTGTGAATTTCCTGAATTACTCTGAATCTTTCTGAATTACCCTGAATATCTTTGAATCCTTCTAAAAAATTCAAAGCATAAGTTTTCTCAACCCACTAGTCTCTAAAATCCTCTGAATCAGGCTGAATTGCTCTGAATTTTTCTGATTCTTTCTGAATTCCTCTGAAACGTGAAATTTTCAGAGAGATTTTTTTACCAGGGGTGTCTGATTGGAATTGGTATAAGGTGATAAGTGTTGTAATAGAAGCTGAATATTTGTTGAAGAATCATTCAAAAATGCAATTGGCACATAAAAATATCGCTCCGAACAGATAATCGTAATCAATTGAAAGCCTATGCAGAGCGAGATTTCCATTAAATTTCTGCATCGGAGAATGATTTATGGAAAACATTTATCTTGAGTCACATGGTTAGTATCCTTGAGAGGATACCAATAATGACTAGGTCTGTGTAGGTAGTGATGTTTTCGGGTCGAGTCAAGATAAGTAATTTGAGTCTCCAGTCGAATCCAGTTCTCGGAAACTTTCGAGTAATCAATGATTTCTTCCAGTACTCGGTAAATTTCCAGGACTTCTTATGATGTCTTACCTTCTAGATTCATAAACATTTTGAACCAATTCGTGAAATATTTGAAAAATTTCGAGTAACTGGAAAAATTCGAATAGCTTGAAAGTTTCGAGTAGTTGGAGATACTCGACTCGACGAAGACTCGATTTGACTCGAAAATAATCGGAAAATTCGAGTACTCGCACACGCCTAATAATAGTTACCATGTGAGCAATTTCCCGAGAACAAACTTTTTTCCAAAATTCGAGCTCGTTGGCGACGTAGAGAAAGTCTCGAAGAATCATCCCTTACGTTTACAGATTTTTCATGAATGCAGTTTCAAGTCGTTCAGTGCACGGGGAGAAAACAGCACTGGTTACTGTCCATAACAGTAATCGATTGAAAAACAAATGAAAACACGCTTGGATGATAGAGGTTAGCGCGATCACAGTGATATGTACTGCAATGAAATTCGTCAATGCTGCTCGGACAGTAACGGTTACTGGAAGACGCAGTACTGAACGGCGTGGATTCGATTTTTCATGTTTTTTCAATTAATTACTGCGATTCACAGTAACCATTGCTGTTTTCTTTTTCCGTGTATTCATGTGCACTGAACAAGGTATTGCAGTCTATCCGTGTTTACCCTCTTAAAGATGGCACCCTCCAGTCCATAGAAATTATCGTATCAGTGTGTTGCCTCAACTTCAGCTGCATGAACTATAGCATATTCGCAGTCTAGTGTATTATATAGAAGTCTGTGTTCAGAGTCATTTCAGAGTAATTCAGAGGAATTAGAGAATTTTATATATTTAGATTTCAAAGCTACGTCTGAATTTTTCTGAATCTCTCTGAGTTCCTCCAAATCTCCCAGAATTTAAAGTATTCAGATTTCAAAGCTTTCACTGAATTCCCCTGAATTTACCTGAATCTCTCTGAATTCCTCTAAATCTCCCGGAATTTAATGTATTCAGATTTCAGAACTTCCTCTGGATTCCTCTGAATCTCTCTGAATCCCTCTGAATTTCTCTAAATATCCCGGAATTCAATGTATTCAGATTTCAAAACTTCCTCTGAATTTCTCCAAATTCTCCGGAATTTGATATATTCATATGTCAAAGCTTCCTCTAGATTCCTCTGAATCCCTCTAAATCTCCTGGAATTTAATGTATTCAGATTCCAAAACTCCCTCTGAATTTCTCTGAATATCTCTGAATTCCTGTAAATCTCCCGGGATTCAATGTATTCAGATTTCAAAGCTTCCTCTGAAACTCTCTGAATTACTCTGAACCTTTCCAAATTCTTCTAAATATTCCTGAAAAGCTCCATGCACATATTTTCTCAATTTATCTGGCTCTTAGAGTCTCTGACACTCCCTGGATGCCTCTTGAATCCGGGACCAAAAATTTGACTGAATCAATTCCTCTCTGAATTTCCCTGAATTACTCTGAATCTTTCTGAATTACCATGAATCTCTCCGAATGTTTCCTGAAAGTCCGCCGTACAATTCTTTCTAATTTATCTGTCTCTGTGAATCTCTGACACATCCCTGAATACGAGGGTAGATTGATAAGTTTCCGGCCTGACCAAGAAAAACAACGTTTTTAAGAATTTTTTTTTTTTATTTCTCAACATAATCTCCTCCAAGGCTGATACATTTCTCATAGCGGTGTTCTAGTCTAGTAATGCCATCTCTATAGACTGATTCGTCAAGCTCCTCAAAATACCCATTTACAGCTTCGATTACTTCTTCATTGTCCGCAAATCTCTTACCGCCAAGCCATTTTTTGAGGTTAGGAAACAGATAATAGTCACTCGGGGCTAGGTCTGGAGAGTAGGGAGGGTGCGGCATTAATTCAAACTTCAGATCGTTGATTTCAGCCATCGCAACGATTGACGTGTGCGCTGGTGCGTTATCGTGATGAAACAAGATTTTTTTCTTCGCCAGATGAGGTCGTTTAATTTTCACTTCGTGGCTCAAACGTTGCAATAAGTCTGCGTAGTATTGACCAGTGATAGTTTTACCCTTTTCAAGGTAATCAATGTATATAATACCTCTTGCATCCCAAAAAACAGTAGCCATAACCTTGTTCGCCGAAAAATTGTTTTGCCTTCTTTGGAGTTGGTTCCCCTGGTCCAATCCACTGTTTAGACTGTTCTTTGGTTTCAGGAGTGTAGTGGTGGACCCAAGTTTCGTCAACGGTTACGAATCGACGCAAAAATTCGCTTGGATTACGCTTATACAACGCCAAATTGGCGGTAGGAATGTTCTTTCGAATCAATTTTTGGTCGACTGTTAGCAAACGCGGCACCCATCTTGCACAGAGCTTTTCCATATACAAATGTTGGTGCAAAATATTTTGTACACGTTCATATGACATCTTACAGGTCTCAGCTATCTCACGAACTTTTAATCTGCGATCTTTCAGCACTATTTGATGGATTTTTCGATCATATCTGGAGTTGTGACCTCAATGGGGCGTCCTGAGCGAGGCTCATCAGAGGTGCTCACACGACCCTTTTTAAACTCGGAAACCCACTGCTTAACGGTTGAATATGATGGGGAGGATGTCCCCAGTGTTGAGTCCATCTCTTCTTTAATTTCCTTCGGCGTTAACCCCTTCAAATAAAAGTATTTGATGACAGCACGATTTTCCAGCTTTTCCATTTTTACGAAAAACACAGAGGCGTCTTGGTCAGCGTGCTCTCAAAACTAAACTAACATGGCGATCGGACTGAAACTATAGCTACAAGCTATCTAAGGATGGTACTATAGAACGCCACCTCAAGGTAGGCCTAGTGGCGCCATCTCTTGGTCAGGCCGGAAACTTATCAATCCACCCTCGTACATCTAGAATCCTGAGCCAAAGATTTTACTGAATTAATTCCTCTGTGAATTTCTCTGAATTCCTCTGAATCTCTCTGAATTGCTCTGAATTTCTATGCAAAATTTTTCTCAATTTATCTGTCTCTGAAAGTCTCTGACACTTCCTGGATGCCTCTGAAGTGCAGGACCAAGAAATTCACTGAATTTATCCTCTGTGAATTTCCTGAATTACTCTGAATCTTTCTGAATTACCCTGAATATCTTTGAATCCTTCTAAAAAATTCAAAGCATAAGTTTTCTCAACCCACTAGTCTCTAAAATCCTCTGAATCAGGCTGAATTGCTCTGAATTTTTCTGATTCTTTCTGAATTCCTCTGAAACGTGAAATTTTCAGAGAGATTTTTTTACCAGGGGTGTCTGATTGGAATTGGTATAAGGTGATAAGTGTTGTAATAGAAGCTGAATATTTGTTGAAGAATCATTCAAAAATGCAATTGGCACATAAAAATATCGCTCCGAACAGATAATCGTAATCAATTGAAAGCCTATGCAGAGCGAGATTTCCATTAAATTTCTGCATCGGAGAATGATTTATGGAAAACATTTATCTTGAGTCACATTGTTAGTATCCCCTTGAGAGGATACCAATAATGACTAGGTCTGTGTAGGTAGTGATGTTTTCGGGTCGAGTCAAGATAAGTAATTTGAGTCTCCAGTCGAATCCAGTTCTCGGAAACTTTCGAGTAATCAATGATTTCTTCCAGTACTCGGTAAATTTCCAGGAATTCTTATGATGTCTTACCTTCTAGATTCATAAACATTTTGAACCAATTCGTGAAATATTTGAAAAATTTCGAGTAACTGGAAAAATTCGAATAGCTTGAAAGTTTCGAGTAGTTGGAGATACTCGACTCGACGAAGACTCGATTTGACTCGAAAATAATCGGAAAATTCGAGTACTCGCACACGCCTAATAATAGTTACCATGTGAGCAATTTCCCAAGAAAAAATTTTTTCCCAAAATTCGAGCTCTTTGGCGACGTAGATAAAGTCTCGAAGAATCATCCCTTACGTTTACAGATTTTTTCATGAATGCAGTTTCAAGTCGTTTAGTGCACGGGGAGAAAACAGCACTGGTTACTGTCCATAACAGTAATCGATTGAAAAACAAATGAAAACACGCTTGGATGATAGAGGTTAGCGCGATCACAGTGATATGTACTGCAATGAAATTCGTCAATGCTGCTCGGACAGTAACGGTTACTGGAAGACGCAGTACTGAACGGCGTGGATTCGATTTTTCATGTTTTTTCAATTAATTACTGCGATTCACAGTAACCATTGCTGTTTTCTTTTTCCCGTGTATTCATGTGCACTGAGCACAGACGGGTTATCTGGGTATATTCAAATACAATAAAGGCCGATATGAAAATGAGTGTAACGTGATATGTGAATGATTCGTTTTACATATATAAATTATGTGTGAATTACATTAAGTTTTTGATTTGGATACTTCTTTATATAATCTCCATCCATAGGTTACTACTTGATCCTGCCACTGGAATTTTGGAAGAAATAAAAGAACATGAGGCATTATTGGATCCTGTAACTGGGGTTTTAACTTCTACACCAGGAGAAAATACTTCTGACCAATAATGTAGATGTGTTATTCATGAAATGTATACCACGAATGTACATATATGTAACGAATATATATTATTCGTTGATCGATGAAACACATTAAGACCGACGCAACGATTGGAGGAATGGATTTATCCATTTCAATATATCCAATGTAATAGCAAACCCAAAAACATCTGGAATTATACACAGAAATTGATCTAATCAACGTTGGAAATTATTGAATTCATATGATACGTTGAATATGATCTAATGTATATGATATTTATATATTATGTAGAAATATGTTTATATATTGTTAGATGTTCATAATATTTATTCTGGTAACTTCAAGTTACTTTGGTCCACGTTAAGAAAGTATGTTTCATTGTAGTTACAAGTCCAATTTCTTTTCCAAGATTGAAAATCATGATTAGATCATGACGTTTGTTTGAGATAAGTCAGAGTAACACGAAGTGTGAGAAAAGTATCGTTCATTGCAAATTTTTCTGATTTCACCATAATAACACAAACAAATTTTTAATTTGCCCATTATTCAGGAATAGCAATAATTTTTATGAAATAAAAAAAAAGTGAAAATTTTGAGCAACAATATAATATTAATGCGGAACAACAATAATAAGAGTATGAAACAAGAGTGAGTTATTGTTATGCAATAACAATGCAATGTCAATATTCTTTGTGATTGGCCTCGAATCGAGTGAGCGTTAGCAATTAGTACAACTCATCTGTGATGATATTTTAGCCAATAAGTATTGTCAAATTTCGCATATATTCTATATTATTGCTTAGTTTTAGTATTTATGATTATTTGGCATATACTATATATATGTATATTGTGACATTGTTCTATGCATTCCGCAGTTGTATGAAATACCGATTCTACTTGATACATGGAAAATGACAATTACTCGATTCACAACAGTAAGAGAAAATATATTATGTTCTTTTCAATTCTCTCGAGACAAAGTACCTAATGAAACGTGCATCAATTCAAAACATCTCTCTTCACAGCAGTCATTCGAGCGTTGAAGAACTGCTTTACAGAAATATATTTTGGATCAACGTATATATTTTTGCGTGGTTTGCATCGAAGGAATTGATGAATATCCAGCCGCTCGTATCCCCTAAGGAACTATTTGAAAGAATTAATTTCCACTATTTTGTAATTGTAACAACAGTATTCTGATCCAACACAAATTCATAAAATTCATTCATAGGGTGATAGACGGAAATCGAGTTTATAATTTTTCATAAAGTGCAAATTCAAATGAAAAATCAGGAAAAATTGTGAGTTTTACGAGTAATTATGAAAAATCATAAGAATTTTGTCAAATAAACAGAGTAAAATTATTCCTTTTTCAAAAATACTGAAGAATGTATTTCATTCTATTTGAAAAAGTATTTGAGAACATTAACTTCCACTAATATCTCATTGTATCAAGAACTGTAATTTCGCACAATAGAATATTGCTAAAAGAAACAAAAGCATACACGGAGGGAAAGAAATAGTTGCTGCAACTAATTAAATAGTCGATTTTCGACCATCTACTCACCCAGATAACATTGCTTGCGCGCAAAACTTGAGACCGTTACGCACGCGGTAATTTGCATGTGATTTGCGTGCAACCCACCTGTGATCCATACTCTTGCTCGCAAATCCCGTGCAATGATCTGGTGCACATCTTGTGTTAATTCTCCACGAATTCACGCTCACATCGCTTGCGAAAGCCTGTGGATTGAGGGTGATTTTCTGAGAGTGAAATGATTTGATATTACGGGAAGATTTTGCGCGCGAGTTGTTGGGAGAAACTTGCTGATCGAAAAATATATGTATATACGGGGGTCTATTCAAATGTATTTCTAGAATGCACTTATTGAAATAACTTGTAAAACAAGAAGCAAAAACAAAGTAGAGTACGGTTGCAAATAACACAGGCCTGCGAAATTTGACTTTTTTTTTCCCCCTCAAACAATAATATCTTTTTCCGAAGCATTTTGATCCGCTGAATCCGAATCTGGCTGCAGAATTGCTCTATCACGTCAGGTTTTTGAGATATTTCGACCTAAAAATGTGAAAAACACTGTTTTTCGACATATTTGGGGTTACGTAAAGTCGAAGGGTAATTTTTTTTCTCAAAACCAATACATGCACCTCAAAGTATAAGTCCTCCTCTTCCAAATGCCGTTGAGTTTGCTCAGATACCTTTTTTTTTCATTGAGATACGACAGTTTGAAAATTGTGTCTCCACCTATTTATTGAGTACATGAGCGCACAAATTTAAAATTGTCGTATCTCAATAAAAAAAAAAGATATTTCAGCAAACTCAACGGCATTTGGAAGAGGATGACTGATACTTTGAGGTGCATCTATTGGTTTTGTGAAAAAAATTACCTTTCGACTTTACGGAACCTCAAATATGCCAAGAAACAGTGTTTTCCACATTTTTAGGTCGGAATATCCCAAATACCTGACGTGATATAGCAATTCTGGAGCCATATGCGGATTCAGCGCACCAAAATGCTTCAGAAAAATGTTGAATGAATGAAGGGGATTGACTTTGGATTGTATTCTACATGAAACACCTTGAGTAGGCCAGGCGCATCACAACGATACGCTAAATTTTTTTCTTGAGCGAAATACGGTAGAAAATGCTTATAGCATATCACATAAATATATATTTATGCAATATGCTACACTATTATAATCGGACGCCTACAAAATTCACGCGCCGGGCGGTAATATCCTTTGAGCCAGCACTGCTGAGATCGTAGATTGTTTGTTGCTATGTTCAGACATTATTCCACTAATTCACTCGGAATGTACTGATTGTTGTTCTAATTTTTTCCTCCGTGTACAAGTATCGAGTGTCCAGTAATTGTTGTGAATTTCGTGTATTTAAAAAAAAGTTTCACAAATGGCTTCTCGAAAATGTATCAATGCTCCAGATAACTTCTGCTACATATGTGGGAATTATGTAATAAAGAGACAGCAACAAATAATTTCGAAATGTATTGAAGAACTATACGATAGCTATTTCAAAATCAACATAAAAAACCAAGACAAACAATGGGCGCCTCATAAAGTGTGTTCGACATGTGTACGTGAACTTCGGAAATGGTCAAGACGAGAAAAACATTGTTTTAGTTTACAGACTCCAATGATTTGGATGGAACCGCAAAATCATATCAACGATTGTTACTTCTGCTGTTCAAGCATGAAAGGATTTAATTCTAAAAATAAAGCAGCGATAAGTTATCCTGATATTCGTTCTGTGATTTTACCTACGTATAAAGATCCTGATAGCAAAGAGTTATGCCATCCTGCCCAACCATTTTCATCTGATCCTAGTTTATTTCAAGAGGCTATAATGAATACTTCAGATCCTGACGATGAATATTACGAGTGCAACGAAACACCACCACTGTTTTCTCAAAGTGAATTGAATGATTTGACAAGAGATCTTAATCTTCCGAAAGATGCTGCGGAATTACTCGGTTCCAGATTGAAAGAAAAACATGCTGGATCGTACAACGAACTTTTATTGGTATAGAAATAGAGAGAAGGATTTTCTACCGTATTTTGCTCAAGAAAAAATTTAGTGTATTGTTGTGATGTGCCTGGCCTACTCAAAATGTTTGATGTAGAATACAATCCAAATGATTGGAGACTTTTATAGATTCTTCGAAACGGAGCCTCAAAGTAGTATTGTTACATAATGGTAATAAATTTGCTTCTTTGCCTATTGACATTCTACTCATTTGAAAGAATGTTATGAAAATTTGGATTTCGTCCTCAAAAAAATAAATTACTCCAATCATAACTGGACTATATGTGGTGATCTCAAAATATTAACTATGTTGCTTGGTCAACAAGGAGGGTATACAAAATACCCCTGTTTTCTATGTGAATGGGATAGTAGGAATAGAGCACGACATTGGATCCAGAAAGATTGGCCACAGAGAGCATCATTGAACCCTGGAAGTAAAAATGTTGTACACGAAACACTAGTTGACTGCTCCAAAATTCTGCTACCTCCGCTTCATATCAAATTAGGCATTATGAAGCAATTCGTAAAGGCATTGCCTAAAGATGGTCTTTGTTTCAAATATTTATGTGATAAATTCAAGCATTTATCGGATGCGAAGATAAAAGAAGGCGTTTTTGTTGGTCCAGACATAAGGAAATTGATGCAAGATCCTGACTTTGAAAAAACTATGAATAAAACCGAGAAGCTCGCTTGGAAGTCATTTAAGGAAGTCGTACAACATTTTTTAGGGAACAGAAAAAGCCCTGATTATGAAAATATAGTCAACAGCATGCTTAACAATTTCAAAATCCTGGGTTGTAATATGAGTATAAAACTCCATTATTTGCATTCCCATATTGACTTTTCCCCGAGAATCTTGGTGCTGTCAGTGAAGAGCAAGGGGAGAGATTTCATCAAGACCTTAAGGTTATGGAGACCAGATATCAAGGAAGGTGGGACGTTAGAATGATGGCTGACTATTGCTGGATGTTAAAGAGAGATGAACCGAATCATGAGTACAACAGAAACATCAAACAGAAGTTTTGAAGAAACTAGAAAAAGATATCATAAGTCCTTTTGATTCATCTAGTATCTTAGGTCTTGTGTGAGACCAGTGCAGCCCCATGTCTGAATTTTATATAAAACGTATATATTTTTCGTTCATACAAATTGTTTAAAAAACTGTAAATATTCATATCTCACATAAAAATGAATCCTGATGTGCTGTAAAAAACTGGCGTTATATTTTAGTTCCACAATCTGAATACCTGGAAAGGAACCATTATTGTTCGAAGGGAAAATAAAACTTATATTCCGCAGGTCTGTGAATTATCAACCCTTTGGGGAACCCATTGTTTTGAAGGGAAATTTTCCTTGAATATGTGAACATATAAGTTTTTGGGTCGCTGAATAAGAATATCATATTAGAAAATTAGAATTTTCATTCCCATACATCCTGGCAGCACCCTCAGGAGATCCTAGAAATATTATAATCTTGGGGATATATTTCACAACTTGGAATACTCGTAACTCTGCAAGGAGAAATTGTAGGTCACCGATTAATAGCTTATCTTGGAGAGTAAGAGTAGTACTGGATGATGCAATTAGAAGAAAAGACTAAAAAAAATTGTGCACTCAGTACATGAATTCCAAAGTAATCAAAACCCATTTTCGTGGACCTAATCTTAAATATCTTGAAATGCTTACGCGATGGCCCAATCCTGACTCCGGATTTGGATTCTACGCAGAAAATTACTTCAGAAAAGAGAATTTCATTTGAAGGAGAATTTCATTGTCGATCAGTGTAATAAATGCGAATACTCATTCTGTTGTTGGGACATATTACACAACTTAGAATGGTCGTAACATTGCGAGAAAAAATCGTACATGAACGTTCAATAGCTCATTTTAAACGGGAAGAGTAGTGCAAATTGATGAAGTTGAGAGAAAAGATCAAAAAAATTTTATGCGTCCTGTACATAACCTCAAAAGTAGCGAAAAACCGCATTTTTTGCGTATTTACCCTCAGATATCTCAAAATCCTGACGTGATAGCCCAATTCTGGCTCCGGATTCGGATTCTACGCAGCAAATTACTTCGGAAAATGGTCACCAGTTCCAAGGGGGAAAAACCTCGCAGGCCTGTGTAATTGATATGCATAATGGAAATTTGAAATTGATTTTGTTGTTGTTGAAGAGAATATCTTATCGATTGTTCAAAAAAAAATTATTGTTTGAACAACTTATCGACAAAAAAAAGCGACAAAGAATTAACAATCTCATGTGTGTATGGACCAATGGCCCAATGATGGACCAAGCCTGGCACAAGACCTGCCGAGACTTGTCTTGAACAATTTACCAAACTTGGCCCAGGCTTGGGAATGATAAGATCAGGACAAGCTTGGGCCAGTGGTTTTGCCAGGCCCGGTCCGATTCATTTACCAAGCATCAACCAATGCTTCTTTGATCGCAGATATGGATGGAAAAAGTAATTGATTCAAATTTCAGTTCATGACTTTCTCCCTCAGAATACCGTACATGAATTATCTCAAAACGATAGAAAAAATGTGACGAGATTGGGACAAGCTTGTATGATCATTGGAAAATTCGCGGTTTTTGATATTTCAATCAATTTTGATTCTATTGTTGAATTATGCTCAAACTAAACTAATAAGATCTTACTGAAATACCATAACATAAATCTTACAATGATCTGATCCCGTACGGAATCCAACATTAGAATCCCCTGAGTCACCCGACAAACTGATGGTTTATCTTCAGTGTGTAGGATTAATTATGGCAGGAAGATCGGGCCCTGGCCCGATGGATATCCCCAAGTCTTCAGTCTTTGTAAATTCAAAATTAAGTCAATATTTATAAACATCGTGCCACTCATGTGGGCAATATTGACACAATTGTTCTCAACGAATGCTCGATTTTTACACTTGTGCCAAGCTTGTACCAAATGTAGTGACCATTTCGAAAATATTAACAAATGTACCATGACCGACTATCCATTGGGAACAACGGGACGATCATGGAACAATATTTGGCCAATTGTTCTTCACGAAGGTTTGTTTCTGACACATGTGCCAACCTTGGGACAAGCTTGGGTTTTTTTCAGTCTTGGCAATACCTGCATGGGATGTTTTATTATTTTCTTTCACCACCCAAGTAACACAAGAACTTCTCAAATATGCGATGATTATTCTATAAATATGAAGAGAATGTGTAAATAAGACTATTTTGGAGGAATCCGTAAAGATATTTTATGAAGGTGCCCACACAGCATTTCAATTCTAAAAGATTTCTATAAAATGTCTGAAAGATATAATCTCGGAAGAAGAGTTTTAGATCTTCTAAAAGATATCTTTTAGATGTCTTTTAGAAGTAAGAACTGTTTTAGACATCTTAAGGATATCTTTCCATGTTGCATAAGACTTCTGAAACTTTTCTGAACAATTCTTCAAGATATTTTGAAGACCAAAAGTGCTGTGTGGGTGCATATCATATAATGATTCGAAACAGTCTCATTTGGAAGTTCTGAGGATGTTCGTAGGATTCTCCAAAGTCGTTCTTAGCATTTTCAATCTTTTGTGTTACTTGGGTATGTACTGTTCCACATTTGTATCGTGAATTGTTTCCCATTAAGTGCAGTAGTTTTATACTGACGGGAATTTCAATTTTAATGAAATTGTTTTGAATACTTCTACAATATTTGTGGCGAATATTCTGAGAATATTTCAAACATTTCCATTCAAATCTTCTGAGAATATGAGTAGAATATATTCGCACGTAATAAGAATCTCCATAGAATATTCGAATATTCTTGCAACGTTCTGAGAATGTGTGTATGTTACTTGGGTGAAGATGTGTAGTCCAAAAGGTTGTTGTGGAACCAAACATAGTTTGAGTATGACTTTTCTCAATTCTTATTGTAACAATTACACAACGTTGAAATTGTTCATCGATCTTCAGATTTTTTCATGACAAGAAGTCACAAGTTTTCGAATCTGGAAGAAAGAAAAATTAAAAAAAAGCGAAAATTGGTTACAAAATTAGGATACTTCAAAAAAATTTTGAAAAGTAAATTTTGTCGTTTTTTTGACTGAAAATGAAAAATAATAGATGACATATTATTAACCAAAATGCTAAAAAAATAACGATGTGATGTGAAAAGTGACTTGTGACGTTTCAGCTTTTTCAAAATTTTTGAAATGACAAAACTTGTTATTTACATTTCATCATGTCATAAACAGTATGTTAAATGAAAGAGCTTTGTATTGTCTTGGTTTTTTCTAGAAATTCGCCTCTTTTCATCTTGGAAAATGACGTGGAATTCAAAAATGTGAAACGCAGGGTTCTTTAAATATCTGAATTAGTCGAGAAATCAAAATCTCTGTACCATAAAAACCTCACGATGAGAGTACAGAGTCCGTTAAGAATTTTGTCATAACTTCATTTGAATTCTCAAGTTTTCAAACCCAGCCTAAAATCTTTTATTGCAAACTATTGGAAGAAAGAATAATTGTTAATGAGTGCTTCGAGTCGGTAATTAACTGTATCAACTGAAATGTTTGCTGTTTGCAATGTCTCAGATATATCACAAGAGAAATATTACGACGAAATATTTTAGAAATAATTTGGAAATATTGTATGAAATGTAAGATTGGCGGACATATTGCATTAATGCTCCTGAAGGGAGTTTGAAAATTCACTGTGTCACACAGCAATATTACAGAAATATTTCAATGTTCCAAATGTTAGATTTCCGCAATCTTGATGGAATCTCCGGTGCTGTATGGGTTGTCAGTATAGTTTTGAATCGGTAATCCACCATTGATCTATGGTTTTCTATAGGATATAAGGGAAACGTAAATGGTTTTATCGTGAAATTTCTATAGTGAAAATATTAATTATTTGGAAAAAAATATCACGGTGTCCTTTTGTTGACTGGTATTCCTTATAAAGTAATTCAACGATAAAAACAGAATTATTCCTCCCAAATCCTATAAATTACGATAAAACCCGATTGGCTGCTGCCGTAAATTCATGATGTAGCATCGTGAATTTCCGTTTCGAAAATCGCATTGAAACCAATAAGAAGAATGTTATCGTTTCCTATGGTAAGTTTTTATCAAGAGATGTAACAAAGTAAGAGTCAATACTCATCATACGAAGAGAATTGGAACTCGAAAATATAATAATTCTCATGAAATTAATATAAAATCGATGAAAAATAATATAAAAATTCTGGTTAAATGAATATTTTAATTCTCATTAGTCAGAGAGTGGAATTTTTCATACATGAAAATGTGGAATTACATATAACATCGTACCCTGGACATTTGCTATAAATGCGCGTAATCGAAACGATTACAAATACATGTAAGCCTTTTTCGAGCGCACGATCAGCGTTGTCGGTTCAGCTGCGATCGTTAGGGCATAGGTTAAGTAGGTTAGGAATGAGATAGGTAGGTTTATGGTAGGGGTTCGATACCCGGTGGAGGAAGGATTGATTGACATTCAATGCCTGAATGTGAGTGTGTGTGTGTTGAGTTCAGTCTTAACATTATTTTTTTCAAATTTCGAACAAATTCTGTTTTATATTTTCAAGTAAAAATTGTTGAGAAAAATCTCCTCAAGTTATTTTCATGAATACAAGTATTTATTGCGTTCGAATAATACTGTGAATGGTAATGGATTTACTCTCATATCCCTTACAACGGTCACACGGTCATTTGCGCGCGAATTCACTCGCTATCCACGCAACAGAAAGCGACATACTTGTATCCGCCTTTGCGCGTGATTCAGGAGTTCCAATTTCACGCAATTCACTGGTGATTTGCGCGCAAAATGTTATCTGGGTGAGTAGTTGCCGCAACTACTTAGTAGTCAGGACAAGTACCAAAATAGTTGTACTAACTAACATGAATACCTCGGAAGATACAAGGTATTTATGTTAGTTACTACAACTATCGAGTTAGTTGAAGCAGCTGACGTTGTACTTGTCCTGACTACTAAGCAGTTGCAGCAACTACTGAAGTAGATGGTCAGAAATCGTGTATTTAAGTTGCAGCAACTAATTATAATTAGTTGCTGCAACTATTCCTCTTTCTCCGTGTAGCAATCGCTCAATTCATGGGAATACTATAGGATATATTTTTTTGTATTGAAAAAACTATAATATGGTGGAATTAAAATTCATCAAATGATTATATAGATATAAGACGCTGGAGGAAAGTTTTTATTTGTAAAAGTACCAACAACTGTCATTGAACTTGAGAATGTGTTCGGAAAAACAATTTTCATATTTATGTATGTGTCACAGAAGCTGTGATTTTAGGCAATATGAAATTACACAGATATAAAAAATGTATATGTGAGAAGCAGGGATGAGGATTAAATCTGAGCGGCAATATAACTCCTGAATCGCTCGCGATCAAAACACGTATCGATCGTAAGAAGAACTTTCGGTCGATGAGTAGAAGGTTTTCGGCGTTTTAAGTATTCGATACCTGCGGGATGAGGATTTGCGAAGAATGCTGTATGTTTGCTCGTATGTAGAGCTAATCATATAAAGAGCCGGTTACCTGAACTCTCACAAAGGATCGCTCTTTCTGCGATCTGAATGTGTGAGGATTCATACCTGCTGGATACTCCAAAGAGCGATCCCTCGAAGAACGAGGACACTTTAGATCCCGAGCGAGCAACTCTTTTGAGGAGTTAAACCTCCGGGCTCTCGCATACTTTAACTCCTTGAGCGATCGAATCGTAGAAAGAGCGAAGGATTCGATCAAGGAGTTAAACTCCTGATCGAAAAGGAGTTTTACTCGTGTCAGAGAATAGTCCATCAGCTGAATATGAGACTGCGTATGGAAATTATGTCCGTGGGTTCTGTGAATGGGAGTCTGAATTTTTTTGGTCGTAGAATCCGAATTTGGAACCATTGTCGTAAGATTCGTGATCTGTGTTTTGTTATAAACAATTGAATTGTTTATAACGCATCGACGGTCAAACTATTGTTTTTATCGGAAAATTGTTCAGACGAAAATTATTCATTTCTCATCGGAGAATACACTTCATCTGAACTGTTTTTTCGATTTCTCGATTGTTTATTCGAATGCATTTTTCAAATAAATATTCAGGTCGCCGGAATGGATCTTTCAACGGCGGTTTGAGTGTAATTGGTCGGAGAATCTAGATTATTGGATGACTTTTCGGGAATTTTTAGCCCGTGTTTTGTTATAAACAATTCAATTGTACATCTCAACAATTGTACAACAATTCAATCGTTTATAAAAAAACACGGGCTAAAAATTCCCAAAAAGTCATCCAATAATCTAGATTCTCCGACCAATTACACTCAAACCGCCGTTGAAAGATCCAGTTCCGGCGACCTAATTATTTATTTAAAAAATGCATTTGGATAAACAATTGAGAAATCGAAAAAATAGTTCAAATAAAGTGTATTCTCCGATGAGAAATGAATAATTTTCGTCTGAACAATTTTCCGATAAAAACAATAGTTTGACCGTCGATGCGTTATAAACAATTCAATTGTTTATAACAAAACACAGATCACGAAACTCACGACAATGGTTCCAAATTCGGATTCTACGACCAAAAAAATTCAGACTCCCATTCACAGAACCCACGGACATAATTTCCATACGCAGTCTCATATTCAGCTGATGGACTATTCTCTGACACGAGTAAAACTCTTTTTCGACCAGGAGTTTAACTCCTTGATCGAATCCTTCGATCTTTCAACGATTCGATCGCTTAAGGAGTTAAAGTATCCGCTCGCTCTTCGGCTCGACTACCGAGTTGAGTTAAAGTCCCAACTCGTTGAAGAGTTTAACTCGTGATTCGAGTCGCTCGCATGGTCTTAGGATTCGATCGCTCAAGGATTTGAAGTATACGACCGCTCTCAGGTACAACTCGGGAGCGGGTTCATTGTATTAGGTGTACAAATAAGTTTCCGCGGTTTGTCAAAAGATGGCCCCACCAGAAGGTTATGGAGAAATTGTCAGATGTAAAACGTAATATCCCAAGTTTAGTCATCTGGCAACACCATGACCTTAAAGTACTAGTGATTCCGTATCAGCATCACGTAATTTTTTTCGTGCAAAAATGTCAAGTTTTATTCCGAATAAGCATCATTTGCGGGAACTTTTGATTCACTTCTTTAATGTGAAAAAATCTGCAGCTGAGGCGCATCGATTGCTTCTAGAAGCATATGGTGAAGCTGCTTTAAGTGAGAGAAGTCGTCAGGAATGGTTTCAAAAGTTCAAGAACGGTGAGTTTGACGTTAAAGACAAAGAACGCAGTGGAAGGCCGAAAGTGTACGAAGACATGGAATTAGAAGTACTATTGGAGGAAGATTCGTCCCAAACGCAAAAAGAACTTGCACTTACTCTACAAGTGACTCAACAAGCAATTTCACATCGTTTAAAATCGTTAGGAATGATTCAAAAACAAGGAAATTGGGTTCCATATGAACTAAAGCCGAGAGACGTTGAACGCCGATTATGCATGAGTGAAATGCTGCTTGCCAGGAATAAAAAAAAGAGTTTTTTGCATCGTATAGTCACTGGTGACGAAAAATGGATTCACTACGATAATCCAAAGAAGAGAAAGTCATGGGTTAAGCCCGGCGAACCATCAACATTGACAGCTAAGCCGAAGATTCATGGAAAAAAACTCATGCTGTGTATTTGGTGGGATCAGCTTGGTATCGTGTATTATGAATTGCTGAAACCAAGCGAAACCATTACTGGAGCTCTCTACCGAACACAATTGATGAGATTGAGTCGGGCACTTAAGGAAAAACGCGCCCATTACTACTCCAGACACGACAAAATTATTCTTTTACACGATAATGCTCGTCCACATGTTGCGGCGCCGGTAAAAACATACTTGGAAACACTCAACTGGGAAGTTTTACCCCACCCGCCGTATTCACCAGACTTAGCCCCTTCTGATTATCACCTGTTCCGGTCGATGGCACATGGTCTGTCTGAGCAGCGCTTCACATCATATGAAGACACCAAAAATTGGGTAGATTTGTGGATAGCGTCAAAAGATGAAGAGTTTTTTCGACGGGGTATCTGAATGTTGCCAGAAAGATGGGGAAAAGTAGTGGCAAATGATGGAAAATACTTTGAATAAGACGTAATGTACTTTTCCTTTACAATAAATTCCTAATTTTTTATAAAAAACCGCGGAAACTTATTTGTACACCTAATATTAGAACCTGCTTTGACTCTCACTCGGATTCAATCCTCAGTACTTGTTACCTGCTCCTATCCCGAGCGACTCACCATTATGAATTTCGAGGGTCGCTCGCTCTACGATGCGAACTCGAAAAGATCAAAACTTTTGCTCTACATCCCTGGGCCATATATATAAAATTTCACGTGAGGTTTGCACGTGTACATTCATTTCGGTTCTATTCTCCAATTTTCGGATATGCATATTTTATTTTTCTTCGATTTATGCGGGAAATTGAGAAACGGAAACCAATTATCTCCTCCCGTCGCTGACTCAATTCTCACAACTCCCTTCCTGGCGTTAGCTAGAGCAGCCAGGAAATGCGGTGCGATGAGCCACCTGAATCCACGAGTCCCGATATCGTTCCTTGGGAAGAAAACTAACTCGCTACTCATCGTAGCAGAGTCTCTCCTCCACGAAGGAAAGACACGGAACAGCGATAGTGAGAAGATAACAGGGAGAATTTAGTAATCAATATATATATTCAAAAGGAATTCAATAACAATAACAAAAGGAATGGAATTTTCAATTGATTATAATCCCTCAAAGGATAGGCGGGGACAATTTCCCCTGTCTTGGTCTCCTAGCAGTCAACCGCGCTATTGCTCTGTAGCAGCCAAGCGCCTGTATGGAGGGTTCCAAACAGGGAAGAAAAACTGAGTTTACCTCTCACAGTTGTGACAGATCCGCGGCCGTTGTCGCAGGATCCTCTCAAGCATAGGAAAAAAAACACAGTTCCGTTTGTTCCCACTGGATCTCTCACAAGTCAGTCAAACGTTAGTTATATTTTTTTTTTGAAACAGAACAAAAAATGAAAAATTAATCATAGACAGAAAAAACTTCTAAACATCCAATGATTCAAAATAAAGTTTTTTTCCACTTAGGCCTCGTAACAATTCACCGTGCTACTGTTCTGTTAGTCTAAGAGACAGTGGACGTCAGTATTTTACGAAAGATGAAATTCTCGTGAATGACTCTCCTATACCTACCATTCATGAGATGGAAGGTCACTAAGCCCAGCGAAGGTTGCTATGGCGTCACTCAGGTAAGATAGGTACAAAAATCAGGCCAAGTTCGAAAGTATTTTACCAAAGCTGCCGTTTGGACACATTAAACAATACTACTATTCCTACTCAAAAATGCAATGGCAGACGGTTTGGCCGGTGCAACCTTATGGCAGACGTTTTTAAAAATTTGAAAAAAAAAAAATTTCAAAAGGATTTTACCAAATCTGATTTTTATGTATGTTATTTGCAATAATATTAAGAGCTTATTTTCAAAATGGCAGACGTTTTGCCCGGTTGCAATATCCCGGCAGACGCACAGTGGGGTATTCAGCCTCAAAAGCTGGACAAAATATAAGATGTCAAGCCGTTTATTTCAAATTTGGTGCTCAGGGGTTTTCGAGGTCGCTGATCACGAATCCGGGGTCCGTTTTCCAAAATTCAGAATGGCGGATCCAATATGGCGAACAAAAATTTGAAAATTTCTCCGATACTCATGAAATTCGGTACATGGGAGTTCTTTGAGACGCTGCATACGAATTTGAAGTCCTTTTCACGAAATTCCAAATGGCGGATTCAATATGGCGAATGAAAATTCGAAAATTCCTTCGATTTCCATTCAATTTGGGGTGTGGGGTTTTTTTAGCGTGCTTAAAAGGAATCCTTGGTCCAAAATTCGAAATTAGTGTTGCGATTTCGACTTTTGGCCAATTTTTGCGATTGAATACCTCTCTGTGAGACGGCAAAATATTACTCATGGTGCGAGTATATGTACCTGCTCTAATAAGTTTTCCTCCTATAATTTCTGTATGCAAATGGATATACTATACAATTTATACAAATAAGTGATAATCACTACTCCATAATAATGGATAAGGAAGATAGGCTATTCGAAGAATAATTATAACAACATACTGATAATTGATGATATTGAAAATATAATTAGGGCTTGTATTGATCATTTTTTTTTCATCACATTTCTATCTGTCATTAATCGTCAGCTTCATCTTCGGAATCATCCCTAGTTTCGTATGACTCCTCTTCTTCCTCATTATCTTGGTCATTATCTGCTGAATCCTTCTCTGCAACAATGAAGCTTCAATGTATTGACTGAACCAAGAGAATTTAAAATAGAGTTCATCATAATAAAATTACCTGGAATATCCTGGATAAAATCACCAACGAAGCATGGAAGTTGATCTCCCTCAAACCACTTGAACATGTACGAATTTTCTCGCTCTTCCCAACCACATTCCAGTGGGTTCAATGCAGTAAGATTTTTTTGGGACACATTTTTCCAGATACTAGAAATGTAGTGAGCTCTTAAGAATTGTTGGTAGAGTTCAGTTTTGCATGGAGGTATCGAGGATACTTTCGATTGATTTAGATAAAATGACAATCCGTCTCAATAGTATTCAATCCGGAATTTGATCAAACGGATTGAAATTCGATCCAATTTAATCCAAACAAATCCAAAATTTTCAACAGCGAACAACGTTTATCTGAGAATTTTACTTCTTACAATGGCGATATGATGATCTTGAGTAGAAAAAGATGTAAAATTAGAATGAATGCGATAGAAGTACTACCTCTTGGGAAATACAGGTAGAAAGGATAACGGTTTTCTCCATCAGGTTCCTCTTTCTTCCTCGGTATTATATGCTTTTCAACAAACACAATGTCTAAAATTTCGCGAAAAGAGTTGCATAAGACGTCTTTTAGATATCTGGAAGGTATCTTTTAGAGCATTGTCTAAAAAATATCTATTAGATATCTAAAAGATGTCTTATGCAACATTCTTCGTGAAGTCTCAGATATTATATTTGTTGAGTTCATGCACAAACTGACGCTCGAGCTAATACTCGGACCATGAGTAATATTATGCCGTCTCACAGAGAGGTATTCAATCGCAAAAATTGGCCAAAAGTCGAAATCGCAACACTAATTTCGAATTTTGGACCAAGGATTCCTTTTAAGCACGCTTAAAAAAACCCACACCCCAAATTGAATGGAAATCGAAGGAATTTTCGAATTTTCATTCGCCATATTGAATCCGCCATTTGGAATTTTGGAAAACGGACCCCGGATTCGTGATCAGCGACCTCGAAAACCCCTGAGTACCAAATTTGAAATAAACGGCTTGACATCTTATATTTTGTCCAGCTTTTGAGGCTGAATACCCCACTGTGCGTCTGCCGATATTGCACGGGGCAAAACGTCTGCCATTTTGAAAATAAGCTCTTAATATTATTGCAAATAACATACATAAAAATCAGATTTGGTAAAATCCTTTTGAAATTTTTTTCTTTCAAATTTTTAAAAACGTCTGCCATAAGGTTGCAACTGGCCAAAACGTCTGCCATTGAATTTTGAGTAGGAATAGTAGTATTGTTTAATGTGTCCAAACGGCAGCTTTGGTAAAATACTTTCGAACTTGGCCTGATTTTTGTACCTATCTTACCTGAGTGACGCCATAGCAACCTTCGCTGGGCTTAGTGACCTTCCATCTCATGAATGGTAAGTATAGGAGAGTCATTCACGAGAATCTCATCTTTCGTAAAATACTGACAGTCTGCCGTCCACTAGCTCTTAGATTATGTAGGAGCGAAGCAACTGTGTGAGAGTCCAAATAGAAAGAGTAAAGAATTGAAATTATCTTCCCCCGGTCGTTCAATTTGCGGCTCTTCGTCGCAGAATCTTCCAATCGTGGAAGTCAATAATTCACAACTTCCTGTGTTGAATCTTTGAAGAAGGGAAAAAGCACGATTAGTTAGAAGTTATGAACAAAAGGCCAGAAAATTAGTTCTCGCAATGAGACCTTTGAAAGAAACTTTCCACCACAGAACAAAATAAACGAGAGCAATCAGGGCAGAAATAGATACACTGAATTTATTCGTTATAATAAGTTTGAAATAAAACTGACGATCGCAATTATCACTCCTCCTATCACGGACGCGCTGTTTGGAATTCTAAATCCCGAACGAATTCTTACCACGAATTCAAGGCCCCAAGTACCCGGTTTTGAGATAGTTGGGCGACACCGGGTAGTATTCTGACGAAATGGGGTTCCAACAATACATGTACGAATTATACAGAATAATGATGATATGGTAAAAGAAATGTACACATAAAAGATGATTTTGTAAATAGTAAACGTAAGTCAAGTGGTATACCCTCAAAATTGACGTTGGATAATCTGTCTGCTCATACTGGTCATGATATTGCTAACCTGTTTACCTTTCATTTCAAGTCAGTTTACACGACTCATACACCTCAGCTCACAGATTCTCCGACCGATGTCAATATCGATCAGCCAGATATAACTGTTAATATAAGTGATGTTTTCACTAAAATTGAGTCTCTGAATGTTAATATCGGCCCAGGTGATGACAGTATTCGTCCGATTCTCTTGAAGTCTTGTAAATTCATCTGATGTCGTCCATTATGGCTCATTTTGAATCGGTCTCTGTCAACCGGTGGATTCCCAGCACTTTGGAAATCTAGTATAATTACTCCCATTCCTAAATTTGGTAATAGATCAGATATTAAGAACTGCCGGCCGATGAGTATTTCAAATGTTATACCCAAGATTTTTGAAGATTTGATTACTACATTGATCAAGCCATTCTTTCCTAATGTTATTTCTGACTTTCAACATGGCTTCATATCTGGTTGATCAACGATCTCAGATTTATCTGTGTTCAGTAATTTCATCTGTATTTCACTTGAATCCAACATTCGAGTCGACACAGTTTTTACCGATTTTTCCAAGGCGTTTGACACCGTAGACCACAGTATACTTTTGAGCAAATTGTTAAACATGGGAATTCGGGATAACTTCTTATCGTGGCTCCGTAGTTACTTGTCTGAACGCTCTCAGCGTGTACGTCTTCGTAACTTTCTATCTGATTCGTTTGCTGTAACATCCGGAGGACCTCAGGGTTCTCATTTGGGCCCTCTTTTATTTCTTGTATTCATAAACGACATCAGCAAAGCTTTTCGGTATTGTCGTCACTTACTTTTTGCTGACGATCTTAAAATGTTTATGCGCATAAAGACCTTAGAGGAAGCTCAACAATTGCAATCGGACCTGTTTGGACTTGGAAAGTGGTGTGAGATTGATAATATGAAGCTCAACATATCTTAGTGCCAAGTGATGAGATTCGCTAGGAGTAATAACAGAATGCTTTTTCCTCATACTCTCTCTAACGAGTTATTGTCTCCCTGTCACTTGGTACGCAATTTGGGGGTATTTTTTGATAGTCACTTTAGCTTCTCTCATCACTATCATGTCATAGTAGGTGAAGCGTTGGGAACTCTAGGCTTTATTCAAAGATTTGGCAGTGGATTTAATAACCTGAGAGCGTTACGTACACTCTTCTTCTCCTCAGGGAGGCCTCATTTGGAGTATGCATCCCAAATTTGATCTCCCTGTCTTATTGAAGACTCGACCTTGTTGGAGAGGGTTCAACATAGATTCTTGCGCTTTGCAGCTTATCGGATTGGTTGTCCTATGAACCCGAATTCTCATGATTATACTACTATTATGCGCAGACTCAATATCTCGACACTTGAATCACGAAGGTTGTTCGATGATCTATTTTTTCTGTATAAAATTTTTAATGGAATTATCGATAATGTTGAAGTTCGCAGCCTCGTCAATTTCAATGTTCCTGACAGATGTCTTAGATCTCATCAGTCATTCAAAACTATAATGTATAAGTCCAGATTCGGTCACAGTGCCCCTTTGAATCGCATCTGTGTCTATGTAAATACTCATAGTATTAAGATAGATTTCTTTGCTCACTCTGTCAATGAGTTTCGGAGAGCATGCTCCCGGTTTATAAATAACTAATTTTATCTATTCTATTGTGAAGTTTCTGGATGTCCTCTTTCTTCCTATTCTAATTGTATGTATTAATTATTCTCTGTTTTTTGTTTTCGTTTGTATTTCACTTGGTACACTAATGGGTTCAACCCGTATATGAATAAATGAATGAATGAATGGGTAAATGACCGATTGATGCTGCACTGCTTCCAACACACGCTCGTGACCTGAAAAGGAGTAAACTAGTCGTTGGAAATTGAATCAAATGCAGAAGATTACGTTCAGTATCCTTTTCTGGAAGAAGAGCATTCAAAATGTCGCGACTTGGGCCAAGTTTTCTCCCATTTCAGAGTGTAGCGATCTCGAATTAACGATATTCCAATTCAAATTAATGTGCTTAGATAACCAATGTATCTCGATCAATGTACATCATCGATTTCTTGTATCGTTAACGCACTCTCGACCTTCTGTCTTCCGACAAGACACAAGGTCATCGAGTCGTCTTACCGACGTGACGAGATATTCGTTTTGCACTTCATTGAAATCGTGTCGTGTGCTCATTCCGCAATTAATGCCTCCTCGAAAGGTTCTTACCGATAAGAACTCGTGATCAGTGCAAATTGTAACCGCGGTTATCAAAAGACACTTCCGTCTCGTCCGTCTCGAATTTCTCCTCAACAAAGGAATAAATTTCCAAAGCTAATCGATCAACCCACGTCAATAGATTTTCTCACCACCCTTAATCAACTTCCTTCGTCCACTCGAGTATCAAATCCACATCCCAGCTCCTTACATCTGGTCCTTCGAGCCGGATTCGGCTCGAGTTTCTTTCCCCAACCAAAAGTGAGAAAACTTAGTGGAAATCCTGTGAAAGTTTTGAGAAAAGTGCTGTAGATAAATTCATTTTCAAATTCGTTCATTACGAATTCCAAATCGATGACATCATTGATTCGTCAACGAGTCAACCTCCTCGCCTCCACGCTTCGTCTCGTCAATGAGTGAGTCCTCTCGTCTCCGCCGTCTTCTTACCTACAAGAGTATTCTCTCTCCCCCGCTGGTACCACATCACCGAGCGCAACCTCTATTCTCAGTACATCTCCTCTTACACGGGTATCATCTCTCCCCCTGCTCGATAGCCTCTACGAGCGTTACGTTCTGTACGAACGGCTATTCAAACGATATATTCGTTTCACGTGTACCACATCAACGAAAGCATAAGCTAACGTCATACTTTGTATTTCGTTTAGATCGAATCTTGAATTCGCATGTAATCATTTCGAATTGAATGATCGAAACTTGATAGTACATCAGTCTGTGTCTATATCCAATTATTCTGTCAATTGACAAATCCAAATACAGGATCAATCGAACGATTCTCACTCATCTTTGAGTATTTATACCCACATCCTTCGTTATCGCACATATCATTTTGAATCAGCTGATTCTCGTTTCATCCTTCTTCCTCTCGTCATGACGATTTCGACTAGATTTGTCCGCTCCAATCACTCTTTGAGTTTTATTCTTATCACGTATATCGAAACGTAACCATGCCCAGCGATGACAAAAGTTTTGATGGCGGAAAATCGTTTGCAAAATCAATGATTGAGCTTCTCATCACGCGAAAACGGCAATACATTGCTGCCGTCAAGCGTACACTATCCAACTCTCAAAAAATGGGAGAAGCCAAGATGACACTCGCTGTTACAACAAACCTACTATCCACGTTGGAACATAATTTTCCTAAATACCAAAACTTGGGTGCTGAAATCCATTCAAAGGCCAGCGAGGAGGAAAAGACGACCCATTCATATTTCACGGAGACCGAATTCATTCACTGCGAAGACGCGTACTACGAAGCAGCGGATTATATGGCCGAGATAATTCAGAAGGAAACGCCACCTCCACCTGCAGCTCTCAATGTAAGTCAAATGACTCAACCTCCTACTGACCCGACGACTCGATCAACAACTCATCTGCCACGCATCAATTTGCCAACGTTTTCCGGCGTATTTTCCGAATGGGAAAGTTTTCGCGATCGATTTATTTCCATGATGATTAACGATAAATCGTTAGATAATGTTGAACGTATGCATTATTCGGTTTCGTGTTTGAAGGGAGAGGCAGCTAACTCTTTGACCCATTGAGAAAAATCATATCGATCGTTTCTCACCGAATACAAACGTATGGGTCACATGACCAAAGCCTCCCTGTTGCCAAGGAACTGTTCGAATTAAGCGTACTATATTCCACATTATGCCATATCACGAGACCATAGTAGTACTATGCGGCTCCGTGTCATTTTCAACGCCTCATCTCGAACCTTGGACGGAAGTGCACTCAACGACCACCTATTAATCGGCAGAAAACTTCAAACTCAGCTCGCAGCGATAATTCCAAACTGGCGTTCCCATCGCTATGTCTACTCTGCGGACATCGAAAAGATGTACCGACAGATTCTCGTCCATCCGAATGATGTCGATTATCAGCGCATTCTTTGGCGCGAAACCCCCATTAGAATCTACAGAGTAGTATGCGTTACTTACAGTAACTTATGGCCCAGCCTCGGCTGCTTATCAAGCTTTACGTGTGTTGAAGCAACTCGCCGATGATGAGAGCCAACATTTTCCTTCAGCTCTTCCAGTGCTTCCACTGCATGGGCCGGGAGAGATGATAATCAGATGGAGCTTAGTGCGGTGGATGTGCCGCGTGGGGAAGAACTTCACAGCCCAAGTTTGAAATGGTTCGCTTAGTCGCACGAGTAATATGAGATCGAGCGTTATCATTGAGTGACATAACTCTTCGGCTCCTCCACCTAGTGAATGGCCTCTTCTCAAGAATGTCGTGCAATTGGTTCAATTTTCGGCTGTAGCATTCTGCAGTAACTGTTTGACCTGACCCTGACAGTTCGTAATACACTCCACCGTTAATGTCCCACCAGATATAGACAACAACCTTTTTCAAGTGGTTCCTTTGTTGTGGAGTTG
The DNA here is from genome assembly GCA_018340375.1 of Gonatopus flavifemur. NCBI lineage: Eukaryota > Metazoa > Arthropoda > Insecta > Hymenoptera > Dryinidae > Gonatopus > Gonatopus flavifemur. The sequence goes on along the minus strand of JAFFJZ010000085.1, from coordinate 60,785 downwards.
ACGTCGACGGTTTTCTGGCGTCGACTCATGATTTTTTTGCGGTTGGAATTGGCAAAAAGAATATCTTCTCAGTCTCCCATCACAATCTTCCACAAAAAATTCTTCCTTTGGTACTTGGCGAGCAGTGGAAGGCACGTGTCCATTCGTTGACCAAGGTTCTAGGCGGTCAATTTGTGTGGCACCCATCTTCTCGCCTTTTGTATTCATGAGGCGGCAAGCAGCCGCCACTTTCGCAGCCGCCAGTTTGAGAACCGCTGCATAGGATGGGACCCTTGATATATGTCTGATTATAACTCAACGTAATATTTTTGTTAATTTTTCGTATCACATGAGATTTGTTGCTGATAGTATAGGGAACAAGAATTTATGAGATTTGAGAGGGATCGCGATTGTTAACCCATTGTTTATTTAACAAATTCCTATGGAAATGGAGATTTCAAACGGTCGGATGATTATAACTCGACGTAATATTTTGTTAATTTTTTATATTGCACTTGAATTGTTGCTGGTATCATAAGGAACAAGAATATATGAGATTTGAGAGGGATCGCGATTGTTAACCCATTGTTTATTCAACAAATTCCCGTGGAAATGGAGATTTCAAACTGCCGGGTGATCATAACTGAACGTAATATTTTTGTAAATTTTTTATATTGCACTTGGATTGTTGCTGGTACTATGAGAAACGAGAATATATAAGATTTGAGAGGGATCGCGATTGTTAACCCATTGTTCATTTAACAAATTCCCGTGGAAACAGCTTTCAAACGGTCGGGTGATTATACCTCAACGTAATATTTTTGTAAATTTTTTATATTGCACTTGGATTGTTGCTGGTACTATGAGAAACGAGAATATATAAGATTTGAGAGGGATCGCGATTGTTAACCCATTGTTCATTTAACAAATTCCCGTGGAAACAGCTTTCAAACGGTCGGGTGATTATACCTCAACGTAATATTTTCGTTAATTTTTTATATTGCACTTGAATTGTTGCTGGTACTATGAGGAACAAGAATATATAAGATTTGAGAGGGATCGCGATTGTTGACCCATTGTTTATTTAACATATTCCCGTGGAGTTGGAGATTTAAAACAGTCGGGTGATTGTAACTCGACGTAATATTTTTTATAATTTTTTACATTGCACTTGAATTGTTGCTGGTACTATGAGGAACAAGAATATATAAGATTTGGGAGGGATCGCGATTGTTGACCCATTGTTTATGTAACAAATTCCCGTAGAGATGGAGATTTCAAACTGTCGGGTGAATATAACTCGACGTAATATTTTTGTAAATTTTTTATATTGCACTTGAATTGTTGCTGGTATCATGAGGAACAAGCATATATAGGATTTGAGAGGGATTGCGATTGTTAACCTATTGTTTATTCAACAAATTCCCGTGGAAATGGAGATTTCAAACTGTCGGGTGATTATAACTCAACGTAATATTTTCGTTAATTTTTCATATTGCACAAAAAATTTACAACAATATGACGTCGAGTTATATTCACCCGACTGTTTGGAATCTCTATTTCCACGGGGATTTGTTGAATAACCAATGGGTTAACGATCGCGATTCCTCTCGAATCTTATATATCCTTGTTCCTTATGATACCAGCAACAATTCGAGTGCAATATAAAAAATTTACAAAAATATTACTTCGAGTTATATTCACCCGACAGTTTAAAATGTCCATCTCCACGGGAATTTGTTAAATAAACAATGGGTCAACAATCGCGATCCCTCCCAAATCTTATATATTCTTGTTCCTCATGGTACCAGCAACAATTCAACTGCAATATAAAAAATTTACAAAAATATTACGTCGAGTTGTATCCGCCCGACAGTTTGAAACCTCCATTTCCACGGGAATGTGTTGAATAAACAATGGGTTAACAATCGCGATCCCTCTCAAATCTTATATATTCTTGTTCCTTTTAATACCAGCAACAATTCAATTGCAATATAAAAAATTAACAGGAATACTACGCCGAGTTATAATCACCCGACTGTTTTAAATCTCCGTTTCCACGGGAATTTATTAAATAAACAATGGGTTCACAATCGCGATCCCTCTCAAATCTCATAAATTCTTGTTCTCTATACTATCAGCAACAAATCACATGTGGTACGAAAAATTAACAAAAATATTACGTTGAGTTATAATCAGAAATATATCAAGGGTCCCATCCTATGCAGTGGTTCTCAAACTGGCGGCTGCGAAAGTGGCGGCTGCCTGCCGCCCCATTTTGTATTCTTCCCATGTAACGTGATAATTCCACGTACAAAAAGTGAATAGGGACAGATCTCACACACTAGCCGGACGTACAGCCTATTCTGTATATTTACGGAGACAAGAAAGCCCTCGATACTCAAGTCACCAGTCCACTCCTTGGGGCCCACACGGAACATGTGGAATAGGTTGAGATTGATTTTCGTATGCGCGTTTTCATTCATTTCTCTTTTTTCACGGAGATCGACAAGAGAAGGAAATGATCGACGTAAAATGGAGTACAATTACGGACGTTCGGATCGACGAGACCTTGATGGATATTGAAGATCGACGTTTATTAATTGACCAGGATGCAACTATGCACGACGATTAGCTTATACGATGAATAACAAGTGGGCCAGCCTCCGCCTACTAACGACCGTGCACCGGAGGATACACTCCCGCGACAAGTTTTCTATATGCAAATGGATCAAGAGAAAACCAAAGCCAGACCGTTCAATTGATTGATCCTCTATCTATTACGAGTTGGAATCTTCGTATTCCCAGGATACGATGAGGTAGGTCTTGGCAAGGATGTCCTCAAAATCCGGTGTATTCCAATCGTGTTCGTGGCACCGGATCGATCGTGGCGTCAAAAAGGGTTACCCGTGACAGATCATCTGGATCTGACCGATATTGATCGAATTGACAATCGAAACGTGGAAAAAAAGGACATTAGAATACATTGTCCATCAGATAGTGGGATGAAGGTTTGCTCGTCTGTATATTGTTGTAAATCGGAAAAAAAATACGGTGTGAAATCTCGTATAAGCGTTCCGCTGTGGAACGCGAGAATTTTCATGCATACTATTATATTACGAAGTTCAGGCCATACATCACGAATGCTTATTTCAATCCCGTCGGATATTCAAGTTAAGCCGTCGAGTTGAGAAAATAAAATTTGTCATTCATTCTGTTGAATTATTTGTTCTTTCTTTGTGAATATCAGCTCTAGAAAATATTGTGAATGGCTCGCGCGTACGACGAAAGGACAAGAGACGATTAAACGCGCACGCGGGGACTTGTTCAATTCACCGACAGGAGAAAGAAAGTAGCACCTGCTGGGCTGAACGGAAAATAGTTAACTGAGTTCCGCTACGCGCAGCCGTGGTCGTCAAGCGAGTGGACGGAGCCGCCGGTGGCGCGAGGGATCGTCACTTGAGTTTTGAACGTGCTGAGAACAACTGTCTGAGATCGTTATAGAAAAACGTGTTTCATTTGACTCACAGTTTTTTTGTCTGAAGAAGAGGTAAGGAAGTGACGGTGAGTGGGTGAGTACCAGTTCATTTGTTGGATCGATTATAAGTGTATCTGATATTTTTTTTCGTTTTGTGGCTCGGTGATTACCGAATACATGTGTCGAGAACCACGTGTGACCCTCGAGTGCTTCCTTGACGCCGGTAAACTTCGTCAGAAAACCGTGTGAGTGAAGAATGCTGGGAGGAAATCCAGATGCCGGATTTCATAATCGTCAAAAGTAGAGTTCTTTCCCGACGAGGTTGACGAGCCATATGAGTGATTGTGTCGCGTTGGGAATATTCAGTGTATCGCCCGAGAATACGAGACGGGTATTCTTTCAGAGTGATTCTTCCTCCCCGATGAACATACGCGAGCCCTAGCGTTCGTCCCTGCCAGGAAATGGCTTGTACAAATTGAAACCCTGTTGTTTTTTTGGGTGTTTGGCATATTATTGCCCAAAAGCCGATTTTGTTTTTTTTCAGGTAAATTTCTTTAATTTTTCTGAAATATTTGATGACGAGTGTTCTTTTTTTTCTCCGTGGTCGACACGAATCCCTACCCTCTCCCTCGATGGCTGGCCGGCGTTCAGCCCCCGTCCCGATTGAATTTCTTCCCTGAATCAGCTGAGATACGTCCTCGTGGTTCCTTTTTGTGTTTCTTCTTCGTTTCTGTGTTTTGGTCTAGGATTTTGTTTCAGGAACTGGGAAGGGGGATCTCGGACACGAAATACCGGGATTGATGCTCAACAAGGTTGCCGCCATTGTAACCAGACCCACGCTACAAATGACGCCCAACGTGCTCTAGTTGTTCATCCATATGGTTTAACAAGGAGAGACAGCCATTTTGGAGAAAAAGGAAACGGCGTATAACATCGAACGACGTAACTTGGATGGAAGATTTGGAAAAATTGCTCCCTACGCTGGAATAATGAGTAGAAACCGACGTAATGGAGTATATGTTTCTTATCGGTATTATATTTTCCTTTCTCTCTTCTTCCCATCAAAATATCCCAGCTGATCGATACAATACAGAGAAAATATATGAAAATGTGATGTTTATTTTTATGAATGGAAAACTTGATATTATATAACACATGCTCGTATGGAAACAGGTAGAAAAGAGTTCTACGACTCAAAAAAGAGGGCATATCGCAACAAGTGAACGTGGAATTTTGTTTTTCTGTTCTCTCTCTCCTCCCCCTTCTTCTCTTGTTTTTTTATTGGGTTTCTAGCAGAATCGGAATAGAGGAGAATGATTTAAAGTGAACGGTTCGAAGTGGATAGTGTTTTTTTCCGGTTTTCGAGAGTTCAACAGTATTGATGGGATAAATTCCGCCGGGAATCAAAGCATACACAATTTAAAAACAGAGAAACTCGGGTTTACTTACTTTGGAAAAATAGGAAGTAAAGTGAAGTAGTTTTGTATCTCGCTCGCACAAATTGTTTTCTTTGAGTACGGTTTTGAAATATTCCAATTTTCTCCCTGTGGCTACAAAGACAGAAGAAAGAGAGAGGTGAAATCGAATGAGAGTGAGGGGATGGAAATTTTGGAGTAATAATTTTTTGGGTTTTTTTTTCTCTTCCTATTACTCTCTTTCGTGTTCTTTTTTCTTCTTTTCTTGGTTTCGAATTCTAACAGTGCATTGGAACGAAATCCTTGGGTGTCCTCACGTGGAGAATATTGTGGAGGAGCGAAGCAGAAGTATACGTGCCCAATAAAGTCTTCTTCCTCCCTCTGCGACAGATCAGAGTTCTCAATAAGTGGGAAACACCACATTGGGAAGTTGAAATAATCTATATCGCCGCGTTTTGCTGAGTGACATATGAAGAATCGTGAGTTGCAAGAATACAAAACAGTACACTTCCCTTCCATATTCGAATTTACGACAATCTCGCACGAATTATTGGAACATATTATTTTTCTTTCTCTCTTCCCCTCTCCCTCTTTTGCTCTCCTTCGCGCTCCTCGCCGCAATTTCCATTCTTGTGGAGGAGATTCAGAAGAATCAGGGTAATTTAGAGGCATGAAAATGGCGAATGGGGAAGAGAACTTGCCGATAGGATATGTTGATAGAACATCGGAAATATGGGGATGTCCATTGATAGAGACAGAAAACGATCGACGGGAAACACTATGGGGTAGGAGGTCTTTTTGCCGAAAAAATTTTTCGCCGAATAAACTGAATTCGACAATCGCTAGTCATTTCTAGAGATCACTACGAAATCTCCTAGTGATTTCTAGAGGTGACTATCGATTGTCAAATTACAGTGTATTCGGCGGAAAACGTTTTCGGCAAAAAGACCCCCTACCACACTATGGCATTTAATAGGAATGACGAAAGCACAGACAAGCACAGATACGGCACAAACAGAGAGCGACAAACAAAGCAACCCTACGGCACACTCTACCCTGACGGTACAGCCCAGCATACGAACAAAACAGACCTGAATAGATTCGACCGCGCAAGAGTTAGATCAAATGTTGGCCCTTAGTAACGAAAATACAGATCTCAAAACTACCCCACAGGACACACAAAACTTATATCGCGGAGAGGCGATAGAAACTCTGGCCTCAAACCCAGACGGAGGAAGTCCAGACTCACGAACCTCATATTATACAGTACAGACTGATCATTATGAATATTCAAATCACCTGAACGAGGAGGAATTGGGGAAAATCCTGAAGGATTATCTATTCAACACAACAGGGACATTGAAAGGAAAACGGGATAGAGCGGGGAAATTTTTCCAACGCCTAGAAGGAGGAAATGAGGGAATTGGATGGTCAATAGAAGATTTGAGGAGAACACTAGCTCTTTTTGGGGGGCAGAAACCCAGCTCTATCCCTGAACGGGTATGTTCAGACGAAACGTCAAACGAAAACAAGATGTAGTCTCGATGGACATAAATGACTAAGTAGAACTTTCCGGGTTGCAATTGAGATCGAGAATCGTTCCCAGAATTCCGACGGTACTAACGGAGAGCACAACCACGTATACAACGATAACGACGACTGTGAACGTCGATGTACGACCCTCGATGATAACTCAGATGCGGAAGAATATCCCAGCTCCTAATACATCATGGCCGTTACCCCTGGCACGATCAACAATCCCTCATACTCCGGTGGGAGATGATTCTTACGAAAGGATACCCATCAATAATTATCAACCTCCAATTACAACCACGACACATAATCCGACTCTACCAACAATGACACATGACATTTCCCAAACATCACACATGGCCGCGAATACCAGTTCAAACCCACAAAACCCCCACATACACCCTGCACAGGATCTCCCACTTCCGATCCACCCCTATGTCACTTCAGACAAGAGGAATCTGGCCGCAATAACGAGAGGCTGGCACTCGTCCTTCTCAGGACAAAACGACGACGCGGAAAATTTGTTGCTGAGAGTGTAGGAATGTAGGGGAAAGACGAATCTGAACGACGGGGAAGGATTGAGCTTGATGCCTTCCATGTTGAAAGATATAGCACTGCAATGGTCCAGAATCGAGAAAAATACCCTGAATACATGAAATAGGTTTGTGGAGGAATTCAAGAAGCGCTTTGGTTTGTGAGATTCTGAGCTCAAGTTGATGCAGGTCTTAACACGTATTCAAGGAGCTGAGAAACCAGCAGCAGATTATCTGATGTGCATTCAATTATTATGGTCCAAAATCTAGAATCCGTATCCCTTAAAAGAACAGTAATACTTGGCATGAGCACGATTAAGACTTGAATACCGGAGTGATATTTGTAGAGCAGATTCTGCAGATTTCGAGTCCTTAGAACGTGGAGCCATTGGAATAGACAGCTCATCACAGCCGGACGAAGTTAAGATGGTCATTCCCGCTCCTTAAATCGCCCTGCCTGAGTTGACATATGAGCTGAAAACGGTGGAGAAACCGGATAAGAACATCCCACAATCGGCAGCTATGCAGCCAAATCCCCGACGCTAAGACGCAGGAAAGGAAACTACATACAGCCAAGCTCCGGAACGAAAATCCCCAAGACTTCCCCAACAAACAGAAAGACGAACCTCCCACCAACAGGGCCGACAAAAACGAATCACAGAATCCTATGCAGAAGGAGAGGCGAAACCAACGCAACGAAACCATCACGCTGAACTACTTATGGCGATATCTATTCCCCCAGAAACCCTGTTGCAGCTCTGAAACCGATGGACACCCCCGAATCCCCCACCCCTACGAATATGGACGGTCACGCAAGATTATTCAGCTCCGCGAGGGAGAAAAACACCACAATACTCGACGAACACACAGAGAAAAACATATTCGAGCCGACCAGTGGACAGAGATTGGGGGAGAAATCGTGACAATGAAGATGAGGAAGACAGAGTTTTTCGGTGCTGGAGGTGTGGAGGGAAAGGGCACATGAGTAGGGATTGTGCCACGCCCAGATCATACACCGGACCAAAAAATTACCGTCGGAGAAATTCATGGGAGGAAAACGAAAAAGGAATGAAACAATGAGGGTCGGTTACAACCCCTCATATAATCCCACAACAGACCCTCGAGGAAGAGAAACGAGTGTCATTTCCCCCGACGATTACAACGATTAAGGAGCAACAGAGAAAGCGAAATACCGAACAAGGAGATAGGAAAACAACCCTCGTACGAAAAGGAAACAGACTATACGAACCAATACCTTCGACTACAGTCTATAGAGAACCCTTTCTTCACCCCATACTCAAAATAGGAGCCGAAGAAGCCCCAAAACCCCAAAGAATCTCCAGACAGAAAATCCTCAACTTAGTAGATGACCCCAAACCCATACCAACAGAGATAGAGACAGAGACAGGAAACCAAACAAGGCGAAGAAATCCAACATGTGCCCAAGTTATTTTGAAAGTCGTCAGATATAGAGTATTTTTAGATATAGAGATGAGAGAAACTCCTGTCAGAGCACTATCAGACACAGGTTCTACATGCACTTCCATAGGAGCGGAGGGTAAGCAGATACTGGACGCGTTGAATATCCAGTTCGATAAGCCCACCTTCGGGGCCTCAACAGTCGTCAATAGGGAGATTGCGGAAGTCTCAGCGGAGGGGTTGGTGCCGATCACATTGATCGACAAAACTTGTCCAATATCTTGCAGAGTTGTCCCGAAACTAGCGACGAATTTTATACTAGGAATGGATTTCATACCTTTGGGATAATACTCGATGGCGCTCACCGGCGATGGAGTATGGGTACATGCCTCGACAGATGGTTCCCCCTGACCCATATAACGAATTTCGACCCCGTATCTTCAGAGCATACGGCTTGACCCCTACAACCGACGTACAGAAGACGAAATTACAGGAACTGTTGGACAGAATACTGCCGACGGTATCGGACGGAATGGTACTGTCATTATTGAGCTCCCATTCGATCGACGTACAAGGATATCCGGCTATCGAGCAACGATACTATTTGGTATCTCCCGAAGTGTGAGAGGCCATGCACGCGGAGGTAGATCGTATGCTTGGAGCTGGGATTGTAGAACCCTCGACGAGTTATTGGTCCAGCCCCGTCGTGATGGTTAAAAAGCCCAATCAGACGGATAGATTTCGTTGTGACTATGAAGAAGTCAACGCCGTGACCAAGAACGATGCATATCCCATCTCTCATATGTCTGGAATTTCAAATAAATTGAGATCTGCAAAATATACAAAAAGGGTGGTTCAAAAGTTTGGATACACCCTAATAACTCCTGAACGAGTGGAGATGATGAGATAATTTTTTCTTAAATTCAACAGAGGAACAGAATCTACCATACTAGGGGGGTGAGCAGTCCTCACTCTTGAAGGGGGCGATGGGGACGAAAATCTCGAATAAGGTGGGGGGCTTGCGATAGTTCATTCGATGGTGATTTCCAGCCCAAATACAGTCGTTTTTGGTTTTTTGAAATCATTCAATTTTTCGCCGAATTATGACCACTTGAAAATTGTTCTGGGAGCAGTCAGAGGCAGCGTAGACCTTTCCAACTCCCCATCGAATGAAGAAGTTGAATGTTCTTTTTTAATCAGATGGGAGGACGCATGATATATCATTCTAGAGAAGTGGATTCCCGAAAACAATCGGAAATGATGAATAATAATGGATCCATCAACAAATCAAGATAAATGAACAATAAGTGTAAGAGGATTGCACACATCACGTAGCGCCCTAGCCAAAGTGCCCCCTGCAACTTCCTCATACCAGCGTTCCACGCCACACTCGCCTTGTAACGTCTCCAAACTGTTGATCCAGGATTTTTCACAAGTTCTTCTCACCTTTTCATTCGAATCATAATTTTCATTTTTTGTTGTGTTCCTCACCATTCCTGGCTACTTTCGATCATTTCCCATCATTTTACGATACTTTCGAGAATTCTCGAACCTTTCCGGATAAATTCGCACATTTTCGATATTTTCGATAATTCTTGAATATTTTTCTTTTTTATTTTTTTTTTTATTGCAATACACGGGTTAGCACCCTGTGATATAAAAAGTAAATACAGAGTCAATACAAGACAGCGTCCACAGACGCATAAAATACAATTACAATATAGTCATGCATTAACCGACAGTTTAAACCGCTTCAAGGAAACACCAAACAATTCCATCGACCGATCGAAATTATTTGCTAATTCACAAATGCGAGAAATCGGATCATAATTTCCAAATCTCGATTCAAATTGTACAGGTCTGAATAAAAGCGCTCTCCTAACTGGTCTACCGGGGATGTTGAAATTAACTTCACTCAGCAATGACTCGCAATCAAGAAAACCATTAATGAATTTGAAAAGAAATAGGAGATCATTCATTTGTCTCCGCTCTTCGAGGGTAGTTAAATTCATTCTGTCAAGAATTCTGGAGTAATCATGGTCAGAATATCTCATAGGGCAGCCTATTCTAAAAGCAGCAAAGCGTAAAACCTTGTATTGCACACTCTCAATCATTCTAATATCCTTCTTCAAGTACGGAGACCAGATAGGGGACGCATATTCAAGATGGGGTCTAATTAAAGAGGAATATAGTACTTTTAATGACCTAACATCTTTGAAATCACTGGAAAATCTTTTGACGAAGCCGAGATTTCTCATCGCAGTACCACAAGCTTTCACAGAATGCTCAGAAAAATCCAATTCATCATTTATAGTTACACCAAGATCAACATAAGATTTAACAGTATTCAATGTAATATTCGCAATCTTGTAGGAGAATATGAGAGGATTCCTTGACCACGAGATTCTCATTACACAGCATTTTTCTAAGTTCAGATGCAGAGAATTACGGGTGCACCAAGAATCTAATCCCGATAATACTGACTGTAAGTGATGAACATCCGCAAGACATTTCATGTTCTTGAAGATTTTTAGATCATCAGCAAATAACAGGGAATCACAATCATTGAGAACCTGCCCAATGTCATTTATGAATAGCAAAAATAAAAGTGGACCAAGGTGGGATCCCTGGGGCACTCCCGAAGAAGGTATAATCGGTTCAGAAAAACAGTTCCGAACTTTTACCATCTGCACCCGATCAGTTAAGTAACTCTGGAACCAAAGTTTCAGATTACCAGATATTCCAAAGCTACTCAACTTAGATAGAAGAACGCTGTGAGATACAGTATCAAACGCTTTACTGAAATCAGTGTAAATAACATCAACTTGTGAGTTATTCTCCAGCGCAATGGCGGTGTAATTACAGAAAGCAGCCAAATTCGTAGTAGTAGACCTCATTGACATGAAACCATGTTGTTCCGGGCTGATAAGAGGAGACAACAAAGGAGTAATCTTGTCAACAACCACGCGCTCAAAAATCTTAGACATAACATTGAAAATACTTATAGGTCTATAATTCTTAGCATCCAGTTTATTACCATGCTTGAAAATAGGAGAGATCAGACTCGTTTTCAATTCAGCAGGGAAACATCCGGAAGAAAGAGATTTATTAAAGATAAGCCAAAGCGGTCGAGAAAGAATAAATTTGCGAGACTTGAACAGCAACGGCGGAAGGCCATCAAATCCTGGGCCCTTGCTCGTATCTAACGGATCAAGAACAGAGTAGATCTCTCCTATGGTAATATCCAAATCAGAAAGCATGTTGAATGACATATCATGTTTAGAATGGTTAACATTAACCGAGTTATGTGAAGCAAAAACCGATGAAAAGTGATCAGCAAAAAGGTTAGCCATTCCAGCTGCAGAGTCAGCAACTACATTATTTAACATGATAGTACTAGGTAAGTCATTAAATGAACGCTTACTGTTAACAAAATTCCAAAAAGATTTAACATCCTTTTGAATATTAGTCTCAACTTGGCGAATGTAATTCGAATAACAAGCCCGAACTCGTGATTTACATTGAGCACGCAAAAAAGAGAACGCTAAATAATCGCCGCGACTATAAGACGATTTGTAAATCATATGGGCAACTTTCTTTCTTCTAATTGATTTTTTGAGCTCAGGAGTAAACCAAAGAGGATAAATAGATCTTTTGATCAATGTTTTCGGAACGTACAACTCAATAGCCACAGAAAGTTGATCATACAAAAAACTAATAGCAGTATTTACATCCATGCATTTTAACTCCAAATCCCAATCAATTTGATTCAAATGCTGCCGAATAGAAAAAAAATCAGCCAATTTATAATTGTACCGGTACGTGTCGGTACAAGACAAAGATCTCAATGAAAGAGAATACAATCTAATTTCGATAGGGGGATGATAAGCATCACAATGTAGGAGGTAATCAACCGGACTAATAGTTTCAACATACTCATCGGTGGTAAAAATCAAGTCCAGCATACCATTGAAATCATTGTAAATATTGTTTTTTTGATATAAACCAAAATAGTTTAAATATTGAATCAAAATCTCCACCGCAGACCTTTCATTCAGTGTCACACCGGGACGAAACGATGCCGTTAGAGAAGAGTCGTCATTGCGCCAAACCACATGCGGAAGATTGTAGTCACCGAAGAGGAAAATTGAAGAATCATAATCCTGACACAGTACCTCGGCCAGGGCAACACAATGTTCAAGGTAAAGAGATGATGATGAGGCAGGGGGGAAGTAACTTGCTGCAATAAAAACAGACTTCGAATTGAACTGCAACTTGACAAGAATATGTTCCACGCAAGTAGGCGGCAAATCAACCAATGCACTATTCAAATACTTTTTGACCGCAATTAGCACACCACCTCCTCGAGAAAAAACACTGGTGCGCCTGCTCCTGTCCAACCGATACAAGACATAATCATTAAAGGACAGTTCTTCATCAGATATGTTATCCGTTAACCAGGTTTCAGAGAAGATAATGACATCATACGTAGAAGTAAGAGATGAAAGTGAAATTTGCAAATCTTGGACGAATTCGATTACTCTTGACATTCCTAATGATTCTCGACCATTGATGGATGATTTCGGTTATTCTCGACATTCTCGATAATTCTCAAACATTTTCTGATAATCGGGTTAAAATAGCGGTATGATAAAGCCGTATGTTGTATCGCTCTCCTAATATTCTCACTTTTCGATTGTAATTCTCTGAAGTCACTATCTATGAGTTTCATAATTGTTATTCCCTGTTATCTCGTTTTTTCATGTTGTGAATTTTGAGTGTAAATAGTTTTCCCATGTGATATTCTGCATTTCAAAACTGTTTACTCATTCAATAATCGTGGTTCAAACTCTTCGCCTGTGTATGCACTTTGTATACGCTATCGGTACGGATATTCCTCACGGGATCATTGCCAGCTGACTATAGTGACAGCAGTGATTATCATTCAGTATCTCAGTATCTCAGTGATTGATTCCTTGTGCATTTTCAGTTGTAATTGATACTTTACTTGTAACTCATAATGTCTGAAGATGCTAAAAAAATGTGTAAAGGTTGTGGGGTGGCAGTTGCCAAGCCAGTGATCTGCAACACTTATGGAATTGTTTCGCATCCCGGTTCGACTTGTCTGGCGAGAACTGAGCACCCCTGGCATACCGGCGTTCTTTTGGATTGCGGAGATACTTCACCGTATTCTTTTACATCACGATCAACTGTCAATGATTCCAATACTGACACTTTCGACAAAATAAAAGCAATGTTTGAATCCGAGATTTCCAAGCTCATCGGCCAACTGGATACATTCAAAATGGAATTGAAGTCTATAACAACTACACTAGATGATCCAAAAAATAGGGTAATTGATTTGGGAAAAATTGAAAAAACCAACTCTCGACCTTCTGAGATGGGTACACAGGAAGAAGTCTTTGCGGAACTTGAAGAAAGGCGTGGGAGAGCTTATAATTTAATTTTATTCAATTTAGATGAACCATCTGTTGACGGGCCTGCGGACATTGCAGTTGTCAAAGGTGTTCTTAATGATATTAGACCTGACACGTACGAAAATCTTAATGTTCGTAAATTTGGTAAGAAGGTCGATGGTAAAACTCGACCAGTATGTGTCACGTTTCAATCTTCAGATATTCCGTTGGACATTTCGACAAAAAAAGCTTCATATCATGGTCCTATTAAATTTTCTCAGGTTCGCACGGTCAAGCAACGTGCATATCTGGAAAATGTTCGGTCACAATTATCGCAGTCCAACGATGCTTCGAAAACAATTATGCGAATGGTATCCCGACAATAGTGTCACGCATCAAACCTGTGAAAAAAAACTAGTCTCTTGCCCTTTGGTATATTATCAAAACGTTCGTGGCCTCAGAACTGAATTGAATACTCTTCGCTTGGCTGTTTCATCTTCTACTGTTAACAAAATTCTCTTTTGTTAACCGCCATGATATTGTTTACATACTTTTGTACCTAAAGGGCGTCTTAGCCCGTAAAATAAATCAAATCAAATCAAATCAAATACTGTTGTGTATGATATTATTATCCTTACGGAAACTTGGCTGAATGAGAGTATTCTATCATCTGGAATTGACCTAAATGGATACACAATATATAGAAAGGATAGGAGTTCCTTGTCCAGTCAATATGAGAGAGGTGGAGGAGTATTGATAGCAGTGAAGAATACCATTTCCAGTTTTGTACTTGTCTCCTCATATGCCAATGTGGAACAGCTGTTTGTTAAAATGAAACTCGGTTCTTCTCATCTGATTATTGACGCTGTTTACATTCCTCCGTCATCGCCTTCACAAATCTACAAGGATCACTGCAAGTGTGTGGAGGAAATTTCGATTACAATCAAGATACCCCCTTCTTTCTAGCTGGTGATTACAACCTCCCTCATGCTTCATGGTTTATGAGTGACGGAGCGTTGTCATATACAATTCGTCATGGTGCTTTGGGCAATGGAGTGCAATCAGTACAGACTGTTTGTGAATATTTCAATTTCTGTAATTTATACCAAAGTAATAATATTTATCATGATCGTTGTAATATGCTCGATTCAGTATTTACGAATATTAAAAATGTATCCACTGGAAAAACTGATGAAATCTTGCTTGACTGTGATATTTACCATCCAGCATGTTTTTCCAAGCTGAGTGGTATGAGATTAGATTACCTTGTTCGGAATATGATAGCCCACTATAATTTTAGATTAGGTGATTATGCTGCTATTCAGAATCATTTTCACCAGATTCAATGGGACTCGATTTTTGCAAACTTATCAGTAGATGAAGCAATTGAGTCTCTTCACAATCAAATGTATGTTGCTATAGATTCGTTTGTTCCTAAATATTTTGTTCGTGCTTCGAAATTTCCTAAATGGTTTTTATCTGAGTTGATTGATTGCATTCACGCCAAGAAAGCAGTGCTTCGAGTATACAAGACTTCAAACTTATTACAAGACTATTTGTCGTTTGCGGATTTACGTGCGCGTTATAGAAAATCAACGAATACGTGCTGTGAGAGTTATGTTCAGTCTATTGAACAGCAAATTCCCTGCAATATGAAATCCTTTTGGAAATATGTCAATTCTTACCGTTCCGACAATATCATACCAAACTATATGGAACTGAATGGAGTTTCTGCTTCTTGTGGTTATGAAATAGCAGATATATTCGCAACTCATTTCGAATCGGTATATACTTCACGTGATGATTCGCTTCCTGTTTTTGATTCTGATGTTAATGTCGATATTTCTGATTTGCATATTAACATCAGTGAAATATTCATGGAAATCAATTCTTCAAATATAAATAAAGGTCCGGGTGATGATGGTATACCTCCTTTATTTTTGAAATCTTGTAGTTTCATACTATCGCGATCCTTGTGGCTAATTTTCAATGCTTCTTCGTCTATGGGATATTTTCCATCTCGCAGGAAAAATAGCCTGATTGCACCTATTTCCAAATCGGGAAGTAGATCAATTGTAGGGAATTATAGACCGATTTCTATTACTAGTGTTATACCGAAACTATTCGAATGCATGGTTACTAAAAAGATTTCTCCTTTATTTGCCAATATTATCGCAGATGAACAACACGGCTTCGTGCCTGGTCGTTCTACGAGCACAAATCTAACTATATACTGTAACTATGTATCTAGAGCTCTTGATGAATATTCTCAAGTAGACACTGTATACACTGACTTAACGAAAGCATTTGACACAGTAGATCACAATATTCTTTTATCTAAATTATATAGTCTTGGTTTTCGTGGTAACATTCTCAATTGGATCAGGAATTATTCGATAAATAGAACTCAAACTGTTAGAATGATGAATTTTACTTCAAGAGTCATCTGTGTTAGCTCGGGTGTTCCTCAGGGGTCACATTTAGGTCCTTCACTATTCACACTGTTGATGAATGATATTAGTAAAATTTTCAAGCATGCTAAGTTCCTACTTTTTGCTGACGACTTGAAACTGTTTTTGAAAATTTCATCCATTGCGGATGCTATTGCTCTACAATCTGATCTACTACTGTGGGTAAAAAGTAAGGTGAATTTGTTTGTAAAATGAAAAATCTTCATTTATTCTTCCACATCAATTTCATCCCCTTCAAAGTAATCCCCTCTCGATAAAATACACTCATGCCAACGTTTTTTCCAATCATCGAAACATGCTAAATAGTCCCTTTCCGGGATAGCCATCAGCTTTTATCTCCTCAATCGACTCGAAACGCTTTCCCCGGAGTGGTCTCTTGAGTTTTGGGAATAGCCAGAAGTCACACGGAGTCAAATCAGGCGAATACGGTGGTTGCGGAACGATATGCGTCGAATTTTTGGCGAAATGGTCACGAAGAACGAGTGTAGTATGAGACGGTGCATTATCGTGGTGCAAAAACCAAGAGTTCTTGGCCCATAATTCTGGTCTCAATATCCTTTTGATATTCCGATCATATCAGTGAGGTCTCTAACAGTCAACCGACGATTTTTTAGCACTAATTCCTTCACTTCATCGACGTGTTGGTCATCTGTTGACGTCGATGGTCGTCCGGAGCGCTCCAAGTCATCAACACGTTCTCGACCCTCTCTGAAGTCTTTGTACTACTTATAAACATTCTTCTGCGACATGGTAGAATCACCAAAGGCCTTTCGCAACATCCTCAAAGTTTCCGCAGCCGAAATTTCCTCCCGCAAACAAAATTTGATTGCACTTCTGTGCTCAATTAAATCAGACATTGTAAAAATCGGAAAAAGCACTCTTGGTCGTTTGGTAAACACAAGCGTGAATGTATTACTGATAATGACATTGACATGAAATTTGGCACAGATGTCATTAACAGTCCTGCCAACTTAAGAAAAAAAGAACTAGCCTGAAATGTCAAGCCCGCGAAGTTTGAATTAAAAATTCACCTCACTTTTTGCCTACAGTAGTACATAATCTACAATTATGGTGTGTCAGGAACCAATTGCGTTTGAATATTAGTAAGTGTGAAGTTATGCGTGTGTCACGTAGGATGTGCCCCATAATGTTCCCGTATAAACTGAACGATTCTATGCTGTCTACGGTTGAAACTATGTGTGACTTTGGTATTACTCCTAATTCGAAATTTGATTTTACTGCTCATTACTGTATCCCAGACAGCACTGAAACGTTTTGAGAACATTCACAAAACATGGTTGGTAATATACGAAACATGCAAAAAACGTCCCAGGATATTTTAAAAACGTTAGACGTATGTTTTGGAAACGTGAAAATGTCCTAGGAAGTTTTATTTACGTTTTCGAGGGAGGTTATGGGAACATTTCACCGAACATGATTTAAAAACGTCGCATAAATGTTTCCCTTATTCCTTCCAATCATTGAAATGTTCCAAAAATATTTCAAGAACATGAAAATGATGTCCTCAAAATCTAACAGGTTGCATTTGAAAAGAACGTTTTCAAAACATCCAGGATATGATGTTTTCAGAATCAAATCTAGAAAACCAGAAAGAAGTTTCAAAAATGTTCCGAGAATTTCCGGTGCTGTCTGGGATTATTGTTAATAAAAGCATGAAGCAGCTTGGTTTTGTGAAGTGGATGTCTAAGGACTTTGAAGATCCTCGGACATTGGTAACGTTGTATGAAGCGTTAGTTAGACCCAATCTAGAATATGCCTCTCAAATATTGTCAGCTCATCAAACTAAATATCGTTCACTCATTGAGAGGGTCCAGCATAAATTCTTGCGTTATTTATCATACAAAAGTCCCAATCCCATGGCATTCAATTGTCATGATTATGTCCCAATAATGGAGATGTTTAATATGTACTCACTTGAAGATCGTAGATTATTGAATGATTTGCTATTTATTTTTGAAATTATCAATTGTGATATTAGTTGTCCTGTTATTTTGTCGTTACTCAATTCCATTGTACCTTCTAGAAAATTGAGGGAACCGTTGCTTTTCAATATCCACTTATATAAGTCACGGTTTATCAATACAGATCTGATTAATCGCATCTCTAGTCTCGCTAATATATATAGAGAGAGAATCGATCTGTTTTGTGGTTCATTATTACGTTCCAGAACTACCATTTTGAAGAACTGTATGAGTGTTTTGTGAGGACAATATATTTTTTTTTCCTTTATTATTATTTTTTTCCATTGTATTTTCTGCCATTTCCTCTTCCTTTTATTATATTTGTCAATAACAACAAGACGCCATGCGAGTTTGACGTGCATTTGCTGCTCCGATAATTTTCTCATCCGTTGCTTTTAATAGTGTCTATTTAACTGCTATTCAGTTTGCTCGGTATAGTGTTTTTTACTGTGCATCTCGTGTAGTATTTCACTTTCCGGTTTGTGCCTTATCTTCCACGTTTTTACTGATTTGAAATCATCATTTGTCGAAAAGTTTCGTCTCACGGATACAGTAGCCTAACATACAAAGTGTCACGTACATTGCCGCTTCGTTGTGTGAAACGAAAACAATAAACAGACCATTACTCGTGTATGTGTGTTGTGTGTTACTGGTACCAGTGGTTATCATCTGCTCTACGTTCTGATCTTTTCATATATTCAAAATGTCTCAACAAGATAAGAAAATCTGTAAAGGTTGTACTAAACCTGTCTCTCATCCTGTGAGCTGTCATACGTGTAATATTCATTCGCATCCAGGATGTGTGCACAGATGTAATCATCCGTGGAGTGTGAACAAACTCATCGATTGTTCAGATGCTTCTTCACATCAAATTGATCCATCTTTGGCAGAAGACTCGTCTCTGCTGGTAAATATAAAGGAGCTCATCCATGAAGAATTTTCGAAACTCCGTGATGGAATGGCTCGGGTTTACGAGGACAAAATAGTTTCTCTTAGTCAAACTATTCTTTCCCTCACTGCGAGATTGACTGAAGTTGAGAACAAACTCGACGTTTCAAAACAATACCGCGATTCTCGTGATCTTGAAACGATTATTCATGAAGTCAACGAGCGACAGAAGCGATCTCGCAATATTATTATTGTTGGTATTGATGAGGCGCCGGACAATCAACAGCAAAATGATGCAGCGAAGGTGGGAACACTACTCCGAAATATTAATCCTTCCGTTCATGATAATATTAGGTTGCATAAAATCGGTAAAAAGGTTGCGAACGAACACAGACCTATTTGTGTTTCTTTTCCATCATCTCAGGATGTTATAAATATCTTGAAACGTAAATCTAATCACAATGGACCGTTTAAAATTTATCAAGATCGAACTGTTCAAGAAAGAAATTATTTACCCACGTTACGTGCGGAACTCAAGAATCTGATCGATGGTGGTGATACCAACAAAACAATCAAGTATATAAATGGATTGCCAACGATTGTTGACACGCGTACTGTGCCCCAGAAAAAAAACCTAGAACTCACCCTTTGATATACTATCAGAATGTTCGTGGTCTTCGTACTGAACTTCAAGATTTGCAAATTTCACTTTCATCTCTTACTTCTACGTATGATGTCATTATCTTCTCTGAAACCTGGTTAACGGATAACATATCTGATGAAGAATTGTCCTTTAATGATTATGTCTTGTATCGGTTGGACAGGAGCAGGCGCACCAGTGTTTTTTCTCGAGGAGGTGGTGTGCTGATTGCGGTCAAAAAGTATTTGAATAGTGCATTGGTTGATTTGCCGCCTACTAGCGTAGAACATATTCTTGTCAAGTTGCAGTTCAATTCGAAGTCTGTTTTTATTGCAGCAAGTTACTTCCCCCCTGCCTCATCATCACCTCTGTACCTTGAACATTGCGTTTCTCTGGCCGAGGTACTGTGTCAGGATTATGATTCTTTAATTTCCCTCTTCGGTGACTACAATCTTCCCCATGTGGTTTGGCGCAATGACGACTGTTCTCTAACGGCATCGTTTCGTCCTGGTGTGACACTGAATGAAAGGTCTTCGGTGGAGATTTTGATTCAATATTTCAACTACTTTGGTTTATATCAAAAAAACAATATTTTCAATGATTTCAATGGTATGCTGGACTCGATTTTTACCACCGATGAGTATGTTGAAACTATTAGTCCGGTTGATTACCTCCTACATTTTGATGCTTATCATCCCCCTATTGAAATTAGATTGTACTCTCTTTCATTGAGATCTTTGTCTTGTACCGACACGTACCGGTGCAATTATAAATTGGCTGATTTTTTTTTCCATACGGCAGCATTTGAATCAAATTGATTGGGATTTGGAGTCAAAATGCATGGATGTAAATACTGCTATTAGTTTTTTGTATGATCAACTTTCTGTGGCTATTGAGTTGTACGTTCCGAAAACATTGATCAAAAGATCTATTCATCCCCTTTGGTTTACTCCTGAGCTCAAAAAATTGATTAGGAGGAAGAAAGTTGCCCATATGATTTACAAATCGTCTTATAGTCGCGGCGATTATTTAGCGTTCTCTTTTTTGCGTGCTTAATGTAAATCACGAGCTCGGGCTTGTTATTCTAATTACATTCGCCAAGTTGAGACTAATATTCAAAAGGATGTTGAATCTTCTTGGAATTTTGTTAACAGTAAGCGTTCATTTAATCACTTACCTAGTACTACCATGTTAAATAATGTAGTTGCTGACTCTGCACCTGGAATGGCTAACCTTTTTGCTGATCACTTTTCATCGTTTTTCCCTTCACATAACTCGGTTAATGTTAACCATTCTAGACATGATATGTCATTTAACATGCTTTCTGATTTGGATATTACCATAGGAGAGATCTACTCTGTTCTTGATTCGTTAGATACGAGCAAGGGCCCAGGATTTGATGGCCTTCCGCCGTTGCTGTTCAAGTCTCGCAAATTTATTCTTTCTTGACCGCTTTGGATTATCTTCAATAAATCTCTTTCTACCGGATGTTTCCCTGCTGAATTTAAAACGAGCCTGATCTCTCCTATTTTCAAGCATGGTAATAAACTGGATGCTAAGAATTATAGACCTATAAGTATTTTAAATGTTATGTCTAAGATTTTTGAGCGCGTGGTTGTTGACAAGATTACTCCTTTGTTACTCTCCTCTTTTCATCCCGGAACAACATGATTTCATGTCAATGCGGTCTACTACTACGAATTTGGCTGCTTTTCGCAATTACACCGCCATTGCGCTGGAGAATAACTCACAAGTTGATGTTATTCACACTGATTTCAGTAAAGCGTTTGATACTGTATCTCACAGCGTTCCTCCATCTCAGTTGAGTAGCTTTGGAATATCTGGTAATCTGAAACTCTGGTTCCAGAGTTACTTAACTGATCGGGTGCAGATGGTAAGAGTTCGGAACTGTTTTTCTGAACCGATTATACCTTCTTCGGGAGTGCCCCAGGGATCCCACCTTGGTCCACTTTTATTTTTGCTATTCATAAATGACATTGGGCAGGTTCTCAATGATTGTGATTTCCTGGTATTTGCTGATGATCTAAAAATCTTCAGAAACATAAAATGTCTTGCGGATGTTCATCCCTTGCAGTCAGTATCATCGAGATTAGATTCTTGGTGCACCCGTAATTCTCTGCATCTGAACTTAGAAAAATGCTGTGTGATGAGAATCTCGCGGTCAAGGAATCCTCTCATATTCTCCTACAAGATTGAGAATGTTACATCGAATACTGTTGAATCTTATGTTGATCTTGGTGTAACTATAAGTGATGAATTGGATTTTCCTGAGCATTCTGTGAGAGCTTGTGGTACTGCGATGGGAAATCCCGGCTTCGTCAAAAGATATTCTAGTGATTTCAAAGATGTTGGGTCATTAATAGTACTATATTCCTCTTCAATTAGACCCCATCTTGAATATGCGTCCCCTATCTGGTCTCCGTACTTGAAGAAGGATATTAGAATGTTTGAGAGTGTGCAACACAAGTTTTTACGCTTTGCTGCTTTTAGAATAGGCTGCCCTATGAGATATTCTGACCATGATTACTCCAGAATTCTTCACAGAATGAATCCAACTACCCTCGAAGAGCGGAGACAAATGAATGATCTTCCATTTCTTTTTATATTGATTAATGGTTTCCTTGATTGCGAGTCATTGCTGAGGAAAGTTAATTTCAACATCCCCGGTAGACCAGTTAGGAGAGCGCTTTTATTGAGACCTGTACAATTTAAATCTAGATTCGGAAATTATGATCCGATTTCTCGCATTTGTGAATTAGCAAATAATTTCGATCGGTCGATGGAATTGTTTGGTGTTTCCTTGAATCGGTTTAAACTGTCGGTTGATGCATGACCATATTGTAATTGTATTTCATGCGTCTTTGGACGCTGTCTTGTATTGACTCTGTATTTACTTTTCATATCAGAGGGTGCTAACCCGTGTATTGCAATGGAAGAAAAAAAAAAAAATTTGTACCCAAAAGGCATATGCCCGTATATTGAATAGATGAATGAACGAATAGATAATCGTGCTCATTGTCGATACTTTCGATAATCCTTGGATATTCTCGGACAAATTCGATTGTTTTCGACATTCTTGATGATTCTCGAACATTTACGGATAAATTCGCTTATTTTCGACATTTTCGGATGAGTTCGCTCCTTCCCGATATTTTCGATAATTCTCGAATATTCTCGAGCGAATCCGGTTATTTCCAGCATTTTCGATAATTCTCGAATATTGATTCCTCATTTCATTTTATTTTATTTTGTTTATACGGGTATAAAAGAACCTTTGGTACATAGAACATACATTATTTGAACCATATAACATATGATGCATCAGAGCATTAAGCATCATGTTGAGCCCGACTACATGCATCTCATATTACAACAACAGTTAGCGTCTATAATTATAGATAAAATGGACAATCAGGTATTGGATTCGACAAATAAGAGGAAGAGAATTTCTAAGATCAGAATGAGATGGAAATAATTCAAGCACATCGCTGTAAGAATTAGCTAGGATAGATTTTCCGATTTACCGGATCAGAATAACCGTATCTCGATTTATAAGAAATTGGATTGCACAATTTAGGGCGCCTAATGAACGAGAAGGGACATTAAAACGTACAAGTCCAAGCAGTTGAGGGCAGCCAATTTTCCCATCAACAATTTTATACAAGAATGAAAAATCATGGAACAAACGGCGTGATTCCAAGGTAGGCAAGTTAAGTAGAGACATAATCAATGAGTAATCATGACAAGTGACGCTCAACAGATGGCCTATCTGATAGGCAGCAAAACGCAGAAACTTATGCTGAACTCTTTCCAAGTCTGTACAATCCCAAATTAAATAAGGGCTCCAAATTTGAGACGCATACTCAAGATGAGGTATAACTAAAGTACAACACAGTGTTCGAAGTCCAACAGGATCACGAGAATCTTTACAAACGCGCTTGATAGATCCAAGAGATTCCATGGAAGTATCAACTTTGTAATTGTAATGATCTGAGAAGTTGAAACGAGGGTTAAATAAAACTCCAAGATCACGAACAGTATTCATAGGTGATAACAGAGAATGAAACAAGTTATGAGGAAAATAAATAACATTTTCACCTCTATAAAATCTCATCACATGCCATTCAGTGAGATTTAATGACATGTTAGATAGCACACACCAAGATTGTAACCGATCCAAATCAGATTGCAGATTTTGAGCATCTCTGTAAGTTCTTATGATCATAAAAAGTCCAGGTCATCAGCAAAAAGATGTGCGCAGTACTTGAAAATCATAGAGATATCAATAATGGAAATAATAAATGATAAAGGACCTAGATGTGAGGCTTGCGGTACACCTGAGGATACAAAAAATGAACACGAAAAATATTGAGAGACACGAACTGATTGCGTACGATTCAGGATATAACTCTGTAACCACGACAAAAAATTGCTGCGAATACCTCAATTACTTAATTTATTCAACAATATATCATGATCAATTCTGTCAAAAGCTTTTGAGAAGTCTGTATATATAGTATCAACTTGGGCATTTTGATCAAGCGCAGAGGACACGACATGAGAAAAAATAGACAAGTTAGTTACGGTAGATTTTCCAGAAGTCAAGCCATGCTGGAAATCAGAAATTATATCAGAAAACAGTGGTGTTATTTCATCAGTAACTATATCTTCAAAAATTTCCGGCATAACATTCATGATACTAATTGGTCTATAGGTTCTTACGTCAGAACGGTCCCGAAATTTGAAGATAGAAGTAATTAAGCTGGATTTCCATTGAGAAGGAAATATTCCAGAGGATTAACAGCTGTTGAAGATCAACCACAAAGGCCGAGAAATGACGAACTTGCAAGATTTTAGAAAATTAGGAGGAATACCATCATCACCAGGACCGGAAGAAGTTTTCAAGGATGAGATTTTATTGAACACTTCACCGATGTTGATGGATAAATCGGAGAGATTGACATTGAGAGTAGATTCTGATGAATTACAAGGAACAACGGGATCATTTTGATAAATTGATCTGAAATAAGATGCGAATAAGTTCAAAATAGCAATACCAGTATCGCCAATAGTACCGTCTAAATGCATCACCAGGGGTATACCGTTCTGATTCTGCTTACTATCAACAAAGTTCCAACAGCTTTTGACATTTGTAGGAATTGACCCTTGAACGTAATGGAGATGAGACAAGTAACATTGGCGAGTCAAAACTTTACATTGAGCTCGCAACTGACTGAAGATCAAGTGATCTTCAAAGCAATTTGACTCTTTGTACCTATTGTGAGCAATTTTATTTTGACGAATAAGTTTAATTAATTCCGAAGAAAACCATTTTGGATCAGAACTATTCCTTAATACATACTTGGGTAAGAATGAATCAACTGCATCATATAAATGAAGATACAAAAAATCAACAGCTTCAATAACAATAAGATTACGCAATTCATCGTCCCAGTTGATAGATGGAATCAATAATGCTCCAGGAAATATGAGGTGAATTTTAATCCCCGTATAAGTATCAGGAGTTGAAGTTCTGCTTGAGGGGGATTTCGCCAACGCTTTTACAATGGTCCAAGTATATTGAAGAATTCGAAGCAGGTGGAATGTAGACAGCCCCAAACACCAACGACAAAGGACCAAAATAAACTTTGACGTCAAGATGTTCAACTTTGGAATGAGAAGATGAGACGACACAGCTCTGATGGGTATCCTCAACGGCGATTAAGACACCACATCTCCGCGAAAATTGACTGGTGAGTCTGTTTTTATCCATACGATAAACTGAATAGCCATGTGGACCAATTCCAGAAGATAGAATGTCCTCGCGCAGCCAGGTTTCAGATGAGATAATAATATCATAACATGGATCTGATATAGCGATAGAGAAATGGAGTTGATCCAGTTTAGTTCTCGAGCCACGAACATTCGCATAATACACCAAAGGGTCGATTAGGCGTTTTTTCTTTGTTGAGCAGGAACTATCTCATGTATCCCATTGAAATAGCGAATAGTCCTTGAAGGGTCATTCAGATTCTTCAACTCTTCACGTAAGTTCGACAGATGATTCCGTTGCTTCAAGGTACGATCTTGCGATATTCTAATTGAACCATTGTACAACGATTCGTTACGAAGAATCTCAATGGGTATGTTCCGTGATGCAAATGTGACACAGATCGGACGAATTTCAGAAGCGTCCTTCTTCTTACCGATACGACGAATCTGCACATTGTCGTGAGTGTCAGGTCTGATTTTTTGAAGAAGATCAGTAACTATAACATGATCAGGAGACCCATTCCTCGAAGATTCTTCAACGTTGAAGAGTGAAATATTACATGCTCTCCGATATCGTTCATTAAGCTCATCTATCAAATCTTCCTTGTAAAAACCGTGTGAAGAAGAAGGGGCAGAAGATTCCAAGGTGGATAATCTCGTGGATAATTCCGCCACAGTGTTGGATAAAGGATTGAATTTGATTTCAAACGCGTTGAGCTGGATTTGAACCAGCAGAATCAACGATGCTTCGAATTTCCGACAACAAATCTGACTGATTCAACACGTCACCAAATTCTTCCGCAAGATCAACAGAAGTATCAGGAGACGGAAGAGGCCCCTTGCGATCAATCAGTACTCCATTATGCCATGGATGGTAACTTCTCGCTAAACACGACGAACCAGGATGAGATATAACACTGCATGAAGCACAAGATACCGGTTTATCCACAACTCTGGAACAGCCTTCACATACTTCTTTGGGCATTTTCGAGTTTATATGATTCGTATAATAATACAAAAGTTTATATGATGATACAAAAATTTCGGAATTCTCATAAACGGCAAGTATGAGATCCACTGTACCAAGGTAAACACACACGCACACATGGAGAGTGTCTTATCATACGTGAGTACACGAGATATGTATAAGTATCAACAAATAGGATAGACCTCGTGGAAACAATATGTAACAACGAGTGAATAAACCAATGTATTCGGAATAGATTCACTACAAATCGCGTGCAAAAACCCAATTGTTCGGAGAAACTCACACAATAAGCTTACTAATGGAACGAGCAGCAATATAACAAAAATAAGAACTAAGTGTGCACGATGAATGGTTAAAATACGGAATTTTGTAGAGAGCGAAACATTTCACGTTGTCACAACTATACTGCGGTTCTCCGGTATTTTTGGATAACTTTGCTCATTATCAAAATTCGCGATGATCCTTGAATATCCTCGGACGAATTTGATTGTCTTCGACATTCTCGATAATTCTCGAACATTTCCGGATAATTTTGCTCATTCCTGATATTCTCAATAATTCTTGAATATTTTCAGATAATTCCGCTTCTTTTCGATGTTCTCGATAGTTCTCGAACATTTTCGATATGTTCGATAATTCCTGAATATCCTCGGATGAATTCGATTATTTTCAACATTCTCGATAAGTCTCGAGCATTCTCGGATAAATTCCTTTTATTTCGATATTCTCAATAATTCTCAAGTATTTCCGGGTAACTTTGTTCATTTTGGATATTCTCGAACATTCTTGGATGAACTGGATCATTTTTTATATCCTTCATAAATTTATTCCAATGACTCTTTAGGAATGGAAAAGGATTGCCATTCTAATGATGAAGAGTTATGGTGATCGAGAACGCTCATGCAGAGAAGTTGCGGGCTTATTCAGTGCTGAATCCAGAGTGAGTCAGCCGAGTATTTTCGCAACCACAGTCCCGAAGACTGTAAAACAGTACCGGGGGACAGGGAGTGTTCGAGATCTGCCGCGATCGGGCAGACGTCAGACAGCGACGTCTGATGAAGTCGCGTTAGATATTTTACGAACAGTTGTAGATAGTTAAATTACCTGCGCAAGGTAAATTTCTCGTGACATGATTGATAAATTTTGTATAGCATACACTTTATTCCTAATTCTATATAATTATTTTCTTCTACAAACGCATGAACTTTCTAATATCTAAAGACAAACTATTCGAAGGATAACTCTTTTACATACTCGTTTGAACTGCTTATCACAATGTAACCACTGCTTCTACTTTACAGCCGAACTCCCACCTTTCGTCGTGATATATATACACATACCAATTCACACATATTCAACAATGATATTCCGCATAATTCCGTCCTGAGGATTCTCAGACGAAATGAATTTCATCCTCGCAGGACACATTTAGTCCAAGAATTAGGCGAAGGTGATTTCGATCGACGCCTAGAATATCGCAAAACCATTATGCAAAAAGTTGATGAAGACCCTAATTTTATGCAGAATATAGTCTTTTCTGACAAAGCTACATTCATGTTGAATGGGAATGTCATCATCATCATGAAGTAATCAGTCTTATGACTGGTTTGATGAAATCCTCCAACCCTGTCTATGATCCGCTAACCGCTTAATTTCTGCATATCTACGGCAACCCTTATCTTGTATAATTTGCTTCATATAACTCAATCTAGGTCTACCTCTTCGTTTTTTACCATTCATTTTTCCTTCCAATATTGTTTTCAATAAGCTATCATGCCTCAATGTGTGTCCTATCAGATTACTTCTTCTTTTCACGACCTGTCTCAGGAGACTTCTTTTTTCATTTACCTTCTCAA
Organism: Gonatopus flavifemur; assembly: GCA_018340375.1. Classification (NCBI taxonomy): domain Eukaryota; kingdom Metazoa; phylum Arthropoda; class Insecta; order Hymenoptera; family Dryinidae; genus Gonatopus; species Gonatopus flavifemur. Next base: position 32,393 of record JAFFJZ010000085.1, on the reverse strand, counting down.
GTACTTCTTCATTTCTTACTTTCTCTATCCACTTTATTCTAAGCATCTTTCTATAACATAACATTCCAAGAGCTTCAAGTCTTCGTTGGTCCGTTTTTCCAATTGTCCAAGTTTCGCAACCATATAATGCTGTGCTTCAAACGTAACTCTTCAAGAATTTGTTCCTTACTGCTACGCTAATATTCTTCGAACATAGTAACTGTTCCTTTTGGTGGAAAGCCCGTTTCCCTTGTGCTATTCTTGCTCTTATATCTCTTTCGCTTTTACCGTCCTCTGTAATTATGCTCCCTAGATATTTGAATTCTCTGACTTGCTAAATTGTCTCTGCATCTATTTTGATTTTCGTTCTTCTTGATGTGTTCGCTGTTGTACAAATTATGAATTTTGTTTTGTCCTTATTTATATTCATACAATATTCGTCTAGTAATATTTTTTTTAAAGTGTTGAGAGTATTTTCTAACTCAGCACCACTCGTAGCTAATATAGCTATGTCATCCGCAAATCTCAACATGCTTACATTTTCACCTTGAATCTGTAATTTCAATTGCCCTTGTTCCTTCACTCCGTTCATCGCTTCTTCTATATACAAATTGAAAATCAATGGCGATAGTGAGCATCCTCGTCTCACCCCTCTTCTAATTTGTGCTTCTCCTTTTTGACCCTCTATTTCTTTTATCGCGGTTCGATTCTTATATAATTCATATATTATTCTCCTATCCCTGAAATTGATTCCTACCTTTTTCAAAATCGTGAACATCTTCTCCCAATCAACATTATCGAATGCTCTTCGTATATCTACAGAACCTATACACACAGACTTTTCCAACTCCAGACTTTTCTCTACTACTGTTCTCAGTGCCAATATTGCTTCTCGCGTTCCCCTATTTTTCCTAAAACCGAACTGATCTTCTGCTAATCTACTCTCTATTTTATTCTCTATTCTCCTGTATATGATTTTCGTCAGTATTTTCGAAGCATGTGAAGTTAAACTAATCGTTCTGTAGTTCTCGCATTTGTCTGCTCCTTGTTTTTTTGGAATGGTGACAATTTAATTCTTCTGGAAATCTCTCGGTACTTCGCCTATTTCGTACATATCTCTGACCAATTCAAACAGTGCGTCACGAGTTCCCTGACTGGAGGCTTCGATTAGGTCCGCACTTATGCCATCTGTTCCTGGCGCTTCATGATTTTTCAATTCTTTCAAAGCCCTGTCGAATTCTGATCTCAAAATTGAATCTCCCAATTCTTCTTCATCGACATCTCCCTCCCTCTCTAAGAATCCCATATTATCGCCTCCTTTATACAGATCTTCTGAATGATTAATCCATTGTTTTATTTTTTCCTCCGTTCTCATCAATTGTCTCCCTAGAGAATTTTTAATCTCACTGCTTCTAGGTTTCATTTGTCCAAAAAATCTCTTAACAATCCTATATGCCTCATCAATTTTTCCTTAATGTAATCTCACTTCTATATCTTGACATTCCCCCTCCAACCATTGTTCTTTTGCTTTCCTTGATTCTCTGATTATTTTATTCCTCAGTGCCTTGTATGTCTGCTGATCTTGTTCACTATTCTCATTCTTGTATTTCCTCCTTTCATCGATTGAATCGAGAATTTCTTCTGTTATCCATGGTTTCTTAGGCTCTATCCCATCGTTCTTCAAAATTTCATCTGCACATTGCTCTATGTTCCTCTTCATATTTGTCCATCTACTCTCTATTTCCGAGTCTTTCTCTTGTCGATCCTCCAATTTTTCGTCCAACATCGCTTTGAATGCGTCCTGTGTTTTTCCTTGTTTGAGATTCTTCAAATTCCATCTTTTTTGCATTTTCCTTTTCTTTTTCAGAGCTTTGAATTTCAGAGAACATTTCATCAGCAACATATTGTGATCACTATCTATATCCGCGCCTGGATAAGTTTTACAGCTTTCCACTTGGTTTCTAAATCTTTGTTTTACTAATATGTAATCAGTTTGTCATCTTGCTGTATCTCCTGGCAGTTCCCAAGTATAGATTCTTCTTGGATGATTTTTGAATAATGTGTTGGTAATAACCATTTTATGACCCTCGCAGAATTCGATTAAACGTTATCCTCTTTCATTTCTTTTCCCTAACGCAAAATCTCCTATTATGTTGGCCTCTTCTCCTCGCCCTACTACCGCATTCCAGTCACCTATGATCATTAAATTTTCTTCTCCCTTCACATATTCTATCACTTCTTCTATTTCACGGTACGTTTTTTCGATATCCCCCTCTGAGTATGCAGATGTGGGCATGTATACTTGGACTATAACAGTGTCTACCGGTTTTGTTCTAACTCTGACCATCATTACGCGTTCGCTATGTTGCGAATAATTTTCTATCCTATTCCCTCCTCTCTTATGCATTATAATTCCCACACCTGCTTGACCATTCTTTGATCCTGTGTGAATGATTCTATAATCCCCACTCCAGAAATCCCGTAGACTTCCAGGACCAAATTTCGATGCAGTTTGGTTGCAGCAGGATGGTGCACCCGCACATTCCAGATCAGGAGTACGACGTGTTTTGCACCGAAGTTTTTTCGGTAGGTGGATTGGGAGGCGAGGAGCGATCGAATGGCCCCCCATCTCTTGATTTGATCCCATCAGACTTTCTCCTTTGGGGGCGTTCGAAAGATCGGGTTCATCAGAATCACGCACTAGATCCAGGAGGGTTGCGTGGAAGAATGATAGCAGAAGTGGCACTCATCACTCCTGAAATTTTGCGGAACGTAGGTGGAAGTTGTTATAATCGTCTCGCTCACTGCATCGCATGTTTCGTCATCCATTTTGAACACCTCATTCAAGTCCCACACTGAAGCGCTCATTAGCCCAAACATGGATATTATCCGGGAATAGAGGGAAACCACCTCTGGGATGTCGAAATTCCTATATCTCGGCGAAGCATCGACTGATTTCATGAAATCAAAGACGGTTTGATTCGAGGTCGGAACACGCCATCCACAGATGTGTCGCAAGCTGCCAATTCGATTCGAGATTTGTGTCTTCCTTACAAATCCCATAGCCTCCATCTGGAGTCATGAATTCTCACTCCCAAAGGAGGATACAATGCCAGACACAATTTATCAATTATCACCATTGGTCACTAATGTGTACTAATGATTTCTCGAGTTGCAATGGCGATATACCACGTGTTCCTCAGTAAAAGGTTATGAAAACTAATCAGGAATGTTTGTTAATTTTTGCTGATGCATTCCGATTCAAAGTGATGACCCCACCAATAATCCAAGACACATCTCATCAATTATCCCGATTGGTACCTAATGTTTATGAACAATTTATTGGGTGTATAACTTCGTTTCCGCCGTTGTTCCGACATTCGAGGCTTTGTTGCAAAAAACTAGTCATAGATTCATGATTCCAGTTATTGTCCATCGCTCGCCACCACTTTCTCCCATCTCTCGGGCAGCATACGAATCCCGCGTTGAAAAAACCAGTCATCTCTTGAAGCGAACCACGGGTCGATCCAATTCTTTACTTCTTTATGAGACCGGAAGTGCTGGTCAGCTAGGCCGTGTGCCATTGATTGAAACAAGTGATAGTCTGAGGGAACAATGTCTGGAAAATACAGCGGGTGGGGTAGGACTTCCCATTTCAAAGTTTCCAAGTATGTCTTGACCACTTTCGCAACATGGGGTCCAGCATTGTCATGCTGTGAAATCACTCTATCATGTCTCTCGTTGTATTGCGGCCGTTGGTCTCCCAATGCTCGGCTCAAGCGCATCAAATGCGTTCGATACCGATCGCCTGTGATTTTTCCAGTCGGTTTAAACAACTCATAATACACTATGCCGAGCTGGTCCCACCAAATACTGAACATAACCTTGGAGCCGTGAATATTCGGTTTGCCCGTCGACGTGGAAGCATGGCCGTGATATCCCCATGATTTTCTGCGCTCGGGATCATCGTAATGAACCCATTTTCCTTCCCTAGTCACAATGCGATGCAGAAATCCCTCCCGTCTTTGCCTTGCAAGCAGCTGTTCACAAACACACAAACGTCGTTCAACATCTCTCGGCTTCAACTCGTACGGCACCCAATTTCCTTGTTTCTGAATCATCCCCATGATTTTCAGACGTTTCGAGGAGGCTGGTTGCGTCACTCCCAATGATCCTGCCAATTCTCGTTGCATTTGACACAAGTCTTGATCAAGTCATGCCTCCAATCCTGCATCTTCGGAAACCTTCTCTCTTCCACCGCCATGCTGGTCCTCCACGTTGAAATCACCGTTCTTGAAGCGTTGAAACCACTCTCGGCACGTTCTTTTACTAATAGCGGCCTCACCATAGATATTTGAGAGCATTCGATGGGCCTCAGCCACAGATTTCATAATAAAGCAGAAAATCAGGACCTCCCGCAAATGACGAGAATTCGGCTCGTAAGCTGACATGTTTAATCGAGAATAACTTCATGATGCAGACACAAATCGACCAATATTTCGATGGCGTTATGTTCACAAATACCTGAGCTCATTGTATGACATCTATGATCCATTCAATTCAAGTACCACTCACCACTACAGCTATCTATCGCAGAATGGTGGAAACAAAGTTATACACCTAATACTATGGCTGGAAGCTGAGCAATGTGTACAATCCTTCCACGCTTAGTCCTTATCCATCTCGATTCGTTGATGGATCCATTGATATCCATATTTCCGATTGTTTTCGGGGACCCACTTCCCTAGAATGACACATCATGCCACCCCCCCCATTTGATTGAAAAAAAACATCCATAGATCTTCACTTAATGGAGAGTGAGAGAAGTCTACACCGGCTCTGACTGCTTCCAGAACAATCTTCAAGTGGTCATAATTCAGCGAAAAATCGATCGATTTCGAAGAACAAAAAACGGCTGTATTTGAGCTGGAAATCTCCATCGAATGACTGTCGCAAGCTCCCCCACCTCTTCCAAGATTCTCGCCCCCCTCACCCCCCATCGCCCCCTCCAAGATCAAGGACTTCTTACCCTTCTAGTATGGTAGATTCTGTTCCCCCGTTGTATTTAAAAAATTATCCCATTACCCCCACCCGTTCAGGAATTATTAGGGTGTATCCAGACTTTTGCATCACCCTGTATATCGACGATAGATTCAAGGGTGGCATATCATTGAATCCCCCTCAACCCCGAGTCGGAAGGAATAACGGCGTTCACTGTTCCCGGACACTGCCTGTTTCATTTCACACGGATCCCCTACGGCCTCACGAATGCCCCTGCGACGTTTCAGCGTCTGATGGACAGATTGATCGGCCCAGACATGGGACCTCATGTTTTTGCGTACCTGGATGATATAATCATTGTAACTGAGAATTCCGAAGACCACCTGTTGTGGCTCGTAAGGGTTCTGAAAGGGATAAGGGATGCGGGATCAATAATCAACCCAGAAAAATCTAAGTGGTGTTGCACCCAGGTACGCTATTTGGGATTCTTGGTCGATCACGAAGGCTTCAGACCTGATCCCAGTGAAGTAGACCCCGTTGTCAATCATCCCCCTCCTAAGACGATGAGACAGTTACGACGATTTTTACGAATGGCGTTGTGGTACCGCTGATTCATTAGTAATTTTGCAACCATTGCCGAACCCCTACATGAATTGACGGAAGAGAATGTTCTCTGCGAGTGGAACCAGGAACAACATTCGGCGTTCCAAACCCTGAAAAAAAAATCATCGACGGCCTCCGTATCAGCCTACCCCGATTCCCTGTGTCCCTCTTCGCTCCAGACCGATGCAAGTAGTACAGGCATATGAGCTGTTCTAACCCAGGTGATCGATGATGAAAAGAGAGTCATCGCATATGCTAGCTGCACGTTGACGGCCCCCGAAAGAAATTATACCGTGACTGAGCAGGAATGTTTGGCCGTGATTTGGTCGATCAAGAAGTTTTGTGACTACCTCGAAGGATACCACTTCACGGTTATAACAGACGATGCCAGTCTACGGTGGTTATATCAGTTACATAATCCAACGGGTCATCTCGCACGGTGGGCTTCAGACTTGCTCGAATATGATTCTGACATTATACATCAGAGAGGCGCTCTTCACCATGTACCTGAAGCCTTATCGCGCATGGATGAGGAGGAAGAGAACAATACTCCCGAAGTTGATGTAGTGAATCCCGTGACTGACGAAAGTTCCCCCGACGACCTGCGAAAAGTGATTGGTATTCTCGACGTTGTGAGGAAATATTCAAGTACCCCAAGCATTGAGTGGATTGGGAAGTAGCAGTTGGCCGTTCACACGTCCGCTGTGCCAATCTTCTCAGGAATCAGGTCGTGGAGGATTTGGACAAATGGAAGTTGGCCGTTCGTACTGATTTTCGAGACGCAGTGATTTGCGAGTGCCATGATTCCCTACAAGCCGGTCATTTCGGAGTCGAAAAAACTCATAAACGCGTGCTGTGAGACCATTATTGGCCAGGAATCTCCGGCGATGTCAAAACGTGTGTCCGCTCTTGCCCTGTGTGTCAAGAAGCCAAAGTGTCCCAAATAGCTCCAGCGGGAATGATGTGCTTTCGGAAAGTCACCCACGCTTGGAGCGTCGTGGCTGCGGACGTAATGAGCCCTCTCCCCGTGAGTCGAAAGGGGTACGTGTTCCTCTTGAGTTCTCAAGATTTGTTAACTGAAGGTATCGACATAACCCCCATGAGAAATCCGAACCCCAAGACAATCCAAGCCAATCTGCCCACCCTGGTGGTGAGTAGATACAGGTCCCGGGAAGTTATTATCACGGATAATGGGGAGCGATTTTCGAACAAAGAGATCACCTAGTTCCTGGCGTTTCACGGCATCCGTCAATCACTCACCGCGACGTATGATCCCCGGGCTAACAACGTCAGAAGAGTTAATGAAGTTCCTGAAACAATGTTTCGGTCCTTTCTGAAGGATAATCACCGAGATTGGTATATTTATGTGTCGGATTTCAGAATGGCTCATCACTCCGTCGTACACAGTTCGACGCATGGAAGTCCTGCTCTCTTAACGTACGGATACAATCCTAGACCCTCCAAACCTTACCACCGAATTATTGGAGGCTCCCAGCTAGCTCTGTTGGATATGCTCACTCACTCCGACGTGTGGAAATGGGGGACCCATATCATCCATATTCAGGTCCTCCATGGCCTGATTACCCAACACTTAGACGACGCGTTCGAGAGACAATCAAGACAGTACAACGAAAGACGACGCGACGTGACTCACAAAGTGGGGGATAAAGTTCTGCGACGGATGCATTGGTCATCTGATGCTGGCAAACGCTTTCCGAGTGAGTGAGCCAAAAGATTCCCTGGCCCATGTGTAATTACTAAAGTTCCATCTCCGACGGTTAATGAGATCGCCGGTAGAGATGGGAAAGTGTCGGGTCGCATTGCAATTCAAGATTTGAAACCGTGGATATGTAGGTAAAATGCTGATTCGTCGTCAAGAGGAGAGGAAGAGAAAGAGGAAAATCCTCCTGAATCGCGGAAAGACAATTCTATGTCCATTCTTCCTCTGAAACTACGTCAGAGAACCCGCTCTCGCCCTGCTGCCCCGTAGATTCCTCACGTGAGATCCCAGAAAACTGTGAAAAGGTGTCCCGAAGATCATTCTGTTTCACCTCCCACCCTGTTGTTCATACAGGAATGTGTATATGGGATGCAATTTCCGCGAGCAGGGGCCGTCGGACCCCAAATGAGCAGGGGTTACCGGTCCCAGCCCTCCTCCTATGCATCAGAATAGGGAAACAGCCGATCCCATCGGGTGAGAGAGAACGTCACCGGCTCTTATCCCCTCTTTCCCTAGTCCTTGAAATTCAGTCGGAGGATGAGAGAGGGAGTATCGAGCCGCGCGAGATCACCACGCAACGGCCACTGGGTGGGGGCAGCATGGGGGGGGGGGCACGGATGATCGCCGGCTTGGGCTGCCGAATTGACGGACCGTATGAGTGATTGTGTCCCGTTGAAGATATTTGATGTGTCGCCCGAGAATACAAGACGGGTATGCATTCAGAGTATTTCTTTCTCTCCGATGAACGTACGCGAGCCCCAGCATTCGTTCCTGCCAAGAGCGAGCTTGTACAAATTGGAACCCTGTTGTTTTTTTGGTTGTTTGGCATATTGATGCTCGAAAGTCGAATTTGTTTTTTTCAGGTAGATTCCTTCAATTCTCCTGAAATATCCAGTGAACAGTGTTCTTTTTCTTTCTTTGTGGTCGACGCAAGCCCCTCTCCCTCAACGGCTGGTGGGCGTTCAGCCTTCGTCCCGGTTGAATTCTTTCCCTGGATCAGCTGGGATACGCCCCCGTGGTTTCTTTCGTGTGTTTTTTTTGTTTTTGTGTTTTGTTGTAGAATTCAGTTACAGGAACTGAGAAGGGGAATTCCAGAGTATTTGAAGACGCCGCACCCCCTCAAAATATGTGCGTAGGAGTATTGATCAATTCTCATAGGGAGAATAATCGGAAAGCGAAGAAATTCGGAATGCGACCAAAAAACCTGTTCAATGTGGGAAACGCAGGCTTGAGAATGAAATTATGAAGATACATATGAGGCAAAATTTCTCAAGCGTACCAGCTCAAAAATTTTTGTCTCCCCGATCTTCCTGGAATTTCACTGAAATGTAGTACTAGTTAGTGACTTTTGATCCTATAAAGGATTTTGCTCTGGTACCTCTGATTATCAAACTACAGGGGTCAAAAATTCACAGATTTCGTTTAATCAACTCTTTTGAAGATTTAATTTCTCAAACTACATTTTTTGATGAAATTATTATTTCAGATATCGTTTCTCGTAGCTTTTCCTCTGTTCTTTACAATGGAGTGATCTGTTTTTGTGGGAAAAAATTTTTTCCAACAAATTGAACGAGTTCAAAGTTATTTTGGCATTTTTTTTCTATTTCGACAATTCGGAAAATTTTGTAAGTTAGCTCATCTGAAAGCTGGATCCTTCAGCTTCAAAATCGTGTAGGAGAAATTGTGGGAAGAAAATTTTATCTGGCATTGGCAACGGTTTGAAGCGCGCGTGTCGCATATTCCTATTATCTCCTGATACGGTTCGTCATACCATTGACGCGGAATACAAGTGAAACGAACTGTTTTTCAATAAAATATGATTTTTCAATCATGCCAATGATTTCATACAATTTCACCGTACCCTTATATCATCAAACTTCATCAATAACAGCTTTTGAAATTAGGGAACATAATCATGAATAAATACACATAATATAATAAATATGGAATAATCCCGCTCGGAGCAATATATTTAGCGCAATTTCTTATTCGTATTAATTTTTTTTTTTGAATCTTCATCTTTGGGAAAACATCTACATTCAATGATGACGAAAATACTCGTAAATGCAAAGTCATGTCCGAAGTGGAGATGGAACAATGATATTTGAGCGTTCCTGGGATTGTTTTTGCAGTTTCGGAGCGAGTTTTGAGCTTTTTAGCAGTGATTCCATGTTTTGTCTTCGAACTTAAGGAAACAACAGTTCCTGATAGATTTCCCTTTGCCCATTCGTAAAGCGCATCAGGATTCAGAATTTGCTGCTCAAACTTCGCTTGAAGACTCGCTCGAGCTGCTAGTCGTTTCAGATGACCACCGATACCGTCACAAGGCCCTTTTCCATGAGCGGTTGCATGAAAACGCCATTCAGCTGCTATCCCAAAATCTTTGTAATAGTACAAGAGAATTTTGAAATTATATGTATTCTTGAAGTGCTGAGATGCTCCATCCGTGAAATAATAAATTTTTCTTGGTTGAAAATGCTCTTTCAGGTACGCTATTATAATTTTTTGGAATACGTCCACAGCGATTGTATCGTGTTTCAAAGTATCCGATAAAATAGCCTTGCTCCGATGACTGAGTTCGTTTCCTTGTTTGTAATAAATGACAGTAGTGGAAATTGTCGTTTGGTCATTGTTCCAGTGGAAACCCTGTGCAGCATTCTGGGCTACTAGCGCATAATTTTCCGCGAAATCGCATGAAACTAAAAATTCTCCTTCTTGTAAATTATCCTTCAAATTTCTCAGAAAAGATGACTGCTGCTTCGCAACGAATGAATGAAATTTGAGTTTCGAAAGACAGCTAGAAAGCTCTTCTAAAAAATCTTCCGCATCTGCAACTTCAGTACGCAAAGTGCTACTATCAGTCTGTTGCCAAATTTGATATTCGAGTTTTTCGATGCAATTGTCTTCGGAAACTGTTTGTGAAGAATTCTGGAAGCCCTCTGTGCCAGGACATAATAAACATTCATCGAGATAACATTCGACACATGGATTCTGACATGGAAACATTATGAGAGCATCATGATAAGTGGCGATTGGATTATTCGTACCGGATGTTAATTTTTGAATATCTATCGCATCAAGCATTGAATTGACATTCTTGTGATGGACACAAACGCAAACAGTATGCGTTCCACTAGCACCAGCGAGTACGCAATTACGAGGTCTAAGCTGCGAGAATGTAGAGAGACTGGCCGAAACAGTAGGATTCTGATCTTTGAAAGCAAAATATAATTCTGAAAGATTGCACAGAATCAATCTCTTTTGTACTCTTGTGATCCGTCTTCTTTTTTAACTGAAACAAAATCTTTCATGCCCGGCATTATACGATTATTTTCGTCATCATTATAGAAACTTATGATCTTATTTTTTATTTCAAAAGCTGAAGCATGACCCTTCCTTGGAGATAGTGACGTTAAAATACCATTTTCTTTTACCAGTTCGATAGCTTTCCTAGCTTGGCGTTCAGAAGTCTCAAACTCGTCAGCAAGTCTCTCCTGACCTCAGGATTTTGGCGCAAGCGTGAGGAGTAATACTTTTTTCGAAGCACTCGAGGAAGTTTCATATTTCTGCCTAATTTGATCAGAAACCTCCATAGCCGATTCATGTTCCTCAATATCACAATCTCTTGGTTTCTTCTCTAATGGCTGGTAATCATCGTCATTACCATGTTCATCGATACCATCATCATCGTCATCCTGAATTATGTGAAACATATCGTAGTAATTAATTGTCATCCACATAAATGTATTATTCATTTTCAGTGATGTACAAATTGTCTTTTTAGCAATTGAAAATACCATATCAATACCTCGAGTGAAACATGGCCGAACAAATCATCTTGTGCATCAATTGGAGGCTTCTCTCCAGAACAAGCAGCAGCTTCTTTTCTACATAACCCACACACTTTTGCGCCGGCGAGGATACTGGGAAACTTCTTTTGTAGATTTGGAGAAATAGTTCTCAAATCTCTTGATTTGAATTCGTGATGGATTTTGTGCAAAGGGTTACAACAACGATCAATGAAAGTTTGAGTTGCAGACATTTCTGAGAATCAAGAAATGTTGTGTCAATGATGCTGTATTTCATCTATCAATTGAATTGCCTACAAACAAACACAATCAAACAGTTGGAGAAGAAAAAATTGATTTTCATAACGAATTGCGAATCATATTCAGAATTGAAACAATTTTATTGACAATTCAAGATCGTGTCATGCGTTGCGATTTTTCGTGTGACATCAAGTTTAGTGCTTCCACAATACGAGACAATACGATGTTCCCTGAAATATTGTCTTGTTCTCGGAAAACATGAAACTAATTATATCGTCTTGTTCTTGAATGATTCTTGTAATGAATCATCTTGATCTTGTCTTGACAATACCTCAAGAATAATGATCTTGTCGATAAATTTTCAGAATTTTATATGTTTAAGGAAATATATAAATATAAATACATGTTTCACAGTGCAACTATTGGTGAAAGTTCATTGCTTCAGCAATGAAACTCACTATCTTCACAGTGGAACAACATTTCTCTGATTGAATTAATTGAGAGAGAAAACGCAACATTACAGAGGATCCCTTTTGTCCACGTTGCATCCACGCAGATGCGACGTGAAAGTGGTAGGTGTGCTGGTAAGGGAGTGCACTTCTCCTAGATTAAACTACAAGTTCATAAGATTCGAACGAAAAAGACAGCGGATTTAGAATATTGCTCACTGTTTGATCGTAGCACCTGTAGCAGAGCAATTCGTCGCACACCACAATTACACACTCCATTACGCATTGACACGGCAATTAGAGAGTGAGGATCGGAGATATTTCATACCTCCGGCTGTCAATCCTTTCCAAGTTCAGTGGGTCATGACATCTTAGAGCAACGGATGTGTGTTCTCTTCGATTATCTTCCCATGTGTAAAGTATTTGCTGTAATTAGTTTTCATCTCCTCGCGATCCGCTGTGATTACGTTATCTCCGAATTCCTCTGGGAATACGCCGTTATCGAGTATCAATTATTGACGCGGTCCCTCATCTTGGGCATCTTCTGCTGGACACCTCCAAATTCTATCGTCGATCGTCACTGGACCAGAAAATCTCCCCGACTTTTTCACGGTGCACCGCAACGGTTGTATGTATGAGTGAGTGAATGACGCATGAGTCTTGGCCAGATTCATTTTTCCATTCCGGGTCTTTTGGATAGGGTACTTGTGTACCTTTTAACTGACCCTATCTTTGTACATTTCGTTACAGGGAGTTCATTCCTGGGAGTTTATATCATATTGTTATTCGTGAATTATAGTGTTAAAACTAAACACTCGTCCTTTCTTCTCTTTTCATAACAAAAAACGAGACGGAATCTATTCCTTCTTCCTTCAATCTACAGTCCGCTCCCCATCCGTATTTTATATCTTTCAGTCACTACGTCGAGTCGATTCATTTGTCAGCTAATCCAATTTTCTCAGTATTCTCATCAATTGAGAAGTCTTTTCAATTTCAATTGTTATGTTCTATGTCAACACGGTGAAGGTCGAACACTCACGTATTATTACGTTTTGCCTTTCATGAATAATTTCATGATTTCTTCATGCGCGGTAAATTATCGAATATGGATGGGGGCCAAATTAACGAAAAACCAAATCAACGAAAAGTTGGTTGAAAAGAGAGATACGTCACACTCTCTCTTTTCAAACTCTTTTCTCTGATTTCGTTGATTTGTCTTTTCGTTGATTTGGCCCCAGTGTTGCGATATTCCCCAATGTAAGAAATCGCAGCTTGGTCACGTGACTACATTTTGCACCAACACATGTGAGCACTCTTATCGGTGAACCGCTCACCTACAAGAATGCTCGCGTGTGTTAGTACGAAACCTAGTCACGTGACTGAGCTGCGATTTTCTACGTAGGGGAATATCGCAACACTGTTTGGCCCCAATCCTCAAATACCTCAACACTTGGGGCAACGGCCCAACATATCGGACCAACGGTATAAGGAACGGCAGTGATAAGCAAAGTTATTTTCCTCCAAATTTATCTAGCGTCTTTGTTCCTATTGCCGCACCAATTAGAATTCCAGCCCATGGTAAGGATGTAATCAATGATGCCTCATTGTCGCTCATCGACAGAAACGAATGTGATTTTAGTAATTTAGGTAAAGCCGTTGATGACCATCCCATAGTCATTCCAAAAGAAAATACGCCCAAGTCGGCTGAAACGTTCAAGAATTGAGCGAAATCAACATTGTACTTTGACAAAGTCTTAATGTAAATCCAATTCGGAGAAAAACAATACCAATCAGAACACATATAACGTAGTAGTACATAATTAATAAATAAAACAATGGAGAATTTGGTATACAAAAATTGTCGTGTGGTTGTATCTTCGAAGCAACTACTCGCAAATGGAAATCCACAACTCATGTTTATCATCCTCAATTTGAGGAAATAATAACTTTCACCAGTCATAGGTAATGATGTCACGTTTACTGATTATAGCCAACAGGTAATCAAGGGTAAAATGATGTTTGTGGTTTGCTCGGATACACGAGCTCATTCACTACGGGTGTAAATTTTTAATACGACAGGATACCTAAATAGCGTTCTACAAATACCCAAATAACCTGATCTTGAGAGAAAAACTAAATCTCCGGCTCATGTTTTCCGTATCAAAAAAATCCAGGTGGTTCCGGTAAGAACCTACGTGGAAATCCCTGAGAATGCCATGGGTACCCACTCATTTCCGAGCAGGTTCCTGGGCAATCTCATTTGAGACCCAAGGAAATTTCCCTTGTATTCGTAAGGTTTGCGAGTCTAATCTGGAAGCACTCGTGGTCGTACTATATTATAACGGCTGTCGTGACAGTGGTGTAGTCTTGCAAAACAAATATATTGGCTCTGTTTATTTACTATCGTTTTTCAGTCTGAGAGAGATAGGAACTCTCCCGCGTATTTCAAAATACGGTTGGAAGAATTTCTGTTCCTGTCTCTCTTAAACTCCCGCCATATACGGGCTCGGTCTATCTATACTACGTATTTGTTATCCAACATTGTTGATATATCTAAATATACGGTATATACAGGGTGTCCCATTTGATTCTTTAAATGCGAATATCTCAAAAACATGCATCTCAAACCAAAAGTACTCCATACCAAAGTTGTTATACAAAGAGGGGGCCACGAAACTACGATATCAGTTTTATCATAGATGGCGTCATGATCGATTGAAAAGGGGTCAACATCATTTTTTTGAACGGAAACTCCCACTTCTCATTGCATATCCTGATTCTACGCAAAAAACTGAGGAACTTTTGCTCGGAACGTTTTTTTAAATTTTCGAAGATGGCGCCACAATCGATGAAAAATAAAGTCTATGAAACAATATGCGGATATCTTGAGGAATGCATCCAAGAGCCGAAATATCTCATTCGAATGATGTTGTCAAGAGAGGGGACGACACAATGGTGATATCAGTTCCATAGTAGATGGCGCTGTGGTCGGTAAAAATGAGGTCAACTTCAATTTTCCAAATGGAAACTCCCACTTATCATCGCATATCATGATTCTACGCGAAAAAATAAGAACTTTCAGTTGAAACGTTCTTTCAAAATTCCTGAAGATCGCGCCACAATCGATGAAAAATGAAGTCTATGAAACAATATGCGGATATCTTGAGGAATGCATCCAAGAGCCGAAATATCTCATTCGAATGTTGTTGTTGAGAGAGGGGACGACACAATGGCGATATCAGTTTCATAGTAGATGGCGCTGTGGTCGGTAAAAATGAGGTTCAACATCAATTTTCCGAATGGAAACTCCCACTTTTTATTGCATATCCTGATTCTACGCGAAGAACTGAGGAACTTCTGCTTGGAACGTTTTTTTAAATTTTTGAAGATAGCGCCACAATCGATGAGAAATAGAGTCTATGAAACAATATGCGGAGATCTTGAGGAATGCATCCAGGAGCCGAAATATCTCATCCGAATGTTGTTGTTGAGAAAGGGGACGACACAATGGCGATATCAGTTTGATAGTAGATGGCGCTGTGGTCGGTGTAAATGACTTTAATTCAATGTTTTGGAAACGACATTCATTGTGTTTTGTGTTCGATTTCTTCTCTGAAATTATCATTGTTTTGGTTCGTTTGTTGAGCGTTGCTTCACACATAATGCAGTAGAACTTTCCAATCAACCTCATTTTCCACCGTTTCCATCTTCGAGGATTTAGGAAAAATGTTTCAAACAATAATTCCTCATTTTTTCGCGTAGAATCATGATATGCGATGAAAAGTAGGAGTTTCCATTTGAAAAATTGGAATTGACCCCATCCTTACCGACCACAGCGCCATCTACTATAGAACTGATATCGCCATTGTGTCATCCCCTCTTTTAACAACAACATTCGCATGAGATATTACGGCTGTTGGATGCATTCCTCAAGATCTCCGCATATTGTTTCATGGACTCTATTTTCCATCGATTGTGGCACCATCTTCAAAAATTTAGAAAAACGTTTCAAGCAGAAGTTACTCAGTTTTTTCGCATAGAATCAAGATATGCAATAAAAAGTGGGGGTTCCCGTTTAAGAAAATGATGTTGACCCCATTTTAATCGATCATAACAGCATCTATGATGGAACTGATATCGTAGTGTTGTGGCCCCCTCTTTGTATTCAACTTTGGTATGAAGTACTTTTGGTTTAAGATGCATGTTTTTGAGATATTCGCATTTGAAGATCGAAATGGGACACCCTGTATAGATATACAAAGTTCCTAACCAATACTGCAATAATTTACTTTCAAATTTGTTCCTACTGCGCATTGGACATTCTGATAATACAAGATCAAGATGTGGTCAAGACTTTGACCAACTGATCTCGACGATACGCTTTCCTCGATTGGTACATATTGTTCTTGTCTTGAATGCTTGTTTACGCATCTCGTCTCGATATTGTCTCGATTCCCAAGACAAGGAAAGACAAGATCAATAATTTCTCGAATCTCGCGGAATCACTAATCAAGTTGTATGAAGTATGCGTATAAACAAGGAAAAACAAATGAACATGGTCGAGACGTTTGATGTATCGAGGATGTTTACAGAATTCCAATTGTTCATCGAATTGAGAAAAATCGATCACAAATTCAAATGAATAGATTTGAGAACTATTTTTCCGAGTCTACAACAAAAGTTCCCCAACATTCTTCCCGATGCAGAAGTGTGTGTGTTATGCAGGAAAGAAGCCAGTGTATTTTTTAGAGAGCAGAATTATCCCATATTTATTATATTATGTATATTTATTCATTATTATGTTCCATAATTTCAAGAGCTGTTATTGATGAAGTTTGATGATATAAGGGTACGGTGAAATTGTATGAAATCATTGGCTTGATTGGAAAATCATATTTTATTGAAAAACAGTTCGTTTCACTTGTATTCCACGTCAACGGTATGACGAACCGTATCGGGAGATAATAGGAATATGCGACACGCGCGCTTCAAACCGTTGCGGATGCCAGATATAATTTTCTTCCTATAATTTCTCCTACACGATTTTGAAGCTGAGAAATCCAGCTTTCAGATGAGCTAACTTGAAAAATTTTCAAATTGTCGAAATTGAAAAAAAATGCAAAAATAACTCTAAACCCGCTAAATTTGTTGGGACAAATTTTTTCTCACAGAAACAGTTTACGCCATTGTAGAGAACAGGAAAAAAGCTACGAAAAACAATATCGAAAATAATTTCATGAAAAAAAGTAGTTTAAGAAATTATATCTTCAAAAGAGTTGATTCAACGCAATCTGTGAATTTTTGACCCCTTCAGTTTGATAACCAGAGGTCACAGAGCAAAATCTCCCATAGGATCAAAAGTCACCAACTAGTACTACATTTCAGTGAAATTTCAAAAAGATTGAGGAGGTCAGAATTTTTGAGCTGGTACGCTTGAGAAATTCCGCCCCATATGCGAAATAAATGAAGAAGACTACATTACACAGCGTACGGATGTAACCTACTCGACTCTTCAGATGGCTTGAAACCCCCGTACAATTTCTTAGAACTCATTAGAGCCAAGTGAGCTCCATCAATAGGCATGGTACGAGCATTTTCTTTCTCCCTTTTCAATGAAGATTTGATGAACTGGAGATTGATGTTTCAGGACTCGATGTATTCCTCTTTTTAGTTTCAATAACCGGAATCATGGCAAAAACCCTATCACCGTGGCCATCGAATGAGGCAGAGTGCTGAGTGTAGAACAGGGTGTCTACCAGCCGAGGGAATCCGGGGATTCGGGAAACAGACGGGAATTTGAAGAAGTTGGGAAAAGGCCGGGAATTCTATGAAAAATCGGGGAAAAAAAGGAACATTATTCTCCAAGTGGAATAATCAAAAAATGGGATAAGAACTAGAGGAAAAGAATTTTTGATCAAGAAAAAACGTTCCACTACCTGAAATGATAGCACAGATGTAAACTGATATCTCTTGTGTGTCCCACCCATTATTAAGAGGGAAAATGGTGCCATTTCACATGCTGAATTCAAATAATGGTCAATATTAGATTTAACAAAACTTTTCGGATACATTTTGAAAAATGTATCGATATATTCGAGGAGTATAATCTCATGATGAATGGCTCACTATTTACCATATTTCCAATTTTGATATTCCAAGGTTGTACTCAGAGAAATTGATGACTTCATTCATATAGACATTATTTCATGTGAGAATGTGAGCGAATTAATACATAATATAAATGATGATCATGAATCAATGTATAGTGAGATTGATGGTCTTCTCATTTTCCATACATTGAAGAATAAAATCATCCATTTCTATAAAGGAATTGATTAGATAACTTCATACATGGGTGATGACTTTATACATGATGGAGATCATTTTATACATGAGGTTTCATCAATTCATAAATTTAGGGGATCTCATGTATGAATATACAGACATAAATATCCAATTTATTAATAACTCTCAATTCATCAATATCGCACAAATCGAAGGAAAAAATATCCTTATCGATTTATGACGGTGCATTCATATTATCTATTGATTTTTGTACATTTTTACTGTGATGTAATAAATTATCACAAAAAGAGTCGCGAGGTGGCACCACGCACGATCCCTATTGATCGTGATCAGAAACTTTCAGAACTAGTTAGTTCACCCGGAAGAACATAGCTGTCGTTCGCTTATACGAGAATCGGGAACACATGTCCTCTCCCTCGCTATTCCTGTCCTCCTCTAATTCCTGCCCTTTTTCTATTTGTTGAGGTTTCCCGTCCCTAAGGAGGCAGCGCCACCTATACCACGGATGTCCGGGAGGATTGGTTCAACGCCAGGAGACTATACCAACGCTATTCCGGCCGTTCCTAGATCGGCAACCTCCCAGGAGGCTGGGAACCACTCATGCGTAGCACCATCTCTCTCCAAACCCGGACCACAGAGAGAGAAAGAGAGAGAGAGAGAGAGAAAGCTAGGATAAGTCGTCTCCGAGGATACCACCCCGTCCCTGGACCGGCGGAACAACGGCAGAGACCGACCCGATCACGCTGTACCCCTTCTTCCGGCCCCACCAAAAGATGAGAAAAGACAGAAACACTCGCACCCAGAAGACCTCCACAACGCGCATGCGCACACTGACCCAACGAGTAGCTGGAGGCCACCACCGCCCAAGCCCGTAAAACGAGCTCCAGAATCAAGCTCCAACGGAAAGTCACCGACGGGGTCTGTATATGATTTTGTGAACTCACCCGTCGGGCAAGAAGAAGGAAGTGGCCATCTTACCTGTCACTTCTTATATAACCGAGCGATCGGCGAGTTCGACAGAAGCGTTTGTTCGAAAAAAGGAAAGAATTTAACGATACGGTGAGTGTCCTGTGCCATCGGAGTTCGACATTTAGTAGAGAATTACTTGTGTCGCACCTGCCAAGGATTCTGACGGTGTGGAGTGCCTGTGCGGTGTCCTGGTGTGAAATTACAAGTGGTAAAACGGTGTCGTCCACGTGGCCTCCTCCACGTGCCCTCCCTTTTGATTCCTCTTTTCCCTCCTTGTTTTCATATACGAGGGTGGATTGATAAGTTTCCGGCCTGACCAAGAAAAACAACGTTTTTAAGAATTTTTTTTTCTTATTTCTCAACATAATCTCCTCCAAGGCTGATACATTTCTCATAGCGGTGTTCTAGTCTAGTAATGCCATCTCTATAGACTGATTCGTCAAGCTCCTCAAGATACCCATTTACAGCTTCGATTACTTCTTCATTGTCCGCAAATCGCTTACCGCCAAGCCATTTTTGAGGTTAGGAAACAGATAATAGTCACTCGGGGCTAAGTCTGGAGAGTAGGGAGGGTGCGGCATTAATTCAAACTTCAGATCGTTGATTTTAGCCATCGCAACGATTGACGTGTGCGCTGGTGCGTTATCGTGATGAAACAAGATTTTTTTCTTCGCCAGATGAGGTCGTTTAATTTTCACTTCGTGGCTCAAACGTTGCAATAAGTCTGCGTCGTATTGACCAGTGATAGTTCTATCCTTTTCAAGGTAATCAATGTATATAATACCTCTTGCGTCCCAAAAAACAGTAGCCATAACCTTGTTCGCTGAAAAAATTGTTTTTGCCTTCTTTGGAGTTGGTTCCCCTGGTCCAATCCACTGTTTAGACTGTTCTTTGGTTTCAGGAGTGTGGTGGTGGACACAAGTTTCGTCAACGGTTACGAATCGACGCAAAAATTCGCTCGGATTACGCTTATACAACGCCAAATTGGCGGTAAAAATGTTCTTTCGAATCAATTTTTGGTCGACTGTTAGCAAACGCGGCACTCATCTTGCACAGAGCTTTTCCATATACAAATGTTGGTGCAAAATATTTTGTACACGTTCATATGACATCTTACAGGTCTCAGCTATCTCACGAACTTTTAATCTGCGATCTTTCAGCACTATTTGATGGATTTTTTCGATCATATCTGGAGTTGTGACCTCAATGGGGCGTCCTGAGCGAGGCTCATCAGAGGTGCTCACACGACCCTTTTTAAACTCGGGAACCCACTGCTTAACGGTTGAATATGATGGGGAGGATGTCCTCAGTGTTGAGTCCATCTCTTCTTCAATTTCCTTCGGCGTTAACCCCTTCAAATGAAAGTATTTGATGACAGCACGATTTTCCAGCTTTTCCATTTTTACGAAAAACACAGAGGCGTCTTGGTCAGCGTGCTCTCAAAACTAAACTAACATGGCGATCGGACTGAAACTATAGCTACAAGCTATCTAAGGATGGTACTATAGAACGCCACCTCAAGGTAGGCTTAGTGGCGCCATCTCTTGGTCAGGCCGGAAACTTATCAATCCACCCTCGTAGAGTCACCCCCTTCGCTCGTATTTGCCCTCCCCCGGTTACATTTTATGTTCGCGGTTTCCCTATATTCCTTCTTTCTTGACTCATGTGAACGGCATAGTCCGTGAATGAACGTTCACTCGTGGTTGCGCCCTCCGTATCCTCCTCTTAGTCCCTGCGTTCCCCAAATCGAACTGATAAACGAACGAGTTTGTATTTTTCTTCGCGCGACGAAGTCGCAGGCTTGTATAATTTCGTGAAATTGTGAATATTCACGTGCTCTGACACGTGATTAACCTCATTTGGGGATTGCTTATTTTCGTGAATGAAAATCAACCCACTTCCCCTCCCTGAGCTCTTCCTTTTCCTTTGACCCCTCAAAACTATCGTGGACACGTTACTTGTTTCTTTTCAATATATCGCAGGTCCCACTGTAGTAGATGAATATCCACGACAGGAGTCGTGGAGGCGATCAACAACTTATGCGCCTTTGTGCATGGGTCCAGGTTTTACCCATCACATTACATAAAATAACATATTTGATGATATAGCTTCTGGTTTTTTTCAAGTACCATTCCAGAATTTCGACATAAAAAACAATTTTTCCATGACAACGAGTACATCATTTCATTCAAAGAATAATATGTTGATATTATTGAACGCAGAGGAATCCATCTCAATCAGAATTGAACATGAGTCGTTCGGACTGAGAGTCGAGAGTGTCTTACTCAAGCCACAGCCGGCCGTCGAGTACAAAGCACTCTCCTAGTGTACTCTAATCCCTCGTGTGTTCAACTCTTCCCCCAACTTGAATATCTCAAAAACTGACCCGTAGTAGGATAGAGATCATAATAATTTTTTTGAAAGGTATATCAGACGTTTTTCAATTTTTTTCAGAATCCGAACAATTGTAGATAAATACTTTGGGTAGTGCCACGCCACTAGTATCTCCGAAAGGTGCACGTACATGTATATTCAATCATAAGATAGCTCTCGACACCGCTGTGACCTCTACACGAGTGCGTTCATTCGAAATTTTTCTGAAGTGTAGTGAACTACAGTCATGTTCCAACTCAATTTCATTATTGATTCCAATTGTTGACCATTTTGAAACCCTCTTGAATCAGAGGTATCTTGGGAGGAAGTGCTCTCACAAGTTGTTTGAACATAATACTTGAACATTTTTTGTAAACAATCACACTTGTATTCAATTGAATAATCAAATTTCTCGCAGCATGAATTTGATCATGCTGAGTGAGTTGAAGGATTCTTTTCCTGACATGTTTAAACGATTTTCAATTGGGTTTCATTTTGGAGATTTGATTTTTCAATATCATTTCATGTCCAAGGATTCTAGGGAAACATCCAGGTAAAGTTGGGATTCAGCCGGAGATTTGAAAATTGAATTCTGGTAGACACCCTGATGTAAGAATATGTTCGCAGGTT
The DNA here is from genome assembly GCA_018340375.1 of Gonatopus flavifemur. Taxonomy (NCBI): domain Eukaryota; kingdom Metazoa; phylum Arthropoda; class Insecta; order Hymenoptera; family Dryinidae; genus Gonatopus; species Gonatopus flavifemur. The sequence goes on along the minus strand of JAFFJZ010000085.1, from coordinate 10,314 downwards.
CGGAAATCGTATATCTTCTTCACTTGTACAAAGAGAACCAATTCGAATCCACATTTGATCAGAATCAAGCTTCAATGAGTGGCGTCTCAATGTGAGATCAAACAAGTTCAAACAGTTCCATTCTCCTCTCAGAGAATGTCTAATCAAACCGCCAAATCTCCAACTAGCATGGATGATCATCGATGAATTTTTCCGTCGATCCGGTTCGAATAAAGCGCTTCCCGTTCTCAATGCAGTGAGAGAATATAAGAAGGGATCATGTGTTGAAAGTCGTTGCTAAATTCCTGTAGGAGCAGTGATGTAAAATTTCGAACAATGTTGGCCCATCTCAATTACTTCCGAAATATTTTCAAGATCAAGATTTTCCAAATATTTTCCGCATTCACTGCCTACGTCTATATTCTCCACAGTTGGTTCACAAGTCGAGGAAAATTCACACATTTGACCGAGTCCAAGTGATTTAGTAACGCGGGTTCCAACACTTTCTTCAAAAAGGATACTACTGAATCGAGAGAGCGTGGTTGCATGAATGAACCTTTGTTCTTTCTGGGAAGACGCATTATATGATAATCAAATTGATCAAGAGTATACGATGAGAATAGAAAATACGCTTTCATCGAAGGAACCTTCAAAAGACAATTATTAAGCAGGTGAACAACGGTCAGAAACCACCTGCTTGAATGAAAAGTTTTCTGGAGTATCCCAATTGTTTGAGGTTTCTACAATGCATTGATGACGCTTGAACCAACGATTCTCGCGAATCTTAAGATTTGTAATTTATTTGGTAAAGAACTATCCTAAAAACCTTTGAATGTCGCAGTTCTGTTGGGACTATCATTGATGAAAGTAACTAAACCTGCAATCAGCTGTTCGCAATCTAGAGGGATCATGGCACAAGCAGCACTTGCTGCCGAAGCGGAAAGATGATAAACACATGGGAACATTCAAACCTGTGGATTTTTCTCCATCAATTTTGTTTTGGAAGAAAATTCATTCCCCATCATGACAGATGCGTTGTCTGTACCTAATGCAACAATATTGCTAATCGAAATCTGATTTCACCACGATGCATTCGTAAGGCTTTTCAATAATTTCGAATCGGAGCAATCAGCAGCATCACAATGAATCATTCGCAATAATTCACATCAGACTTCTAACGTATTCGGTTCGATATATCGAGCTATAAATATCATTGATTTATTGTACGTTATATCTGACGTCCCGTCTCCGTAAACTGCAAATTTTGTGTGGCGTAGAACATCCGATAATCGGTTTGTTTCTTGGACGCGAACAACCCTTTTCAAGATATTTGTTAATTCTAAACGACTCATCAACATTTTTCGAAGAACTCGTTCCTTTTACGTCTTGCATGGGAAGTGATGAATCCTTCGCCTGACCGTGGAAAATAATTTTTCCTGCAATGACTGTCGCAAAACGATTTCCCGCTGTTTGGACTTTTGTTTCAAGATTTGGAGACTCATCACCCGGATTCGGACTTCACAGCTCAATTGTCTCCTGAAACTGTGAAGAAGCAGAAGAAGGAGCAGCATTCGATTGAGGAGAGTTTTTATCTTGGGAACATCCTGAAAGATCATCATTCAAAAAAGAGCATGAAACGGGATTGTTATTAAATGAATTTCTCAATCTTTCATCAGGTTTTTGCAAGAATCTATCTGGATTTCCGACTCGAATCCCTCCAACCTAAGAATAAACATCTGGAAAGCGACTGATAGACGTATTATTATCATCCCCAACAGGAGGATGATCGGATCCTTGAAGGGGGTCTTAATCCTCGTACCCCTCACAAAACGTATTCGATTAAGCAATGTTATCATAACTTTGTGCATGCATTGAAGCCCTGGTAGGAATTCCTCTAATAATCCGCTAGTTGTAACATTGCCCTCACGAACAACTAGAGTTCTAATTCAGTAACTTTTCAGTTCACTCACCAACATATAAGTGTTCTTATATATATATATATATATATATATATATATATATATATATATATAATATATAAATATCACATTATACATTATATATATAAATATCATGTATATTTAATAACATAACATATATAATAAATATACATATGAGGTCCTTAGTTTTTCACGAGGGGAAGTGTTACAAATAGTGAATTACTAGACAAATTCCTACTAGGGAGATTCATTACGGCATGGAAAAACAGTATCGGTCTCATCTACAACCACCCTATCGTCAGAAGACTGAGGAGTAGGATTGACACATTGGCTTTCTGGCCTATCTTATCGAAAGACGGAACATCCGAATCTATCGATTTAAGATTCTCCAAAATTTCAGAAGAAGGAGAAGAATTTACATCACCTCGGTCGAAATCAAACAACTCCTTCAGTCGCAGATGATGTTGACTCTTGGGATGTGTTCTGCCCTCGCGAGACCATCACACAAGACACTCTTCTGACATAGATCACAAACAAATTGCGAGCTGTCACTTAGATCTTCACGAACCCACATTTTCCACTCAGGGTCTTCTATCAACCAATTTCACGGAAAATGTGGATTGTTTTCCTCTCTTTCATCAACTACAAAATCACTCACCTGCTCTCTGAAAAAATAAATATCTCCAAATACAAATATATGAACGATGAGATGAAACACAGAATTTATCAGAATACAACACTCCAAACTGGTTTCGATTATTTTATAATTGGAAATCTGAAATAACGATTAAAAACTCCATGTAATTGAGAAGCCGTCCATCTTGGTCCGTATCACATATGCAATAGACGAGAGAGGAGGAAGAGGGAACAGTTGGTGTCACGCAGTATTTTGTTTTGGTAAATACGTTGGCGATTTGAAGATTCCATCCTTCGGTCCAATACAGTGCATGGCACAATTTTGTGATAGATGCTTTCTAGATATGGATCAGTACATGTTGAAAATCAATGTCATTTGCATAAGATAACACATGGGCTGAGAAGTCCCGGGCCTGACACATGAATGGCGGAAATTTCACTGCATTCTCCTGTTTTCCAGTTAGTACTGACCTTCGAAAGACGGCTGTCAAAATTTCATGATATCCTATTCATTAGCTTGTTAGTTATTGTATCGAGAGTGCCGCTACTTCTGTTATTCTCGAATCAATGGATCAGAAACAATTCCGTGTTCCAATTTTGCACTGCTTCTTGATGGGAAAAAATACCGTTTGAACTGAGCAATGGCTTGAAAAGTGTCATGAAGACTCCACTCCATCAGAAACTCCAATAAAATGTTGGTTTGCTGACTCTAAACGTGGTCGTAGAGACAGCGATGATGCAGAACACAGTGAACGTCCGTATCGAAAATGTATCTGTCATTCTCTTCACTTGATTCCTAGTAATGCGTGCGAAGCTCTGCCGGAAAGATGTAAACAATTAGCTAGAGACATTCATAATCATCCCGAATTCAGTGCGAAGCGCTGTGCGCAATTCGTGGAGTTCCAAGAATTTTGAAAACTGAAGATTCATAAGATGCTGAATCCTTCCCAAACAAGATGTCAATCCCCGAACGCGGACATGAACAGAATTTTGGAACAGGGGGATGCCCTTATGTTGTATTTCAGTCATTGCTAGAAGGTTGCGAAACAATCTACCGGGCACTGAACGGTTCATTTCTTGAACTTCCACATTGCTTCTTGAATTGGTTTTTGCCAAAGATAGTTGGACTCCATGAATTATTTTCAAGTGAGAAAGTGGTTTTAACGATATCACGTGAGCGTATAGAGAACACATATAAAGAAATTCTTTGTATTCATTCGAAACAAGAGTATGTGTTTGGATCGCAAAAAGCAACATCCGGAGGATTGATCAAGTCTTTGAAATCAATCGAACTAAATCCTCAGGATCATCAAATGTATAAACTTGATACAGAAATCCATTTGGGTATCAAAGTAATGGAGGAAATAAGAAAAACCACAAATTGTTGAAAATATGGAATTGCTCATAAATTTCTATTGTATGGTTAGACAATTTCTTATAATTATATGTTCAGAACTAAAGAGAAAATATGACTTTGAAGATTCAATCCTACCCTTATTATCACTTCTATCACCAGAACATGCACTTAGCGTAGGAACAAGAACAGAACACCCTTCATTATATACCATACTTTGATGAAAAAAGTGCCTCGAATTTCCGGAGATAATACGTCCGTGGAGATCATAGACTCCGGATGGGGAAGTTGACCTTTCGCACAGATTCCTCATCAAATCAGAGAACGAGTGTTCCCCGTTTTCGGAACATCCCCGATTTCTGTAGATGAGTCTTGGGGAGCTCTCAAATCTTCGAAAAATTGTAGCGGTCAATATACATTGAGAGGTCTCCCACAGTTCCACCTAGACATCTTTCCTCTGCCTCACTCTAATACTGATAGTGCAAGGATATCCAGCGGAATCAATCACATCAAGATGAAAATCGTATTGGGTATGAGAATGAGTTTCCGCCCTTTTCCAAGCGAAGTTGATTCTTATTCAAACAATGGATTATTACATAGTGTTATTCAAAGTATGCACCATTGGAAGCGACCACTTTTGTTCATCTTCCAGGCAGCATACAGATTCCTCGGAGAAAAAAAGCGGGTTTTTTGACTTATCCCAATCATTGAGCCATTTTTCGACACTTTTGTAAGGAGTAAACCACTCTCCAGTGAGGACTGATTGCATAGATAGGAATAGATGATAATCCGAAGGCGCAATGTCTGGGGGATACGGCAGAGTGGGCAAGATTTCCCAATTCACTCCTCCCAAATATTTTTCAACAGGTTGGGCAACATGTGGCCTAGCATTATGAAACAGCAAGATAAGTTCATCATATCTACCGTCCCATTCCGGTCGTTTTTCTTTTAGAGCTCGATTCAAACTTGTTAGCTGTAGTCTGTAACGATCGCCAGTGATTGTTTCTGACGGTTTGAGGAGTTCATAATAAATGACACCCTTCTGATCCTACCAGATGCACAACATAATTTTTGAAGCGTAGATATTTGTTTTCGGTGTCGATGGACCTGGTACACCTGGCAGCCCTCAACTTTTTTGACGCTCAGGATTATCGTAATAGATCCATTTTTCATCGCCAGTGACAATACGATGCAGAAAACTCTTTCTTTTCTGCCGTTCAAGAAGCATCTGGCACGTTACCAAACGTCTCTTGATATCTCTCTCCTTTAGTCGATGCGGCACCCAATTACCTTCTTTTTGGACCATTTCCATCTTGTGCAAGCGTTTACCGACGGTCGACCTGTCAACACCCAACTCTTCAGACAACCCATCTAGGGTTCGACATGCATCTCAATTCAATAATTGTTCCAGTTCTACATCTTAGAATTCTCTCGGTGCCCCCCCCCCCCACGTTCTTCATCACTCACGTCAAAATCGCCACTTTGGAATCGTCGGAACCACTCTTTACAAGTTGTATTAGACGGAGCGTGATCACCGTAAATATTGCACAGTACACGATACGTTCCAGTGGCACTTTCCTTCGAAATAAAATGATGGGTTTGTCGGGACAAACGTTGTCATTTCCGACACCAGATAAAAAATGATGTTGACGCTTGTAACAAATGTCAACTACCGCAATCGACACCTTACATATACACTTCCAAATCACAAGTATAGCACTTGAGTGAACTCAAAAATAGTATCAGCACCAACACTTTTTCCAAGAGGGCGGAAACTCATCCCCATACAGAATAATAAGTTGAAAAGTGAAAGGATAACTTGCTGTTCATTGTCTAGAAAGGCATTACGTCGGAGCATCAGTCACGATCGTACCAAGTTCTCACCTGGTGAGGGAATGATAGCAAGAATGACTGGTCATACTTTGTATGCGAATCAAATGAAAATTCGGAATGAAGAACGAGCAGTAGATGAATCGAGCATAAGCCTAGATTCAGGTGACTCCGATGTTGAGTTTCAATTGGGGAAATAAAGCAGTCATTTTAGGCATATGTGACACAACATTCATTCATGTCACATGCGAAAAGGACATAGTTCTAATCATTATGATGTTGAGCATACTCATGAACATATTCATGGTAAAATAGCTGCAAATCGCAAAGTACCGAGGAAGATATTGCATACATAGGGATATATCAGAATGTTCAAGCCTGTTATTGTATGGAAGAAGAAGATGTAGAGATTTCGTATCATAGGAGATATGCAAAGTTTGATATCGATAATGGTTTTGAAATATGTTTTTAGTTCTCAATCTCATTATGATCCTCAGATCTCGACCAAAGATTCAACATTTCGGTTTTGATTTATGAGCAGCAAAATTTCAACGATTGTTGTGGACTCATATTTGATATTCATCACTATGAACAACACATACTTTGACACTATGAAAATTGATTGAATATGTTATATTAATCATTCTGGTGAATTGAGGATTGTCCAGAACACAAGATATCACAGTTTTGTTGACAATGGAGTTATTTCTTTCAATTCGTTATCTGAGATTATTTTGAACAATCATTATTATTTTGATCATGGAAAAAACTGATTTCTGTGATTGAATGAAGGTATTTCACTCTTGGATTTCGATCTGTTTCCAGGGAATACCCGATACCAGTATCCCCTTCGAATATTTCGGATCGAGGAATCTGCAAGATTGGACCAGCCAGGACAGAGATACCAGCTTCTTGGGGGAATACCAGTGATGGGACACTGAAGCCATTTCGTATTCAACAGTTTATTTGTAACTACTGTACACAAAGAGAAAAGATTTCCGGGAACGATGATATATTCAATTGAATCGTCCTAATGGAATACGTAATGAATTGGGATAGTTTTATTCAATCAACTGGATATTCATTAAATCGAACAAACATTCAATATACTATGAATTATTCTATCTGTGGAAACGGATATTCAATTGATTCAATAAGACTTCATTCGGATCAATTGGGTATTTTGTGGCGACTATCCAATCCAATATTCCATTGTTCCCGAAAACTTTCCCTTCCAGTGTGTATATTCATACAAACAAATTTCTCGATGATATTTTATGACTCACAGAATCTTCAAAAACTTGGGTCGAATTCATTCAATAATTCCGGAATGAAGCAACCAATAAGGAGTGGGTAGCACGTTGATATCAGTATTCCTTGCAAGAGAGCAAAGTACGTCCTTCCCAGACAGTCCGTACAATATTTGAAATCCCGTATTTCCTATGTACGGACTACGTAAATCCGTACAACCCTTCAAAATCCGTACAAATACGGACCTGAGTCCGTATCTGGCAACGCTGCTCTGAAGTAGTGTGCATTCTTCATTTCATAGAATTTCGAATTGATTGCTGTATATCCCACGGGGACAAATATATTGAATATTTTCATCGATTTCTTGGGGGACTTGATGAAATTTTGCAAATGGATTTTTTCGAAACCGTCCATCTCAAGTGCTGTGCATTCTTTACTCCAGAAAATTTCGAATCGATTGGTCTGAATCCCACGGAGACGAATTTTTGGAAATTTTCAATCGACTCGAACCAGGAATTGGTCAAATTCTCAAGTGCACAATGGAACATCAGGGTGATGATAACATAAGGATGTGATTACATGATAATATGACAAGAAAAACATGTCATTGAATACTTTCGATTGAATTTTCGATTCACATACTGAAGTATGAAATGGATTTTTCCACAAAAAACATTCAGGAAATGTATGGGACTTCAGGATGACAGGTGCGAGTGATCAGTGAGTTTGTGACAGATCTGTGATCATAGGTGATTTACAGAGGGGAAATAGAACAGGAAAAACGTTTTAGTTGTGTGAGGTGGAGGTGTAGTGGAAGCATAGATGTTTTTGGTGGAGTTTGTGTAGTGAGGTAGTGTGTAGGAGGAAAAGTAATTTGGTAGGAAGGCACGTGGTAGAGAGGAGATAGGGGGATGAAGGGAAGGTGAGGAGAGAGAGAAAGGAAGTTGGTGGCAGCACCAAGGATTGAGCGTAGAAGGGAGCAGTGGAATTGAGAATGGTTGGTAGGATAAGATGAAGAGAAGAGTAGTTCAGTAGACAGTAGCGGCATCGGGCGGAGGAGTATAGAAGGCAGGATTCAGAAGAGAGATAGTAGCAACGGTAGTAGAGAAGGTAGATTTAGGGTCAGACGAGAGATTAGAGAAGAAGAAATGAGAGAAGGTGGAGTTAGGGTCAGACAAGCAACAGAGGGAGACAGACTTGGAGTCAGGAAAGACGAAGAAGGTAGAGGGTTCAGATCAGAGAGAGGGTAAGAAGAGAGAGTCGAGGAATGAAAGAGCGGGAGAGGGGGAGGGAGGCAAGGAGGAAGAAGAAGTGTGGTCAACACCAACAGGAGGAGGCGATGATGGGGAATTGGGGGGGGGGACGGACGACTGTGGTGAGATTAGGGAGAGGAAGAAGTGGGAGTTTGAGGAGCGTGGAAGGGATTGGGGATTTTCCGGAGAGGAAGACGGAAGAGGGGGGGGGCGGATCAACGGAAGGACAAATCAACGAAACCATTGGTTGGAAAGGAAGAGATGTATAATGTATGATATCTCATTCTTTCCAACTAACGGTTTCGTTGATTTGGTTCCTCGTTGATTTGGCCCCCATCTGGGAGGAGAAGTTAGAGGGGCAAGAGTAAAGATAATTGGGAGGAAGGATAAGTTGGAGAGGTCTTCGAAGGAGAAGAGAATGAGAGCGGCAAGTTGGGGCAGCGGGATGATGGAGGAGTTCGGGAGGGAAATCAGGAAAATCAATGAGGAAATAGATGAGGGCTTAGGAGGGGTGAGAAAGGGACTAGAGAAAGAAGAGAGAGACAGAATGAGGCGGAGGAGCCATGAAGACTAGGAAGAGAGGAGCTTAAGGATAGGGTGAACAAAGTGGAGCAGCAGAGTCAGGAATATCTTCCTACCTCAGTATATCTATCGCATTGTAATATGACTCTCATAGCCCGGTTCTGCGCTATCTGTGATTTTGTTAACTGTGTCTCACCGAATCCCACCAACAATGCCGCACAATATTCGAAATGAGGTGCTATTATCGAATTATAAGCCGTAAATCTAGTATGAATTGATATACCACCACCTAATCTATTTGAAGAACTCATTCTTTCCCTTATTTTCTTTGGCGTATAATCACAATGGTCTTCAAATCACAGTTTATTATCGGTAATGACACCAAGATATTCGGCACTTGCCACTCGTTCTATTTCTGTACCATCTAAGCATCCTCCTGTTGTACATTCCTTTAACTCTTTTCGCACACTTCTCATTAACATATATTTTATTTCAGCAGCATTCATTTTTAGTCTGTTTATATTCATCCAATTTTCAATCACAATTAATGCCTCATTCAGTTCCATTCCCACTCCCGCACTGCTGCTCCCTTTTACATATATAATTGTATCATCTGCGAATATTTTGATACTACATCCTTCTGGACAGAATTGAATTATGCCATTCATATATCATATGAACAATAGGGGCCCCAGCACATATCCTTGACGTACACCGCACTCTGTTGCAATACATCTCGACCATTGATTATCAAATTTGACTTTTTTGGGTTCTATTATTAAGGTATGATTTAATCCATCCAAGTACCATTCTTCTTATTCCATCCTGATGTAATTTTTCAATTAGCCTTTCTCTATCTACTGTCTCGAATGCTTGTTTCAAATCCAAAAATATGACACCCACAATTTTTCCCTCACTAATCATCAATTTCCATTCATTAATAATAGTTTGTAGCGCTGTCTCACAAGAATGATTCTTCCTAAAACCTGATTGGTGCTCCGTTATCTCATCATTGTCTTGTAAATACTCCTCTATTTTTTCTTTCATTTCTAATTCTAGTACCTCCTCATAAACTGGTAATATGTTTATCGGTCAATATTCACTAGCTTTGTTAGGTTTTTGTGGCTTAGGAATTGGGATTATTGTGGAACTTTTCCATCATTCAGGACATATGCTTTTGCTCAACGAATCATTCATTACTCTCACGAGTTCTCCCTTTATGACTTGTATGCTTGATTTCAGTGAATCACTGCTTATTCCTTCATCTGCCCCTTTTTCATGTGACAAGTTCATAACGATCCGTTCTACTTCATGTACATCTATTAACTCAAAATTTTCCATGAGACCTTTGTTTTTAATAACATGAATCGGTTTCAGCCTACTATCACCTCCCCCTATAGACTGTATCATATCATCGATGCTCTTTATATAGTATAAATTGAACTCATCTGCTGTCTTATGCTCAATATCATCCAATATTTCAAAGTTCACATTATTCACTTCCTTAGACCCCATATTCTCTCCCTTTATTATTTCTCCCAAGGCTTTC